>VXAD01012710.1:690793-775887 GCA_013399195.1 Dicrurus megarhynchus | reverse complement strand
GGGCCCGGCTCGTCCCGGCCAAATGGGAGCCGGCTGCTGGTACCGGGAACGGAGACAGTGCCCCATCGGTCGGGTTCATTCGTCTTCTGCAAGTGCGAGGAAGAGCAGACAAATGCTTTTGCATAAAAACGACCAAAGAAACGGGCCAGGGAAAAGGGGGACCCTGACAGAATTGATATATTGGACCGTCAGTGAAAAGAAGAGAAATGGATGCTGTATGCAGGGATAAAAAGTGCAGAAAAGGCAGAACAAAATCAGTGGACGAGCAGGACTGTATTAAAGCATTTGGTTAAACAAAATGAACAACGTAACAACAAATAGTAAAACTGTCACCGAGGAATGAAATTCCCAGTCTAAAGTAAGATAAAGTATACAGAGAAGACTGTCACAGGCTTAGATGGTGGCAGAAACAACAGCATGCCAAGATCAGTGAGGCCACAGTGGCGAGAAACAACACAATGAGAAATCTCAGTTATACCCACATGAACTGGTAAAGTCCATACAATATTAGGGATGTCATGACTAAATCAGTCGACATTGGTAATGACTAAATAAGTGGGAAAACTCACAAAAAGCAAGAGGAAAACTGTGCAAGAAGGGACTGCATATGTTGCAGTACATCAGCCTAAGGTAGGAATACAATGGAAGCTTACAAAGATTGGTGATGTGAAATAGGTGAGCAGGGAACAATTGTTTATGCTCTTCCAGTAAAAGAGCTAGAAGGTAACAAGAGGAACTAGTAGATGAAAATTTCAGAACAAGGAAAAGAATGATTATTTCTTCATTCACATATTATTAAGCTGTAGAACACTTTGTTGCAGGACAAAATGTAGTAAAAGTTTACCTGGACTCAAAAAGAGACTGGAGAAATACAAGAAAGAAAAAAATCCATCACAGATTACCAAAGACATCTCCTCTGATTGAAAAATGCCCCGACCCACAGGAGGCCTTCCAATATTTGGGGACACTTTACTCTGTGCTTGCTCTTGCCTTTCCTTCCCAAGGCATGGGCTCATGGCAGGCTCAGACACACGATACCAATGGACCAGGGATCCATCCTTATGTCCTTGTCCTTATGGCCCATCTTTCCTGGATCTCTCCTCAGTAGCCTTAATGGTTTACTCTGAGTTAGGAAGCGTTAGGGGAGGTCCCTAAGGGTACAGCTCAGCTCCTCAGAGGGACTGTTGCATTTCATAACACGAGTTCCAACCAAAATTGGATTAAATGTCACTGGCCACTTTGGAGACACATTCCAGGTATTGACGGCTCTTCATTCTGCCACCTAAAAGGCTACTCAGGGATTCACAGTTTTTTGCATCAGAATAAAACCCAAATGCCTTGCTTTGAAAAGTCTGACCCAAACATGCTAAAAAACACAGACTAAGAAAAAAGTCTCTGTTAGCAATTTACTCATGTAATATCAACCCACAGGATAATGGTCGAGACAATCTACTTTTGTTCAATAAGTTGTAAGATTTTTTTTTAGGTTTGTACCTCAAACTACACCAGCTAATCTTTTGTCTAAAGCCACATTCAAACTATGCTGTAAATGAGCAGCTTCTTTGTTGATGACACCACCTGTGCTAACAAATACCACCAAAAATGGGGGAAATTATGAAAACATTTTAAATTATTCCTTAAATATTTCAAATATGTCAGCTAAAGGATACTGTGTAAGAAATAAATTTTAAAAAGTCAACAGATACATGAAAACACATTCAGTGCACACACGTCCAGCAGATCTGCCATTCCACAGGAGAGAAAGCAGAAAAAACAGACACACTCAGCAGTGTGTACTCTTCTCCATGCTCACATGCCCCACACCCACACACATTAGCCACAACATGAAGACAAAACCTTATCATTAAGTGCAGCTTTTATGGCTTGCAGGCTCCACCTGCAGCCAAGCGTTGTACAATTCTCAAGGAATTTCTTAGGTTTGCAAATGTCCGATGCTTTTAAGTTATGTACACTTGAAGTATAAAGTTCACAAAACCACAAGGTTTTCTGGTTTTGTTTTTTAAGTCTTGACCCAGCCCATCAATGCCTCTGCAGTACTGAGAGTCAAGGGCTCTCCCCCCTTGCCACTTGCCCGGATGCAGGTGTAGGGGCTGATTCCTGAGGCTCACTGATCTCAGAATTTAAGTTACACTGGAGGACCATTGCTATTCATCTTTGTGAATTCTCACATGAAGCTTGTTTATTAGATAGCAACTGTTAATATTTGATATTAGCTACAATCTTTGATAAGTCAAGTGACTTCCACAGTTTCTCTTTCAGAGCTGGAGCCCCAGTGCCTGAGCTACCATCTGCATCTACAGCCAGCTGGACTCGGGACCTTCTGAATTCCAATAAAACCCAGCATGGCAAGTGATGGAGGATGAGGAGGTCTGTTGCATCACCCTGTACTAAGCAGGCAAGTATTGTCAGAATTACTGAGAACCCAAACAAAGCAAACAGCATTCTAGCCTACAGTAGCACCAGTAGGTCTGAAAATAAGAATATAAATAAGGGGAACAAGTCTACATTTGCTCTGACACTACCTATGGCTGTCACCACAATTCAGCCACCTCATTGGAGAGTCAACTATCATTAAATGAAAACATAACACTTGCATCCTTTGGAAATTGCAGAGGCTCCTGAAACTCATTTGAGTACCCTGAGGACATACCAGAGGAAAGATGAACCCTCCAGCCACCTGCAGCTGTATATTAACAGGCTGAAAGTAACAAGAAAAGTTGAGAAGAGTTTTATGGGACAACCCTAGACATAGGCCAGGAATACCTGAATCACAGCTTTTCAGTGGGCAACATCATTCATCCTCTCCCTCTTCTTCACAGCAAGCATAAGCAGAAGTATTCAAAACTACAAATCTCAAAGAGTTCAGTAGATAATGCCCCTGAGACTGTAGGACATTCATTCTCCATTTCTATTTCCAAAACAGTTTCTATCTTAGCTTCAAAGCATAGGGGATGGCCAAGAGGAAGCCCATACTATCATGGAGGTTTCAAGGGAAAGGAGGCTGTAGTTAGTACCTCTGTTATCTCTGTGCTCTCACCTCTTTTTTAAAACAGAAATAATCCTTCATGATGACTGCAGATTTTTCAAGTCCCACCTACAGTCTTCCTCCTTCCCATCTTCATTTGGACTAAGGCAGATTTCTTCCAGCATTCAGCTCTACAAGACCTGTTTTACATCAATGATTCCCTATTACTTTGCATGAGTTGCTGCATTATTTATTAGTTTTAAATGTACTGTTATGTAATCCCATTAAATGTACTTTTAATCTTAGGCATTGAAGAGAAAGGTATGATAATGAAAGAACAATGCACAATTTAACATCAATTTTTTTCCTAAAACTGTTAGTAATTATCCTTTATTCTTTTAGTAACCACATTTAAATCTTTTTCCTCTTCTGATCCAAACATTTCACCAGGGCTATGACCAATTCCACTCTCACTATTTTTGTAAGAACTTTTTTTGTAACACAGTGCCTAGGACAAGACCCAAAATCCAGCATGAAGCTATGCTATTTATCTAGGGCTTATTCTTAACTACTTTTCCACAATGCAGGATAATTTTGGATCATTACAGAAAATGGGAATTTATATATGAAATACCTCAATTAACTGTGTTTTGATTTTACTGACTTCTTTTTTTCCAGCAGACTTTGCTAACATTGGCATGCCTTGCTGTTGTCATGGCAATGAAAGGAGTCTATATGGTTTGGGATGTGACTCAGAAAAAATTTTATACAGAAATGGGACAACAATTAGAGCAAAGGACATTGAATGTTTCTGTGCCACCAGTTAATAAAGGGTCAACAGGAAAAAAAGAGAGATCCCAAATCAGAACAAATTATACTGAACAAAACTTCATTGGATATAAGGCACCAAATTGTTACTTCTGATCCTCTCTTGCATTTAGGTCTCTGTGTGGACAAAACTTTATCACCCCCAAGAGTTATTAAAATCACAGTGATCTGCCCAGGCAGTTACTTAACTAGAACAGAAACCAGATTTGCCCAAAGAAGTTATGTTCTTAGTGTTTAGAAATACGAGGAATCTTGTATTGTGGACTTATCCCAATAAAAAGTCTCGAAGCCCTCATCTCTGTGCGGGCTCATTCAAAGGCAACGCTCTTCTCATGGTTCACAATTTACATGAAGCAAAAGAAAGGCAAGTTTGCCAATTAAAAGATGAGGAAAGGAGCTTGTGTCAGTCACTGAGGAGGTGTGGGCAGAGCAGTTGCAAGCACTAAAAAACATGACTAAAGCCAACCTACACCAATCTATGAAGTGCACACAAAAATTATTTTTAGCTAGGCTAAAAATACCATTCACCTATGTCTTCCATATGTTACTCACGACAACACTAGCTATTTTCCTGTGGGTACAAGGTATGTGAGGGGAGTTGTTATTAGATCATTTGCCTGTGCAGAGATGCCAAATGTGAAGGCACTGAAATATATGCATCTGTGTCAGTCCTTAATTTCGTCTTCTGACTCATGTTCTGGAGTGACAGTTCCTCTGCCTGGCACTTCCTGTTCATACCAAGCTGAGCCATACTAAGTGTTATTTATTAGAAAGCAATCTAAAGCCACATCCACACGGCCAGCTGGCTCTTACCCCAGTACAAATCATCACTGCCACATAATCAGCAGTTTCAGAGCTCAGGATTGCAGGTGGTTGTGTCACTTCTTTTCTTCTACTGTTGGACTCAGCTGTGAAATACAGAGTAGGAACCAGTCTGAAGTAACCTCAAATTTAAGATCTGGTTCGATCCATGGCCATCTCTCCCTTTCTTTAGCTAGCTGGTAACTTTTTCAAACTGTTTCACTCAGCCTAGCTCTGTATCAAGGTTCCACACCTCAGAAATGCCCTTGGCCAAGCCAAGACAGGAAACATTCCAAAAAACAACTGGGGAAAACACATAGGAAACGAGAAGGGTTTGCACTGGAAGACAATGAATGATAACACACAGAGGAAATTAAAAGGATTATATGTGAACAACTAAGTAACAACTGAATTCATACACAAGACTAGTTCCAAACTAATCTATGCATGGGTATGAAATTCTTTGAGCAAACATGCCAAGCAGATTACCAGAACTTTAAGAGGATTACAAATTCTCATTAGCTCAATATGGTAGCATCCAGTGCACAGCCAAAGTGCTGCTTAAATATTGTGTCACAGTAATACCTATGTGCATAAAGATACTGGAGAGAGCTAAACAACAAAAGAAAATGGCCAGTGGTCAAAGTACCATTCATAGGATTGCCACTCCCAGCTGCACCCTTACGGGTGGTTCACAATCCCTGTAGGGCCCCATGAGTGAATGCTGGTGCGCTGCTGTCTTTTAAAAACTCCTGTTGCACAATCCTGTAGTGTGTCCCCACTTCCCATGCTTTTAGCAATACAGGTAGGAAAAGAAAAGTGCCTGTCACAACTGCTTCGCCCCCACCACGCCCTTCAGTCTCTCCTACTCAGTGAGCAAGACCTTTGAATGGAAACACGGAACAAAGGCAGCACAGAGCTCTAACAACACCTTTGTGCTTACTACTGGAGACTCCCTGTCCTCCCGCATTTTGAGTAGAGAGGTTATCCAACTTCCACGGCCCTGGAGCAGTGGGAGCAAACAGACCAGTTGCTCTTGGCAGGACACGGGGGGGATGGACCTGAGCTCTGCCAAATATGCAGACATAACATGCAGCATGCAAGAGCTGTGTGCCCATCCCTGGCAACTTCGCGCACAGCAAACTCACAGCCCTGCCAAAAGGGAGCACCCACAATGTCACACCAGTTAATATTTACAGGGAGTTGCATCATATCAAAAAGGGCTCCGTAGCAAAGTAACGCTTGACCTGTTTCGAGCGAGCACTAGTCTGGTTTCTTCAATGGAATCCAAGACAGGTGAAAAATTTAGGAAAGAAAGACTAAAGTTCATGCAATTCATAAGCACAGCACTGATCCAGTCACCATTTTCATAACAAGAAAATAAAAACTTTATCTAGAGGGCTTCAGTTAAGCAAAAAGCTTCTGTTATTTTCGTTGAGGCCATCTGACCTTGAGTAAGTCCCCTTCCTCGTTATTTCTCTCTGAAATAAGTTACACATCAAAGTACTGGCATAGGCCTGCTTTCAAATTACTCTTTTTGCACAAATGCAAAATGTTATTATCCTTTACCACAATTATTCCATGCAAAATCCTGTGCATCATTCCTTTCATCAAGAAGAATTTAATAAGTCAGAACATACAATTAATTTTATAAAAGGCAAATACAAATAGTAAACCTAAGAAAAGAATTTTTTTATAACTGTGATTGCTTAGTTTTTCTTTGCAGAATACAAATGCATAAAATAGATAAGAGCTGCCCTCAAAATTAGCAACATTCCAAGACCACGATTACACACAGTACTCAGGTAATTGTGCCACATGAAACCTGAAGGCCTGAAAGATACTGTAAAATCTTTTGTCTGTAGAGCATATTCAAATACATTGTGTAGCATTTTTCGAAAGAATTTATTTTTCCATGTTATCTAGATCATTCCTCAGAATAAACCAGATTAAAAAAAACAGATTTTAAAAAAAAAATCTTTTTAGGGAAAAAACCAAATGTTCAACTCTGTTTTTGTCCCAGAATTCCTCTTTCTGAACTTGAGCTACAAAGGCAATTAATTTTTCTCTGAGTTTATCTTCCTTTTCAATTCTGACAGCTATGTTCCTGCCTTGCTCGTGCTCCGTTCCACCATTTCAGTACTTTTCCCCTCTTTCCTATTAGTTATTTATCTAGTCTTCTAACTACTCTTTTTTTAATTGACTTTTCTTTGGCTTCTGTCAGTTCATTAACATTTTTCTAGTCTTTAACTCAAAGTGAATATTCTAACTGTTGTCTGAAAGCTGTACAATGAGGAATTATCCTTGTGCTTTCATGAATCAATGACTACTCTGTAAGGCTAAAAGCAGTTTTTCTCTTCTCATTGTTTTCGCATTTCCTCTCATTCCATTTGTTCTTGCATTCAATTTTTTTTTCCAGCAAACACAAGACAAATGATACCCTCCCACACCTTTCACTTTGAGATCTCACAACGTTTTTCGAAAAGAATCCTCTTTCCTGTAGATGGGGGGAAAAAAGGTACAAACGGGATAGAGTTATCCCAGTACGTCTAGCACAGGCTGTGTTTCAGTTCAGCATGAAAACCCCTGCTCACAGTGGTCTGCGTAGAAGGAGTGGTAAAGTTCCAGCACTATTTTTCCTGTCCCACACAGCTCCTTGGGCTGCTTCCACCACAACACCTGCCTGCCACTGGGCAAAGAATGCGCCCACTCACAAGGGAGACTCAGAAGTGTAAAGGTCACTTTCCAAATGAATACTTGGAATAAATCTTTCACTTGGAGTGCTATCATCATTTCAGAGAGGTAAAAACTAAGCCTAGACAGATGAGGCAACTTTTGCAATACCAGGATTTAACCCAAAAGCCCAGAGCTCCTTCCACAAGTGTCTGGATTTGTATGTGCCATGGAGTCCTGGACTCGACAGACAGAATCACAGAGCAATGAGCAGACATTTCCTCTTTGTCATAGTTAATTCAGCCCTAAATCACCCAGAAGAGAGATGAGTTTAAACATTTATATAATGAAACACTAATAAACACTTCAGCCCATTCCACAATGAGAATTATGAAAAGCGATAGGAGCCAATAAAACTGATTAAAAGAAAAAAAAAAAAAAGGCAAAGGAAAAAAAGAGCAAGGCAAATACACAACAGACAATTCATTTAAACCCCCATCCTACATCTACTTATGAAATTTCTCCAAATGTACTACATCAAGCTCTACATAGATAGTGTTAAATCAATCTAATTACAGAATCACGTGGAAAATAACATTAAAAACCTTCCACTTCTCTTCCCAAGAGTGAAAGCAAACCACCACCCAACACACCTTACTTTTAGTAGTTTTCTGGTTTTGTTTGTTTATAAAAAGCCTAGAATTCTCCTAATAGAAAAAGAAACACACAAAATAACCTCATGTTTTGCTGTGAAATGAAAAGCAGTTCCATTATATAGAAATGTTTGGCTAGATGAAGAGAAAGCTCTGCCCATTGCACAAAAAGGGTTGCAAAGAGCATCCTGTTTAACCAAGCTGGTGTCCTAAAGAACAGCCCATCAATACATTCTCTGAGTAATCTGCATATTTAGGATGGGATGTAAGTTACCCCTATCTGAACTTCATGGATCATTTTTTGAATTAGCTTAGAAATTCATTGTGTCAGTTTTCTGCTTCCATCTGAAGCATTCACTAAGTTCCTACTCTCTGCTATCCCATATAGAGTTTATCATATCAATGTACAATTAGATACCTGCTGTGCCAGCCTTTGAGTGAGGAGAGGCTTTGAGATCCTTTTTGGTCCTGCTCTCACGTTTGTATTTCAGAGTGAAGTTATCCAGTGCTGAATATTGATGCTAAGAACGAAGTCCAAGCTATAGAATTAAACATACTGATAAGACGGGTGCCAGAATGGCTAATTTCAGCATGGTGATGTGGGAATGACAACAGGCATCTCCTTTCTGTTCCTGTGGGGTGTCACAGAAATAAAAAATCGTATCGTATTGGAAGGTACCAGGACATGGTACATGGACAATGCCTAAGGACACTGGATGGCCCAAGACCCACTGCATCTCCTACACCTCCCCTAATGTTTGCTCCCTCACTGTCCAATACAGTGACCCTTTCCCACCTCTCCCAGCTTCTCCTCCGTGTCATTCCCCTGCTGCCCTCATCCACAACCCTTTCTCCCCCTTTTAAGGACATTTCCCATTAGTCTCTCTCTCATCAACATGTGAACCAGCCCCCTGCACTGCAAGGCCAGCCAGCCTGCAAGCACACTTTAGTCCAGTTGGCCTCTGCTCAATACACACAACACGACCGGTGCAGCAGCCACTGCCTTGCCCTTCCAGAGTGTCCTTTAGCCTGCCACGGAGGAACTCCAGTGGAGCACTGTGATCCAGCACTTGGAAAGGCAACGTGTCCCACTTCAGTCCTCGTTCACATGAGCCTCAAGCAGAGGAGAGGCTCCAGCATGGGCTGGGTACAACAGAGAAGTTGGGGGAAGCACGGAGTGAGACAGTTTGGTATTTTATTTTATCTGCAATATTTTCAATGCCTGGATTCTAACTGGCGCACCATCATTCACAAGATTTTTGTGGTATGTATAACCATACACAACAGAGAACAAACTATTTTAATACTTGGAGATGCCACTCCAAGAAATGTCCTTAGCTCTTCTTCCATGTAACAGGTATGTTAAGAAACATACGCCAAAGGAATTAAAACCAAAACTGATGTCATCCTTTCATGTAGCAGTTGAATAAAACAATACAAATTAATATTATTGTTCATGTGCTGCTGGAAGAACAATTTTTAAAGTTCACGACTGTTGTAACACTTTACATTGCATTTGCACGCTTCGTGTAAGGGTGTCCTCCTTGAATCAAAAGCTGAAATGCTACTGTGAAAACAAGGAATCAACACTACAGAAAGGTGATGCAGAAGGATTGTTCGCAGCAGCAGTTTTGCAGGAAAGTAATTTGGGACGTACGGATTAAGAATTCTGAGAGGAAAACCCTGCTAAGGATTTGAAAGAGAAGGTAGCCTGAAGAAGCACTATGGGGTCTTGCCTCCAGATTTCAAAGAACAAGGTATAAAGTGAAAAATTTTTATAAAAACACTGGTATGATTGGTGAAAGAGAGAGCAATCGCTTACACCAGGCCTTTCCAAAACCAGTGGCCTGGGCAAAAAGGAACCTCCCTGACGAAATACACATCAACTCAGAGTACCCTGCTTGCTGTTTATCCGTTACTGCTAACTCTTGGGCAGAAACTCTGTGAGGACCTGTAGTGATGCACAGCACCCCTCTGCCAGGACATACCCCTGCACACACCCAGCCCTTAGGGTTTGTCTTATGATCCCATGCCCCACCAGGGAATTACAGGGGTGAAACTGTGCCCGAGCTGGGCACTGGAGAAGAGATTGGGCTATCAAGCACATGGAGCAGGGAGACAATTAGGCAAAATAATAGCGAAATAACAGGGAGGGCAGGAGGGAAGGTATCTGCCTGTCCATCTTTCCAGGCACCGATGTGGGACATTTGAATCTTCAAACCAAAGTTCATTCCATTCCTGGCCGCTCTAACATGCCCCAGGATCCATAGCCATGCCCGCACTGAGGCGGGACAGATAGAAAGTCTACAGCAATGAAAAGAGCACAGACAGGGGCTCTTCCTTTGAAGCAGGCCACTGAGAAGGATTTTCAGGTTTTGCAAAGACAGACAGGAGTGCTTAGATCTAAATAGAAAGAGAGTGCAGCATAGGTCAAAGCTCCTTTAGAAGAGCATCTGGTAGAGATGCATGACCCTATCCTTCAGAGAGCTCAGGGTTAGACTTTTAATTCAATTCTAGATGTTCTTCTCTATCTGAAAATAATGGTTTTTACAGCACGAGAAATCAGGCCGTGCTGCACAATAGTTTGACATACAAATGTGACATGGGAGAAGGACTGCAGGACAATATAGGACAGGAAACAAAGGACAGACATTGGATCCCAGTGGAGCAGCAGGGCACAGCTCAGGCATGCTGAAAGCAATTAGTGCCATGGGAAACAGGCCAGCCTGCCCCAGCCAGCAGCCATCCTGCACAAGAGCTACAGGGCATCTGCACTGTAGCTTGACATGGTGCCAACCATGGGGCACCTCCAAACACAGAATGTCACTTCATAGTTTGGGATACTGGATCAGAGAACAAAAAATACCACCTAGCAAATCCCCAGCAACTTCTCACAGCAGTGAGTTGTGATTTCTGTATCTTGCCTATGAAGTGATCAGATGCTTAATTCTCCTTAAGTTACAGTTCAGTAAGAAGTTAAGAAGGTTTTAAGCCTGTATTTAAAAATAAGCATGAATCTAGTCTTTTCACGAACATGCTCGATTTTTGTGAGCAAGAACCCAGGTGACAAAACAAGTCAAGTTGATCAGTTTCTTGCTAAGCTGGAGAGGATATTTCACACCATTCTGAAAGCTGCCCATGACTAGATGGTGCTTAGATACCATGTACAAACATGGTAAGGGATTTTAAATAGAATACTGTAACAAATTTGCTAGTTTCTTTTATGTGTTAATTAGCTAAGCCATTTGAAGACCAGATAAATTTTTATTATGTTATGTCTCCATTCTGCTGATCTTTAGCATTTGGATCAGAAGAGATCTTGACTAACATTTTATATCTCTACACATAACTTTCTCTGAAGTCACTGCCCTCAAAATCACCGTCCTATTTACATTTTTACTGAACAAAATTCAAAAGTAAACAGTGTGTCAATTCCAAAGTACTTAAGAATTAACACGTGGTCGGGTGCAAACCACACGTCTGGCATTAACTGTACTGCCTGAGAAGTTTCAGTAACATGCTATTTCAACAGAGCATAAGAAAACTGCAGTAGTAATTAGAAAGAAAAATGGCTAAGGAGAGAAAAGCTTTACTTCGTGCAATTAGAATGATACTAGGACATTAACATGACCTTTCTTTTGGCTGGCAATAGCTGTACATAGCTTTTAAATACAGGAAAATTTACTGTATGTAAATATTATGAAAGCTTGATTAAAAGCAGCTGCATAAAAAATTATTTGAAAACTACATAATATTTTATAACTTTTCTTAATTATTTTTTTAATTTGGTGGCTTTAGAAATTTTATTATTTTTTAGAAAATTTCTATGTCATCTTTTGTTCCCTGTTTCTCTATGGAGTGGTAAGCAAAGCTGCTACAAATACAAAAGAGTGTAAGAGGCCGGGTGGGGCGAGGGGAAACCTGTGTGAAGGAGCATTTAAACATTCTTAGCTTTCCTTTGTTACCAAATAAAATGTCTTAACTTGATAATGAATGAACACTGGTGTTGATTCAATACAGAAAACTGGCTTTTCAACTGATTCTTAGATTCCCATAAGAATGTTGGAAGTTCATTTTGCTCAATTTCCACACAGAGTTTCCATTTCTTCTGAGAAGAAATATATCCTGAAGAACTACAGCTAGTTGTAGGTTTTTTTCCTTACACTAAGCAAGTCACAAATTTTGGTTCCCAAGCACATTTTTCTTGATTAATTAATTAATTCTTATTTTCTTAATTACTGCACATAACCTTGCAGGCTTAGGTTTAACTAGCTTCAAAGCAGACTAAGATAGACACTGGTACTAACCAAGGCCAAGGGAAATAACATTTGAGCTACCTCTTACTAATACTTACTATACAATGGTTTAATTGAACTCTCTAACAAATTTTGATTTTTTTTTTTAAATTTTGTCAGCTGCTTTGTCAGCCTTAAGTTCAGGTGCAGAGATTCAATAGGGAAAGCACCTTTCAGAACCCACACTCTGGTCTTGGCACAGGTGTAATGCATAGCACAGCAAGCATTGCCATGTGAGGTGTATTTACTTGAATCAGTACCATCTGTGTTGCTCACAAGCAGTAGAGAGAAATGGAATCAGACTGATTTAGTCACTTAGGGCCATGTGTTCTATCAGCTTGCCAGGAAAGCCCCACTGAGCTCATTTGATGCTCAAGTAGGAGACATGAACAAAGATACTAGAATACCTGTTTTGAAAGGTGCCTTTTGGTCCCACAAAACACAGCTTTTTCTTGAGGAAAAATTGTTTGCTGCAGTCTCAGAAGAGGGATTTTCACTGATTCTTCCACTAGGGAGTGGAAAAGAATCTAATTCTTTTCACAGATGATCTCTGGGTGCAGTCAGGAACATAGGCCAAACCATGTGGGGACTGCTTGGCAAGTCTCCTTTGGGCCTTTAGTCACCCTTCTGGAGCCCAAAGGATTCCCTCCGTCAGAAATCCCACACTCCGGTCAGTGCCATTTGGAGTGATAAGAGTCTTATCACTCAGAGTGTGTCTTCCAGGCTACGTTTGGCAGAAGTGATGACAGAAGGAGAAGGAAAGTTACATCCACAGCCTTAGAAGTGTATTTATCTGCCACTTGCAGATAAATAACATCTTGCAGATAAGTAGTACCTCGTCAGCTGCCTCCCCTTAAACGTACTGTACACTGGATATCCTTACAGGGGGCAAAGATGGTATGTCCCTAATAATCACCACTCAAAACAAAGGTACAAGGCTGCTTCAGTTCTGTGCAAGAGACCACTTCCCTGAGATACACAGAGCAGCTCCTGAACAGCTATCAGCAACCCCCAGAATTTGGCCCTCTGATTTTTCAGCATGTTTTCTAAGAAGGTCCAATGTTCACAAAAACACTAACAAGAACAGGTAAGTCCTTTTCCTTGCTAAAATTCACCTGCTGGAGCTGGACTGCTTATCTGTGTCTCCCAGATTAGCATTGCTCTGCCAGAATCTTTCAAAGTTCCTGCAGATCATGCAGTTTAATAAAGATCAGGCATCCCCTTTTATATGAGCAGTAACAACACCAACAAAGGGAGAGACAGACACTTCAGATCACAGCAGGTCGTAAGTATTTTAATTCATTTCAATTACAGAAATTGACTGAAGCTAAGGCATGCAGACTGCCAGGGCAGGTTTTGTCATGTAGAGCCTGTCCCAAAAGCCATTGAAAGTCATGTCCCAAACTTTCAGGCAGCATTGCCATTTTTGTGACATTCAGGTATTGCAGTGATTTTAATTCAGGTTTAAGTTGACAGAAGAGATTTTTATTGCCTTCTTTTGTTAATAAGAGAGTTTTCTAGCAGCAAATAGGTTCAGTGGTGTGAGACCCTGCTTGGTCTACCTTTAACACTGGACATAAATTACTTGCACAGATAGCTCTAAACAAAGACACATGGGCTTGGCATGACATCCGCTGGTGAAACAGCCTCTATTTCCCCACAGGGCTTTTTGGCCCACGTAACTGTTACCTGAACTTATCAAAAATGAAACTCATCTGAACACTACATTAGGTTTTACTTTACTCAGTGGAGCCAAACCCATTAAAGAGAATAAATGTTCATCATCATCATCAATGGGGAAAAAAAAAGTTCTCAGTCCCTTTTGTAACAGTCTGTAGCCTGTTGATTTTCAAAACAAACAGAATGAACATCTGGAATTCTTCCAGTGTGTCTTTTAAAAGAAATAAAGTTAGTGCACTCCTTGAAAGGAAAAACCTGAGTGGATGTACAGCTTGGGGTGAGGAGAACAAGGCAAGAAATCTGCATCAAAAGCAAGACAGTAAGAAAGGAACCCACAGACTCTTGCAAACATACTCCCTTGTTTGACAGTTTAGAGAGACGTACTAGCACATTTATCTTCATTCTGCTCCCTAGGGATTTTGTTCAGAGGTCTTTCCCTTCCAGATACTCTTACAGAAGCTCAGTGCTGTTTCTGAAGTGATTGAAACCCCACCTCCCCATCCCATCTGCCCCAAACCATACGTTCCTAAGCAGAATATATGCATTAAACTTACGTTTTCTGCCTCCTCAGCACTTATGATACAAAAATCAAACTTTTCATTTTCATGAAAACTGCATCAGTTTTTTCCACAGTATTTTATGAAAAGTGAAAGCTGACAGATGTTCCTTATGAACATATGGATCTCACTGATAAGGCTATCTCGAGCACTTAGTCTGTGCCCCCTCAAGTGCATCCCACCCATGTTTGGGAGGCTCTAAGAACTCTTCCACTAAAAACAGCAACTTTGATATCTGCCAGCATTCAAAACTCTTGGTGCAACTCTACAATTTTTAATTAGCATATCCAACAAACTGCCTGCCCTCTGAAGTGCATTCAGTCCCTACAAAAAAAGACACTGAAGAGCAGGGACTTACTACACCAGGTTAAGCTAAACAGCTGCAGCTGCTTTTCCACACCATTAAAAAAACTTTTAAAAAGCTTTTCAAGTGCTTTCATAGCACTCAAATCATTCTACACATGATAGAAAAACATTTCCATAATTATTAATGGACCCTAGATGACTCACAGAATAAAAACTGCACACCTGAAGCCTAACTCCTCATCAAGGCTTCTTTCCTCCAGTGCTGTACTGGACTGTGGGAGAGTGTCTGCCTGTGGAGGCAGCCCTGAACTGTCAGCTGGAATCAGGCACCAAGCTCCTCCTCCTGTGGGGATGGCCAAGTCCTTCATTCAGCACAGCTAGGAAAGGTGCTACTGTTTCTCTCTCACTCGCTGGACTTTGAGGTTGCTCAGAGCACAGGGAGTGAGCATTTGTCACTACCCTGGTGTTGAGAGCTGTCAGCTGAGAAGGGGTGGAACCTCTGGTAGCCACAAGGCACACAAAGACCATTTCTGTATTTTAGCTCAAACGCCTTAGAAGCACACATCATTGCAGACTAAATGGCCTCAGCTTTCAGAGCAAAACAAGGTGACATCCAGTGGCTCCAAGCATTGAGACCCTGGAAATCACTTCTGGAATGTAGCTGTTACAGCTAACTACAAAGAGAAACTACAGGAAGGAAACAAGTGGCTTCTGCTCCAGAAAGCAGAGGCTTCTGAAGGACAGAACTGGTTCAACTTCACTGCATCTGAGACATCTCTGTGTGCCGAAAACACAGCTGTGCCTCCTGTAAGCAGCATTACCCAGCTTCCTCTAACTGCAGTCTGAAAAAATCTGTATTTACCAACTACAGCAAAAGCTGAGGTCCTTGCAGCTCCACATACACAACTATTTTTACCTCTCCATCAGTAACACCAGGATACATTCCTCAAGAAAATCATGAATTGTCTTACATGCTCTAGAGAGCCCAAAACTAGTGTCTTGGTTTGAAAGACAGGTGTCTGCCAAGGAAGGTTGGAGCCTCCCTTGAATTGAAAAATGCAACCCCCTTCCCTCCAAATTAGTATAATTNATCCTGGGGTTTCTCCCTGAGGCACAGTGGAAGGAAGGCAGCCGAAAAAGCAGAAACCTGCAGAGCTGACACGATGGCCGTCTCTCTCTTTCTCTCTCCATCCGAACGCCCGAGAGCAACTAACTCACAAGCCCAGGTGAGAGTGGCCAGCTAGACCCCTCCCCCCGTGGCCAGGTCTTTTGTCTCTCCCAAGCACCCAGCAATTTGTTGTCCCGGCAACATATACAGGGAAAATTCCTCAAGAAACAGAGAAAACAGAAGGGGAACTCCTAAAACCCCAACAACTAGAGATCTAAATAATTTAATGCAGTTTGCTCTGCTAACTGATCAGTCATTTCATTGGTTCATCAGTCATTCAAATGGTTCCATTTAAAATGGCATTATAGTGACTCTGCATTAATAACTTTAGAAGATCATATGTTCTCCTGCACATTACATTTTTTCCAACATTGTGCATGTCAAATGGAATAGCTCTATGAATTCAGTCTTAAGGATTAAAAAAACCCAAAAAAACCCCAAACAAACCAAAACCCCAAATGTAGATCGGTATTTGCATAACAGCACAACCTTGGGCCACAAGTCACAAGTATGTCAACCAACAGAGTCAACTTCTGACCCCTGGCATGACACACCATGTTTAGTAACTGATCTGCCCCCACTGACGGGCTTTGGGTCTACTTCAACTACACAGCTGCCTACTCTAGATCATTCCAGATGTCCTACAGACTCCTGCAGGATTTCTTCCTGGCAGAGTAACGAAACTCCAGGAAAGGATTTGGAATCTCTAATTTGTTGATTTGCTCATAGGAGTATAAATAGAGGCACAAACCCACACTGTGCAGGGGACACTGCATAGTTAAGTACTGACTTCCACTACCACTGGCTTACAGAGTGCTCCTGTGCCAGACTGAGAAAAGCCTTTCTTCCTGCTTTGATCCAGGTGCAGATGCAGGGAAATGGAGCACGCCAGATGACAGAGTAGCATTACGTATTCCCAGCTTTACATCATCATGGGCTTTGAGTCATTCATATTTCAAAATCAGACTTCACTTGTTACAGACTTCTGAGGACTTAACTTCATATGCTGCAGCTTTTAAAGGCCCAGCATAAACTCAGACAAGACTTAAGGCTCAGCACCAAGACCAAAACTCCTTCATTATGTTGTTTTCTCTTACTTGAATTGCATGACTAGGACTAAACCTAATTTAGCATTTCCTGTCCTTTGTTAACTGAATGAGAGGCTCTAAGCTAAAAATTAGAAAGGCTTTTCCATGCTTCAAAACAGTAAATCTAATTAAATTCAAGTTTCATACCAATACATTACAGCATATTTTGTGTCGATAGAGCAAAAATATTTAAAAGGTAAATGAATTACCTAAAAGCTTTTTTCTTACCAAATAATTGTTATCTTAAGACAATTTACACACACACAAGATACTTCAAACAATTATTTTTAACAAAGCATTCTCTATAAGGTTCAGCCTTGGGGAGAAAACATATTTTAGGAAATACTGATGTGACACTATTTTTCTTAGCTTTTCTGTTGAGCAGATACATCCCACCCTAAAAAGGCCGTGACTGAGCACAGTTCCAAGTAGAACAGGAAAATGTTACACCTCTGAGACAGAGTCACAAGTTGTAGAAAACTGCTGTAAAAAGCTAATGCTCAGCGACAGTCTCTGCAACTACCCCTCAAAAATAACAGCAACCTACACTGCAATGACACTGCAAGGAGACACTGGAGCAGGCTCTGGCACAAGGAGTTGCAGGTAGAGCCCTAGGTCTACACTTAGGCTCCCAAATCACCCATGTTTCTGATATGGGATACACTGTGCACAGGGCATGGTCACAGACCCCTGTGCACACACCAGCCCCAGCCCCACAGCCAGCTCAGCCATTCCTTCCCTTCTCACACAGCCAACGCCCATTCTCCACTCCATCAGGGCTCCCCAAGGCTTCTCCTCAATCCACCCTTCCCTTCGCAGTTACTCACTGTGACAAAGACCTGAACTTCTTGTCCATCTGAAACCTTCACGTTCTCAGCTCGTTAGGAGCTCTGCCTTGCAGCCAAACTTCTGCCTCCGAGCCTCAGCAACACACCAGGTCATTCCAGCTGGGGTACAGCTCTGGCCATCCCCCCCCCCCTCCACAAGCCGCCTACGCTTCGTGCCCCAGCTGGATGAGGTTTGCTGCAATATCGCTTCATCACGCTCATGATCACTTCCAGGTGATGGTTCCCTGCCCAGCAACAAGGTGCACCTGATCCTCTTTAACTCCTCTCACTGAAACACACATGCTGCAAATTACGTATTACCTACCACTTGAGAACTGGAGTTGTTAAAGTCTGAAGTTTATGTGAAGACAGAGTAGACATTAAAGTGAGAAATACAGAGAATGTCAGCCAGTTAAAGTGACCATATAGAAACGAGGGAAAAGAAATGCCTCCAAGTTCTTTGATTCTCAACTGAACATTGTTAAATTTACACCTCCTTTTCCCTACACACACAGCTTCCTTGATTTACATATAAAACTGGATAGGAACAATACCTCTTATTAAAAGAAAAAAGGAGCAAGCAAAAGTAAATAGAATAAGACAGCACAGACCAGAGGTGAGGGCAGCAATAGCAGAACTGCTGGGGTTGGTCGGCACCAAAAGGGCTTACCTCGCTGCCAAGGGTCCCGGACACCAGGCTGCGCTGTGGGGACCTCGGTCCTGAGGGGGAAGCACGGTCCGTCAGGCCCATCACGCCTACGAGCCCCCTCCAGCCACAAGGCGAGCCGGTGCCGCGGCGGCGGCTCCTCCGCAGCCCCAGAGCTTCCCTTCTGCCACCTGCGCCCCGATGAACTCACCCTCACCCCCAGAGAGCCGTCAGTGAGGGGCAGGGACGGCACAAACCCGCCCCGGTGCCGCCGGCCGCGGCCCGCTCGCCCCCGCTGCCCCGAGGCGCTGCCGCTTCCCGCCCTCAGGGGCTCCACAGCCCCGGCTGAGGGGCCGCGCCTCAGGCCCCGCTCCCCGGGCTCGGGCCCGCGCGTGGAAACACAGGCACACACCCGTCTTGCTTTACAAAATTTTATTAGCAAATCAGAATAACAAATATCTCTGCTATTTTTGACAGTCTGTATTATTTCCAGGCACCCCCCCAAAAAAAAAATTAAAAAAAAAAAAAAAAAATCAGTGTTTCTCTTAATAAAAATATAGGTAGATTAAAAAACATCACCACTAAAATAAGAATAAAAATAGCCCAATAGCCATACTTTAATAAAAACACTTGTGGGTTTTTTGTTGTGTTTTTTCTTTTTTTTTTCCCCCAGACTATCACTTTATTTCTCTCCAGGTCCCCTACTGCAAAACACAGAATAATACACAATAAATAGATTTTTCTCTTCCAGCAAAGCAAATTCTGTAACACAAATTCTTTTAATGTTCCCTTTCCTTCTATGCCTTTCGGGTTTTTTTGCCCCTGACTGAAAGGAACCTGTAGGTTGCTGTTCAAAACCCACCTGCGCTGTGCCTGCCTGGGTGGGCTGAGCTTTCACCCCACGGAACAGACAGGGCCCTCAGCACGGAGAACACCACAGCTGGGAAAACGCTGCAAAACTTCCTAATCAATCACAAACATTAGTCCGGAGAACGGGAGATTCTACACCCCCAGCGTGCTCCTACCTGGAACAGCCAGGGAATAGTTTGGCTGGTGTGATAAATAGATGCTATCATATTGGCTTTTTGCAAGTGTTAAAAGAAGTGATGTTAAAGTAGCCTTTGTAACAGTGGCTCTGCCACAAATAGATGGTGTATGTAAAATATGCTATATAAGGTAGCGTTGTTGTGAGGATGTGGTTTTCTTAAAAAACTTAGAAATAGCTATGCTTATGAACTATTTGCCTGGATTCCATTCTGAATGGCTACTTGAAAAGGGTTTGAATATGATTCTGGGAACTGCTGGAAGCAAGATTCCATTCTGAGTGGTTACTCGAAAGAGTTTGAATATGCAATCACCTGTGCGATCGATTCCGGGAATTACCAAAACAAGATTCCATTCTGAATTGTTACTGGAAAGGGTTTTGAATATGTATAATTGTTTATGAATATGCATAATTGTTGATGAATATGTAATACTCCAGGTGTATAAAAAGGGCATTTTAGAGGCCACAGGTGTGCTCTTGGCTGAGCGCCAAAAGCACCCAGCGCTGTGACTTTTGCTTTATTATCTCTGCCCCTTATTGTCCTTTATTAAACTTTTAAATCTTAACAGGAGAGTGAACTTCGTTTTTCACAGCTGGGCACGAGTGCTGCGTGCTGTGGGTTCTGTGCAATGAAATCGCTCAGGAGCCACGGGGAGTGGCTGAGTGCCAGAGACAAAGGCCTGGCCTTAGCTCAGCTGGGCACGAAGATGACTGAAGACTGAACACCGTGAGCTGTCTACAATGTCTTTGTTAAAACATCTTTAGAAAGGTAGAATTAATAAGCCAGAGCTTTACCCAGCCTTGCACTCCTCTGTCTGCCTTTGTGCTGTGTCCCATATTTCTCAGTAGTTGCTAGGATTTTACATGAGAATGACCCCAACTCCTTGAAAGCACAATCCTGATCCCACAACATAACATCTATTTTAACCAGGGCTTAATTTTCAGAAGTGTAATTTACATACATACCCCACAATCTCAAATTTGGAAACTAAAGGTGTTTTTAAAGTCCAGAAGTTCAGATAAATACCACTGGCTTGGAGTATACTTGGTTTTCCATATTCTTGGGAAAGCAGGAAGTAAAATTTGGTAGGTAAGCTGGGTGGCTTTTTATCCAAATATGTCTTTTTAGTGTTCTGTTTATGAAAGATTCCCTCTGGACACTGCCATGGTTTAACTCAAGTTGGCAACTAGGTCCCACACAGCCCCTCGCCCACCTTCCCCTGGCCCTGGTGGGGAGAATTGGAAAGCAAACCTTGAGGCTTACTTTGAGATAAGGACAGTTTCGTAATTGAAAAAAAAATACTGAAAAGCAAAATATAATAATAATAATTAATAATAATGGAAAGAAAAATAGAGGAATAAAACACAGAAAAGACAAGTGATGCACAACACAAATGCTAATCACCCACTGACCGATGCCCAGCCCATCCCTGAGCAGTGATCTGTGGCTCCCAGCCAACTCACCCCAGTTTACATCCTGAGCATGACATTCCATGGGCTGGAATAATCCTTTGACCATTTTGGATCAGCTGTTCCTGGCTATGGTCCCTCCCAGCTTTTTGTGCACCTCCTCACCAGCAGAGCATGGGAAACTGAAAAGTCCTGACTTAGGGTAACACTACTTAGCAACAACTAAAACATCAGGATACGATCAACAACAGTATTCTCATACTGAATCTAAACTACAGCACTGTACCAGCTACTAAGGAGAAAATTAACTTTATTCCAGCTGAAATCAGGATACACTGAAACCTCAGCTTTCCCTGTTACTGCTCCCTCTTAATACATACATTACTACCAGACTTTTTGAGCATTCTGTCTCAAGAACCAAACAGAAAGTTCAGAAATACGCCTTTTAATTGAATATGAAGAGCCATATTCCATGCCCTGCACCTTATCCCTTGACCAGGCACGTCACAGGCCATGGCAGCACAAAACACGACATAAAAAGAAATTAAATAAATAGTATAAAAATGCAGTGCCATATTTGCAGAAACATTTGCTCTCCAGCTTCCACAATTCATATAACCACATTCTCTTTCCTTTCCTGCAACTTTCCCAGTCCAAGGATCACCTCCACGTCCCTCTCATTCCTCTCCATTGCTTTTTTCCTCCCACCCCCTCCTTCATTTTATATTTCTTCCATCAAATCCTACTTTCTGCCTCTCTCCTCCAAAGCTTCTCCTACATGTCCTTCCTTTCACAGAAATAATTTCTTATCAACTGCATTTTAGTCTCTAACTGAGCAAGGATACAAAATTACAAACAAACGTAGCATGTTTTTATTTCTTAGAAACTGGAAGCCATCAAAATTAAGCTGATACTAGTTTTCAACACCAGTTAACACCTGCTCTAAAACCTCAGAGCAGAGCACCTCTAAAAGCTAGAGGTGACAAGTGTAAAGCCAAACAAAACCAGTTTCCATCTATCTATAGTTGTTTCTAATAGACTTGCTTTCTGATTTTTAATTTATTAAATGGCAAAATAAATAGGAACTTCTAACAGCAAATACATTAAATGAAAAAATACCCTAGTCTATGCACATTTTTTGGTACCAATTGAACAATACTGGCTTAGAAACTAATATAGTTAAAATGATGCAACTTCCCTGTGCAAAGATGTTACATCAATATCAAAGTGCTTATTTCCTCAATTTTGGATACACCCCCTGAATAAAATACAGATGTCTGCAGTCTGGGTTACATGTAAACAGCACCTATACAAATAGGTGTTAATGAGTCTCCAATTTGCTGACAATAAATAATATTGACAACAATAACAAAGTCTAATAAAGACTATTTCTTCACATGCCTTAGGTTTTTAAACGCCCCTTTTTTTTAGTGAGGCATCCTGTCATCATCCTGGGAAAATGTTGTATCTGGGTGCATGTAAATCACTACAGAATTTTTTTCTCTTTTTCATCCAAAAATTGTCTTGGCCTACCTCAGTGCCACAGTCAGTTGTACTCACACTGACAATGGGAGTTGTGCTAGTCCTCAGCCAGACACAACGGCCAGAGCACAGCTCTTGCTGCATTTCAGAACTGTTTACTGCCAGGTTCACAAAATCAAGGTTATGATATGTAATGGCATTGTGATTTTCTCTTCAGTGACAGCAATAACAGAGTACTGCACACAGCTAACAAAACCTGACAGATATCTGCCATCAAATATTTATGCTATTAACAAATATAAAAATTGCATTTAAAAAATTCCTTAAGACTCACTAGCGATTTCCCTGACTGAAATAATAACACACACAGTCTTAACCACTGTGTGGAATGTGAATTATTCTGCAGCAAAATAATATCAGTAGAAACCCCACACCCTGAGTGCAGTTGACGTCACAAACAGATTGAAGTATCACTGAAACTCTCAACATATAAAAGCACTCCAGCTGGTGCTTGTGCTGTAGCATTTCCCTGGGAATCTCAATTCCCAATTTTCTAAAATGCTCAGTAGGCATTTAAGACCATCATCCAGCTGTTGGTGTAGCTTGAGAAGCAAGAAGCGTCATACCAAGGACTCAGACAAGAAGTCCAAGTCTGCTGCCAGGGCTGCTTGCTTCAGCAAGGATGAAAGTTTCCTGTCTCCTGCCCATGGAATTCTCATCCCATTATGATATGCTGCTTCTCCTCTGAAGAGGGGCTTTTCTTTGGGAAAGATCCTCACTGTCACTTTCACAGTTTCTCTGAAATAGAAAGGCCACAGTCTCTGTCATGTAAATGATGTACCATGCTCTTAAACATGCTGTTCTAACATTATCAGTGTCATCTACTGAGAAGAGCAGAGCTAATAGAGCCCTCTCAGTTTCACTCCAGAAGGTCACGGGCAGTGCCAGGGTCCCCCACCCTCCGTCACAGAGCTGGGCACAAGAGCAGTGAACTCCCCTGAGCCTGCTCGGATCTCAGTCACACCCCATGGTCACTGCTGTGGGATCCAGATGTCATCTGCAGGCTCCTTGCTGCTCCTTTACACAGTAAATATGGTTAGCCCCTAGAAGGTCTGTCAAGTCACTGGCTCTCCCTGCACAAGATTCTTGTCACAGTAACAGAACATACAGCAGCACTAAAGACACAAATGATGCCACAGTCCTATCCAGTTTCCCACTCCAAGCCACTGCTGTCCTCTTGGGCTGTGCATCCATGTAAGGACAGCAAAAATGACTGCACAGTAAAACTGGTTCTTCTCTTCTTCCCGTGTAAGGAATGTACCTACCAAACTCTCATCTTGTATTAGGACCTTCTTCACCAGCGAACGCGTTAAGTGGTTGCACAAGGAGACGATACGGTACGAAAGCTGTGGGGAGAGGGAAGAAAAACAATTTGACCACACGTACCCAGTGCAGACATCCAAACACATTTCATTAATTTACTGCCTATTACAATTTTACATTTAAGCTGTATCTTGCCCTCTGATCCCATCAGGCTTGGGAAGCCATATGTGAGAAGGATTAAAGGCTTGTCATACCTTCCATCGCCTTCTAGCATATTGCCTTTTGAAGTTTTCCATGTTAACAACAGATGATTTCCGAACCAAAGCCTGTTGCTTGTCCGTGGGCTGGAAGATAAAAGACCAATTTTAGTGTTCAGCTCCCTTTGGTACATAAAATATGCAAGATACCTGATGTGCACTGGAGCTGGCTGAAAGAATGCTGGGGAAGCTGTGGATTCATACAGGTAAAAGCAGAAGAAAAAGAATTAAATCTACCCTGCTCTGGGCCTAGACAGGACTCTTTTGATCTCAAATAAAACCCTAAAACTAGAGTGTGCTAAGGCTCTGCTTTCACTTTGTAAAGTTGCTAACGTACTTCTCAGTGCACACCTGCCCCATCTCCCTTTTCTCTGGATGACATCACTGCAATAAAATGGGACAAAGTTAGCTGTCCTGGAGTATTAGTGACAAGGATACATGCTATCTGAAAAAACTCCAGCTTTGTCCTTTAGCCATAGCCAGAGTATGAGAGCACAAGGCATTGACACCCTGGCAATAAAATAATCGCAATATCCGACTATGGAAAAATAGGAACAAAAACAATATAGGTCAGAATTCAGACATCTGCCTAGCATTTTGGATGTCAACCTGGTGTTAAGGAACACATGTTCCACAAATCCTGACACAGTCCTTCTGAAAATGAAGCACATTTCAATTCCAAAAGCACATCAAAACTTGCATAATCCATAAAACCAAATCTTGACAGATTGAGAGAAAAAATGGTTCAGAACCAGCTCAGGCAAGAGTGAAAAGAGAAAGGCCAGGAATCAGCCCTTCAAAGATGAGGGAGTGACAACCATTCCAGCTGTCCTGGTCTGCATATGTAGGAGATGGATATCACAGAAATACTTGTACTGAACTGGACTGGAATGCAACCAAGCCATGCACCTGAAGCAGCAAGGCTACCGAAGGAGAATAGAAAACACATCAGTGAGGATTTAAACATCTTTTTCAGCAAAATAATTTAAAATGTTTGAGACAACAAATTCACTTTTCTCATCAAATGCTGTAGGTTTAGCACTTTTGCAGGTATCCCAGCAGCAGTTCAAGGAGCCAAGCTATCAGCTGGGCCTCCTTCTCATTTAGATGTACACACCATTTGCATTCAACAGAACTGGGACAGTTAAGCATTAAATATAATTTCCTCATGCTGCAAACAGCCAGCATGGTGCAACAGGCGAGCAGAAATCAATTTGAAGCGGAAAAAATGTCACTGGCTAAATGTCAGCTGTACAATCATTATGAAAAATTTCCCAGTCCCCTTTCAGCAGCAGAACCATCACCAACTCTAAATAACTCACTTTACTGCAGACTGCTAATAACCACCTCTCCATTTTAAGTACCCTGCAATCCAGTGACCTTGCCATTCTCTCAATCATGAGGATCTCTTCTCAAAAGCAGTGTGTGATTAGCCTCAAAGGCCGAGTCACAACAACATTACTCTCACCCAAACATGCTCAGGAACAAGGTGGCCTCATTTAATGCTTCTTTTCATCGTGCCACTGCATTTGTTCATAAAGAAAATCTATACGAACAAAGAATATGAGGTGATGGCTAACAGGAGGCAGACTCTTTCTTGAGAGTGTCTTCTGCAAATTCTAACTCTCACTGGGCTTTAAGTTACATTTTAGGAATTAAAGCTCTCCCCCTCACAATAAAATCCTGTGTTCCAGTTCCCCTGGACAGTTTTTAATGGGTCTTCCAGCTCAAAGGAACCTGCAAAAGCATTCTGAGACAATAAAAAATGGACATATGCAAAATTCTCAATACTATTTGTCACAGTAGAGCCCAATTCAACACCAGCTTGCCAGGGTCACCTCCTGGATATCTACACTACTTTGAAGCTTCTGAAAATTTCACCTATTTTGCCAAGAACAATGCCACAGAGAGCACATCCAGTTTCCATCGTCCTTCAAGCACAATGTTGGGAGCAACAATATCCCAAGTGAACAACTGTTTTCACAACTCTGAATTTACATCAGCCTCTGCACATCTTTGTGAGGATATGGCAGTAATGGGTCCACTGTACTCTGCACAAATTGGATGAGAGTATGCTTTTATCTTTTTATCTCAAAGTAGGAAACATTATTCTTAATCATGTTAGGAACAACAACAATTCAATTTATTTAGGTCATTAACTCCTCTGCAAAAGGAGGAGGGGCAGTGGAAGATACACTCTAATATAGATATGTGAAGATTCACTCTAGGTGGACTTGAGCTTTTATCTCACTGATTCTTGTAGTTGCACAACAGTCACCTTGCAGCAAATCCCCACAGAAACTTGGCATCTTTTTCAGTCACTAACCATCAGGGAACAACTGCATCCTGCATAAGTAACTATTTATTGTGTTCAAAAACAAGATTGGTACAGCTGTGCATATTAATACAGTATAACCAAATGACTTCTTTGAAATACAAGACAGCAGGGCATGATTCAAAGTTGGGTCAACTTTTCTTTTACTTTTTAAAACCTAAGAAAAAAAATCTTTATAGCAAGAACACTAGTCTCAAATGCCACACCATAGATTAAGTTAGTTGTAGCTTTGTAATCTTCTTCACTGTAGAAAACAAACCAGAGGACTACGTTATCACTTAGTCACAAATTGACATTTGCACTGTAAAATTACACAGTCATTTGATCATTACAAGTTCCCAATGGTGTCTTTTGAATAGGATTTCTTTGGTATAGGACAGGAAACTCAGCTGTTGATTAATCTTTTAGTTTAAAATTCAGCTTACCTTTGACAGTAAAAGAATTCACCCTGCACAACTGGCCTAAACACTAATTCTAACATTCTTCATTGGCAGCCATTTCACAGAGAATTTCTACAGTACTAGATAAATGTTAAATTAGTACACCATTTGCTTTATTTTACAGGACAGGTTTAACCTTTGCAAATATTTCTCTCATAAGGCGTATAGAACTGCCTGCAGCAGGGCTACACAACTGTTTCCTTCAGCCAACCATGGATGCTATAAGGGGATTTTTATTAGTTTCCAGGCACCCAGTTTCTAGTAAGTACAGACTGACTTATTTTTTATGCCACATTAATTACCTAGTAATCTTTAGGAACTGCAATACAGGATGCAGAGTAAAGTATAGGCAATACCAAAGGCTTTGGTGTTAGATGTGTCCATACCACTGTGATAATCTTGTTCCTGCAAGTTCAGACACTGAACATGGGGAAAAAAAAAAAAAACCAAACCAACTTCAACACTACAAACCACTGGGAGATTATAGCTTTGGTCAGCACCTTGTGCAATACATCAGAACTTCTACTTCAATTCTAGGTCATATTTTTGTGTAGAATCTATGCACTGGAACATTTTTAAACTGATGTACATTGAAACAAGCAGCAAACCCTGCACTTAGCCTGATCTCATTGTTACTGATGGGATTCTGTCACATCAAGATTCAACCCTGCAAGGAATTCTTCACAGCGAGATCTATTTAACAGCTCCATTAGTGATTCATTAATATCTTGGTTGAAAACAGAGTCAAAGTTTCCATTCACACAGGCTTCATTTTCCAGTTGAAAACTGCTCATCAAATCCTGTATCCACTTGAGTTCCTCAGAAAGTTCCTGCCTGAGGGATTCATACTGGCTCTGCAGCTCAGCGTACTTCCCAGACACGCCTGCGAGACTGGCGCCGACAGCCTCGATATCCTCGTGCAAATGTCTTTTCAGGGCCTCCATTTTACGGTATTCATACTTCAGCTGGGACAGCTTGTGCCTCACGCTTTCGCTCTCTTCTTTATACCAAGCTTCTTTCTCATTGTAAATGGAAAGCAGAGCGTCCATGTCCTCCTGCAAGGAATCGTGGGATGCAGCCAAGGTGCTGAACCCCCTCTCCATACGGGAAATGTCCTCTACGACGCGGGCAAAGCGCTCAAAGTTGATGTAGGTGTTATTGGGGGGCATGCTCGAGTGGCACTTTATGGTGTACTCCCTCAGGCGTTTCGTCTTCAGCTGCGTGTTCTCAACCTTCTTGTTCTCCTGGACTTTGGTTTCGTCTCTCAGCTGGTGAGTCGTCAGAGGAACCAATATTACTGAACGCTTACAAGACTGCAGCAATTCAAAAACTCTACACAAAGGATGCAGCCTGGCCTTCCACAATGCTGGGAGATTCTTTGCTCACACAGATTTTCCTTCATGCATTTGATTAAAAGAAACAAACACCAAACACGCAAGCCCAGAACCGAATGTGACAATGATGTGCATTCATTCCAATGTGATAAGTGCAAAAAACATGGCTGCAACTTATTTTCACGCTCATTTTTAGCAGTTAACAGCGTCAAAACTATCAATATTTGCATGAGGAAAAACAACAACCCTAAAACCACTCCAATTAATGTTTTGTGCAATGCAAAGCAAAAACTGAATTTCAAAAATCCTCATTAGTCATGCTGAGACTAGCTAAATGTATTTTCAGTAAGAGACTTATCCACATAAGCAAGCAATATTTATGATGAAAAAATACATACAGACACACAAATGTAAGCAAACCAGAACACGTTGTACAGCAGTTCTCTCTTGAGAGAAATGATATTTTCCATATTGATTGCATTGATTTCCATATTGAGTCAACTCTCAATTCAAGAAAGCACTGAAGCCAACACACGGTATATGCCCATGCAAACAGAGAAGAATGGAAAAATGCAAAGCCCAGTCCCATATGGGATACTGTAATGTACAATAAACATCAGAGCTTTATTACTCTCTTTTTGAAAGTTATGATAATAAAAGAAGCAATTTGCAGAAATCCAAGGATTTGGTCAGACCCAACCAATTTCCTTGCAGGACATCTCTTTGAGTCACCCAGCATCACAAAGGACAAAGAGGGCAGTTTTCCATTTAACACACCAGTAAGAGTGAGAATATGATCTCTGCTTTGTTCATGGAAAAAAACAAGATCTGTTTCTTTATTCAGTCTTACCGTTATCCATGGATGAGAAAGAGCTTCCTGAATCGTAAGCCGCTTCCTAAAAAACAACAACACAAAAACCCCCAAAGACTTGAATAAAAAATCCTTGGTACACAAGTCCATTGACTCACATTTCTCCCGGGCTTCCTATGAAGCACTTATCAAGGTAATTTCAGGACAAACCCTCAAATTTCAGGGTTATGTTTCTCCTTGAGGCACAGTGCATGTGTGCAGTTTAGTTACTGTTCTAAACTTCAGTAGGTAACTGTTCTTACTCCACACAACTTTAATTCTTCATCAAAATATGCCTGTACTGTTGTGCACCCTTCCATAAAAAGTAATACAGCATTCCTTTGTTTTGTTCATCCGACATGCTTAGAAAATACATTCTTGCTATACACCTTTGATATGACTGTGCCTGAATCAACAGTAATTATACCAGAGGTAATCAACACTAATTATACCAAAGCTGTCCTTTGGAACATGGTATTACAGCACTTCAGGAGCTGCTGTTTCCTGAAAGCAAAATTTCTGAGAGGAATACTTCAAACCTAATCAAAGTGGATCAAACCCAACTTCTTTCTGCATTGTAGCAGTTTGGTGAACAGCACGTTAAGAGCACTGAGAACCAAAGACAGAAGCACAGCACTGCACAGGCACCATGTCTGTACACGGGACAAATATCAACATCACTGACTTCTCCTTGGAGCTGCTAGACCTGTGCAAAACTCTCATCAAACACCCACTCTACCCCAGACTGAGGGCTCATGATTTGCAGAAATCTTGACTCAACAGCTCTTTCTCTCTCATAGCTATTTTCTCCCCTAATGAAGCCATTAGAAAGAACCACAATGGTCTGACTTTCCTCCAGGACAAAGAAGGTTACAGGGAAGGAGATGCTACTTCTGTGTGCATTTCATTAAAAGCAAGAAGAACTAAAAAAAAAGACTGTGGCTCCTGTAACCTGGGAACAAAGGTCTGCATAGCTGTCACACAAACTCTAGGTGACTGCCACAGACACAGAGACTTAGAACAACTCCTTATCAGCACATGTAGTAATTTTCTGGCATTGCACCACCGGGGGCATATTCTGGGATGGTATCACCTCCTTGCAAGTAGTTCACAAGAGACTGAAATAGTGGAGTGGTAGTTAACCTGAACTCAAGATTCTGCACACCATTTTCAGCCTTTCAGCTACACCCTATTGTGCCAGCTTGACTCAGGTGAGAATTCAGTCCTGAACGTGGCATTTAGCTGAGGAGATTTGGTTCCTCTCCTCAGGGTTTCTGGGTGCAGTGATTAACTAGGGGCACAGCAGCATCCTCCTGTCTTGCTCTTGAATGGCAATACACCCTGCAAGAAAAGCTTTTTCGCTTATCAACCCACATTTTGCTTATCAAGCCACTAGGTTTATTTCAGAGACAAATGGGTCTTTCCGAATATTTGCTTACCGTGTATCTTTCACCAGCAGTTTCTGAATAAAATCTTTTGCCAGGTCACTGGTATTGCTGAAAAATTCTTCATCAAAATCATAATTCACAGCTGTGATGTTGGCAAGTGTTTCTTGTTTAGTTTCTCCAAGGAAGGGTGATGCACCACTAAGCCTAAATAAGCCAGAAAGAAGAATCAGTTGGAAAAATAAACAGCAGAAGTCCCCTAATGAAATTACAGTGACCGTGGAATATACTCTTAGGACTTTTGTGGCTCTTGTGTTGAAGCAGCTCTGCCATGGAGGAAAAAAACAGAGCCAGCTTTGGTTCACTACAGCTGTGGTTATGAGCCAGACTTGCCTTGAAAGTCTCTAGTGCAGCACTAACGCATGCACACAGAGAGAAATGCACAGATTCCCCTCTCCTGTCTCATTTAAGTCATTGCTAAGTTCCAGCTGAGGAGAGCCTCTACCCCTGTGAACCCACAAAGACTACCAGGCTGAAGCTTCTACAACCTTCAAGCAGATTAAGTAGTGTTTCTACAGATTTTCTTCAGGTGGGAAAAGCTCTGCCCCTACTTCTTTTCTCTCTGCAAAGCTACTGATGAGTTCCCTGCACAATGGGTTCAACCAAGAGACCTTTCTCAGCTGGCAGCAAAATATAATGTGTGATCAGAAGCCATGCATGTGGCCTTGCCTAGGGACCAACTCCACTGGGGAGGTAGAGCCATGCTGCTCAGTAAAAGGAATCCACCAGCAAAAGGGCTTTGGCTGCAATAAAATCCAACTCTTTCTGAAAAACACAAAATTTCATTCTGTGGCACCCAGCTCCAACTGCGAGGATATAATGGAGACAGCATCATAATAAAATACCATTTCGCAATCTTTACTTAAGAAAAAGCTTTCCTTTTTCCTGCTTTGCCTATCTCTCAGCTCTGACTGCCGACCTTCACCTTTGATGACTCTGTACCTCTGCTCCATAAAACTCGTGTCAGAACAGAGTCATCCCAGACCCCTCCTGCCCTGCCTTTCCTCCAGGCTCCTCCTCCCCCAACACAAAGGGATGCTGACTTGCAAAAGCCTGGTTTACGGGAAATGTTATTTATACCGAGGAAATTGATCTCACCCCTTTTTATAATCTTCTCGGCTATTCTTGTGCTTATCTATTATGTCCAGCTTTGATAACATAGTTTCAGGATGCAGCAGGCTGAAAACAGGACTGCAGCAAACTCCAGGGAACTAAACTGAGGTTTTGAATACTAAACCACCTGCTTACACGATCCCACTCTCAACAGACTTTTTACCCTGTCTGTATGGCCACTACCAGGTTAACTGGGAATACTGGGGGATAAGCAGAAAGTTATATTGGGACCACCCAAACCTTTCAGCCCAATCCCCAGCTACCACATGTGGTTTTATCCACAGAATAAACACTTGAGTGCATAAACTGCTTCCTCCCCCTCTACAATCATACAACACCAGCAAAGCATCTGACACAGCAAGACAGCATGAGTGAGGTCCTCCAGTTGTCTTTGATGCAGTAAAATTCATCCCAAACACCACAGTCAGTCTCAATGCTTAAGGGGTTTTACATCCTTCCTCTTAAGCCTTGCTTCCATTTCTGCTGGCCACAAAGAAGGCTACGAGCAGGCACCTCTCCATAGACCATGGGCTTTATTCCAAAACTGAAGCTTGGAAACCTGCCCTAGGGCCTTGGTTTCTTTTCCCTTTCCCCAAATTATGCCATGAAGCAGCTGTAATTCCACCTTCTGGCCCTCTGTTGGAAGCCAAAATCAACAGTGCTCTATTCTCTGAGTTTTTTGGTTTTTTCTCTTTGGGACTCAGTTTTGAAATCTGTGAAATGGGTGGACTCTCAAATCCTAATATCCAATGCAAATAGCTTTTTTCATATCCTGACTTAGTGCCTGTAAACATGTACCAGTAATAAAAGATTTGTCCTTACAACCCACTGAATCACTCCAGAGTTACTGAATTGAGGACTTGGATGCATTTTGATCTCTACACCTGATGATGACACCCATTTGATTGCTGCCACGTTTGCTAAACTAGGTGGTATCACAGACCCACCCCACTTACTCAGAACACTTCTGAGCAAAAGGCTTTCAAATTAAGAGGCAATACAAGTTGATGACATGCCAATTCTAGCCCACAGCCTATCAGGCAAGCTGATCCCTCCCACCATAAAAAGTGTGCTCTTTTTTTCTGATCATTTGTAGGGAGACATTTTTCTACCTTCATGACCACAGCAATCATTAGTAGCCAAGCAGGTAAAACAGATCTCCTGTGCTGGATGCAGTACAGAAACCACTCTGTTACTCTGCCCCAGCACAGACCCCTCAGTGCAACAGGAAGACCTGAAGAGCAGCTGGCTCTGTGCATCACTAATCACATGCTAAGTATTCCCACTTGCTTAACCTCAAGTCCTAAGTTTTCCTCTCCTCAAATAGGAACACCCATTTTACTAATATATGAAGTTTAATGTCCTGGCAAGTACAGGTGCGTCAGTGGAGACCAGTATCAGTGCTGATAAAAAACAAGGGTATGGACAGTATTTTAAACCCCTTTACCTGAGCTTGGGCTCAACCAATATCAGAAACTTTTCTTTGCACTGCAGGAAAGAAGGGAATTTGTTGCACTGAATCTGATTCCTCAGACCATACCTCTCTTTTACAGCTTTTGGGGTCTAACCCTTGAGTATAGGCCAAGATTTTTTTTCCACGCTGAAAAGACAATCCTTTCCCTTCAAGCCTCTGTACTTGTCCTGACCCCTGAGCTGTGTAGTGCACATCCATCTAATAAAAGAGTCCACCTTCTTCAAGTTTGGCAGCAAGTTATTCCTCTGAGTATCATAAGAAGCAGCTGAAGCCCAGTGAGACATTCCCAGCATACAGTATCCACTTCCTGCTCCCCAGGAGTCACAGGAGCTTGATTTCAATGGAAGCAGGTAGGATCAAGGATGAGTGACCATTCCTGTAAGTCTCATGTCAAATGAGAGGAAGAGCAAGGAGTGCTGTTCCTCTGTTGCATGCATCCATTGCCACACAAGCAGTTCCCCAAATTGTCAAGCTCCATCTTAAAACTCTTGACTGCTTGTCCCCAGATGCCCACAGGAACTCATTTCGTTGAGAGCCCAAGCATGTCATAATTCCCTCCTTTTATTTATTCATCACCAGTTGACACACTTTTCTTCTAAAGAGTATCTGTATCTAAAAAGTATTCTGTGATCTATTTTTCCCTTCATGCTTACTGACTGTAATGATATCCCCAACCAACCTTTGCTTTACTAGCTTTAACAAACCCTTTTTTTCTCCTGTAAGTTGAATTCTCTGTTCCCAGGGTCAACTTCTCTGCTCCTCTTTCAGCTTAAATTCGCCTTTTTGAAATGGGTGACGTTATTTATGCATAATAATCTAGACTGCTGCCTTTACAAGCAAATAAAAAATTCCCTGTTTTCACCTGAAATAACCCAACTCGTAAATGGCACTGTTACATTTTCTGTTTCTATGCTCTCACACTGATAGCTCACGGTCATTTCAGGAGCAATTAATACACTTGGCTTTTCCATCCTCTACCATTTGGAACTGATGAGATCCCATAAGAAGCAGAAACACCCAGTGATGCCAGAGACATTTGTTTTTCTTCTGCTCAGAACGCCCCTCATCTTTTACCCCTTATTTTAAATTGAAAAGGCTGCAGGACAACCTCTGTCCTTTAGACAAACCCCTGCCCACCCCACATGTGCAGGTCCCTAAAGGATTGAAGGGAAGAATTGTTCTGTAACAGAGCTTTAGGAACATTTCTACAGGAGTGAATCTGTTGTACTCACAGTATGTAGGTGATGACTCCTATGCTCCTAAAAAACAAAAGACATTAATTTCAGGGGTTCTACACAACCAGTATTCTTCTTAATGTGCAGAATACACAAAAGTCAATAGGAGCTGCAACAGAGGCAGGAGAGCCATTGTGGCTTTAGATAACTGCTAATATCTCTTACAGAATGGGGTTTCAGGGAAAAAAATAATTTTACATATAACATCAAGTAACGTGGATATTTGAAGTGTCTGTGTATTTCTGCTCAGTGGGTACTCACTACAGTGCACATACAGAACACAAAGGAACAGAAGCAAGGATGTTTTATTTGGGGTGACCTCTTTTGCCTGCCTTCCCCGCAGACAGCATTAGTACGCAGGTCTCCTCTGCATGAAGTGCTCTTTTAAATAAAGCTGTCACAAGCTCTGCAGGAACATGTTTCCTTCTAAGAGTGCTCCTCTGCGTGGACAGTGGCAAGCAGTTAACTCTGTAAGTGCCATCACTCCAGTTTTTCAACGTAATTTTGCAGAAATTAAATGCTTATCTTTTAATTAAAAAGAATGTATAAAAATGGAATGACAGAACAAAGAGTCATTAACTGTATTTAAGTTTTTTTTGTTTTGTTTTTTAATTTGTTGCAGTGCAATGGATTCTATTAAGAGCAAAACAGGAAAAAGTAATTGTAGAGTCACCTGGAAAAAAGAGTACAAACACATCACAAAACTTACCACATGTCTGCAGCTAGTCCAAGTGGTTCATAGTTTACGATTTCTGGAGCTGTAAGAAACATTTAATCAAGCATCAGCAACTGAGGTAACAAATTTTTACCAGGCTGTAGCAGCAGGCCAAGAATTACCAAGAGGACGAAAGGGGAAGAGGGGAAAGTTAGTTACAGAATACAATGTTTATAATTTTGTAGCCCAAATAGGAGTTCAAGTTCACAGCTGTTCAGAAGAGATTATGTAGAGTAACTTGGAGCACAATGCAACTCAAGAATAAGGCTAAAGCAGACATTATATAGTAATTATAGTGCAAAATACAACAAATAACAAATTATTTCACCTCCTAAGAATGCTGCTGCCCCTAAGCATGAGCTTTTGTTTTGTTTTTTAACTGGTGCCATTATAGCATGTTTGTGAAGGCCAGTCAGAAAGAGCCCTTGAGCAAGAGATTGAAAGTACTTGCCAGACTACATTGCTATCCATGTCAAACCCTATTATCTTTATAAGAAACATTTCCTCCTTGGAAAACATCCCCATGCAAGACTGCATGCAAGAGAAAAGAGCAAGGGTGAAATAAGTTGAAAAAAAAGATCTGTGACAGCTGTGTTTAACTGGAATATTAATAACAATTCTCTACCCACCCCCCAAACAAAGCCCAAAACAGAAACTAGTAGAAAGGAGTAGGATTAATTTAAAATCCAAGCGAGACAAATTAGAATTATGAGCAGTGAGGAACAAAAAAAAAAGAACCACATGGAAAAATGTAAGGGGAGATGAGAGTACTCAGCAGGTGAGCAGCGTGAGGGAGTTTTACTTAGAAAGCAATGACAGAGATACCCATGTAACTGTGACTCATGTACCACAGTGCAGAGATCTACTTACCCCAGGCAACAAGTAAAAAGATTATAATTTGTATTTGCAGAGTTTCACAATCTCAATCCTGAATTTACATCTCTAAAAATTTATTTGGCAGCAGCCTACTCTCACAGGAGTAGCACATCTAGTTTACAGAAAGCACCTTTGCCTATTCCAGAAAAATAAAGTAAACCTCTAGACTTAAGTGACCTTGACAGAAACAAGATTAAAACTACTTTTATCCTTCAATTTTTAACTTTGACAAGTTGTGTTGACTTCTTCTGGAATTTGCAACACAAGACAAAGGAACATGTCACTCACCTACGAATTCTGGAGTTCCAAATATGTTTTTAAATTCAACTCCATCTTCTATTTTGTGAGCCAGGCCAAAGTCAATGAGTTTGATGTGCGGAATAGGGATATTCTTGTCTAGAAGCATAATGTTTTCAGGCTAAAAATAACAAAAGGTAGATCTATGTTAATAAAATATTAATATTTGAAAGTAACAGCGTTTTCAAGTGCTTTTTTTTCCTTTACACATACAACACCACAGAACAAGAAATACCCATACCCATGCTTAACCATTTACAGTTCTTTTGATAAAGGTAGCAGGCAGCCGAAGCAGTTCAGGTGTTTGGTGCAGACAAAATGCCACTGCCCGACCCTGAGTGAGAGCTGCACAGCTCAATATTTTTGCTGACATTTTGTACATTTACACTTCACAATATCTGCCCATTTGACTCTGTACTGCATTGTAAGCCAATGGAAGATGTTTTGTTAAATGCTGAACCTATTCAGGGAAGGAGAAATTATCTTCTCTGAGACTAAATTCACAGCTGCAACAAGGCCAGGAAAGATCCAGGATTTACCACCTGAACAGTCCAGAAAATGGGAAGCGTTGGGATCAGCGGTCCTAGATCACATATGATACCAAGCTATTAATAGAAAACGTGGCATTCCTCACAGCGTTGTAAGAAAAAGCTGAAGCTTGAACTGTGACATCAAAACTAACATGTTCAACCACAGACTTTACTTTTTTACCAGATACAACATGCTTCATAAACTTCTTTCTTCAACTAAATTTCTCAGCCTTATCTACTCCCTACCACGGCCCAAATTCACAGGTTTCAGAGTAAACTATGGGTTCAATTTATCTCCCATGATGAGCTTTAATCTAGTAATCTGTCATAACTTAATCATAAGTTCAAGAGCAGCAGTGAGAGAATCTGATTCCCTGCTGGCAGCTGCCTGGCCTTTCCACAGCAGATCCTAACGTGGAAGTTGCTCCTGCTAACACGTCCTCTAAGTCAGAGCTGCACTGGGAAACAGAGCAAATGAATAATTTATTGTCACAGTCATTGGACCAAGCATGTTTTAGCCTCAGGGCAACAAGTCTGTATTTTTTTCCATGGATCTAGGGCATATATGTTCACCACAGATACATAATGGAAGCTTCTTTAGAGCAGACAGAACAGACTGAAATGGCAAAAAGTCACTGTCACTACCTCTTGGAGGATTGTTTTATTCCTTAGGTGGTATAAACCACTGTAGCTCCACTGCAGCCAATGGAGCCCCGTCGAGTGATGAGATTATGATGAACTGTCCTCTGTCTAATCAGATCACTGCTTAAAAATACAAGTCTAATTTAACACTTGCCAAACTCCACACCCAGTCCTTTAAAACCCAGGAGAGTTATTAAGTGAATAGATATTAGGTCATTTGATAGTCACTATCAGCGAAATGATTCTTTACTTATGCTTTCTGATTTCTGATCTTGAAATTCTTGCAACATCTTCATTAACCACCTGACATTAATACTGGTATTAAATATCAAAATTAGCAGCTAGAGATCAGCCAAAGTCTAAATCAGCATCTTTACCTTTAGATCAAAGTGAGCAATTTTCTTAGAGTGAAGGTAATTCACACCATCCAAAATTTGCTTAATGAACCTGGTTGCTTCCTCTTCACTCAAAGACTCCTTCTGTGCCAGGAAGTCAAAAAGTTCTCCTCCAGAAACCCTGCAAAACACACCAGAAAACATCCCCTTATCTCCTGCACTGTAATCCACAAAACCAGTGTAAGCACAGAAAACTAAAGCAGTGAAGAACCTCAGTACAGGTAGGAAAAGGCTACTCCTGCAGACAACCATGAGTTTTGTGTTCTGGTCCCAGGTGTACCCAAACTACCTTTTGGCTTCAGCTCTCTTCCCTGTAAATTAAGGACTGGCTTTTCCACTGATGCTGCAAGGATCACAAAGGATCAAACCAAGTTAGGTTGTTTGCTGAATCCCCAGATATGTACCTATTTTAAAAGGCTGACTTAACCACTTCAACTGCTATTTTTCAACATTTTCATTTTGTATGAACAAGTTGTAAGAGTCAACTGCTAAAGAATTACTTCTCTTAGCAGTTGCCATCAGACCCTGAGGTAGTAAAATGTGCCAACAGAATCTCTTTTCTTTCCAGAACAGCCATTACCCTGTTTTAATACGATTCTTGCCTGACGTAAGTAACAGGAAAGCATTTACTTGGTGCTGAATTTTTTAAGAAGAAAGCAGATTGTAGAAGGCTTGAAGGTACCAAAATCAGTTTTCCCAAATCAAAGAAATACTCTTAGTTACTATGAGTTTTCACATCAAAACTTAAATACATTCCATCCTTATTAGTACATAAGACTTTTATTTTCATTTCTGTGCCTTGTCCTGAGAGTTCCAGTGCTATATTTCTGTTTATCTCAAACACGATGACCTAAATACTGAATTAGGCATTGTTTGCAGCTGTTATTCATAATTATGTTTACATTTATTGTTGCCAGTTCACATTGCCATTAATATTATTGTTTTATTCTCATTCAGATTCACTGCTGGGGGCACCCACAAAACAGTTGTTACTCCTGGGTGCTGGTGCACCACCCACCTGTGCTCAGAGCGCAAGCAAAGGACCCGAGAGACCCTACAGTCATTTTGGAAAACAAGCTCTTGGCCCTGATGCCCAATGAACTACCTGTCAAAGCACTGGCAGGTCCAAATGCTTTGAGTTCCTCAGGTGCTGTGAGTCACAGACAAGTCAGACCACACTGGGTGCTCCAGAGGCCCTTGGGGAATCACTCCTCTGACCCCAGGCTCCCACACAACTTTTTGTGTGACAACGTGGTGACAACGTGGTGACTCCGTAGTCTGCCTCTTTTGGAGGAAGCTATTGTCAACAGCTACAAAACCTGCAAGGACAAGTCCTGCAAGCAAGAACAGCATGCCAAAAGCCACAGAGACACTGGCTTTGTGTCTTAGCTTCCCCTGCTGTTCCTGTGGGTGAACACGTGCCTTGTTGATCCAGAGACTTACACGGGGCATAGTGACTCGCCCATTGATTACTGGATACTTTTTTCACACCTCTCACATAGTCAGAAACTTTTCTAAACAATGTGAGGCAGGACTCTTCACCTGGGCAGAAGTTACCTCACTTCACCTGGGCAGAAGTCAATTGATGCTTTAATTGTTACAACTAAATGGTTGGCAAACAAAAATAAGCTTAAATGACCCGGAAATATGTTGCAACTGCTGTCTCTGATTGCCACCTTCTCCTTCCTATTAATCTCAGTTATTCAACCTGTGAGACTATTACTTGATCTCTTGATTTTCTTTTTTTAGGTGACACCTACCAAGGGTCTCAGCACTACCATCAGCCTTTCTGGACAGGTTTTGTTGTACCCTGTGCATTTCAGGAGACAGGGAGCACTCTCCTTTCCATATTGTAGGAGCTTTAGAGGCCTTGGTTCAGTAGTTTTACAATGACCACAGCCTGCTGTGACAAACCAGTAAAGAAATCTGTAAAAAAAACCCGGTAGTGTCTTGGTGAAACCTGTGTACAGTGAGCAGGCGAGTCCCATTTATTTAATGATTTCTATTCAGAGTGCACTTAAGCAATCACCTCTGGCATACACACCATCCGGTCATCAGGAAGCCAGCTGGACTGGGGGATGTTCTTGTACTTTTCTGCAATTTAACCATGTAGGCACACTGCTCTCTCTTCCTCTTTTACCCTGCAAAATCCCCTTGGTGATTGTTTCTTAAGGTGGACTCTTCAATCCCTCTGAGGCCAGACAACAGCCCAGGTGGCCCAGCCTCTGGTCCTGCAGAAGCAGGTTCCACTTCAGGAGAGCTCACAGGCTGAGCCACCTTGGAAGAGCCATTCTGCTCTGCTAAGGATGTTTGAGGATACCTTCCTGCTTGGAGGAGACTGGCAACTCCCTTCAGAGCAACTTCCTTTGCTACACAAAGCAGTGTCAGAAAATAGTTCAGCTGCCCAGACTGGAGCTACTTAATTCTCATTCTCTCTTTCTGCCTCTGAGACTGGGCACTTAAACCAGCTGGGTCAGCTGCTCAGGGCACACCGGGGAGCTTGCCCCAATGGCAACCTCACCAACATCCTGGGCAACCAGCTATGCCCAAGGCATGACTGAAGAAACTGCAGCCTGCGAGAACGAGGATCACAGGACATCATTCCTTGGTGTATTTTCCCACTTCTCTCTAGTTCACACTAACCTTGGATGAGGCTAGGGAGGGGGCTTTCCAAGCTACAGAAAACAACATAAAATACAACATAAAAATAAAACAGGAAACAAACAAAAAAAAAGATTGAGAGCTTGAAGCCTGTTACTTTATCAGCAAAAGACTCTCTTCTACAATAACCCCATGAGCATTTCATTTTCTGAAGATCAGAGAAGAACATACATGAAAAACAGTGTATTAGTCTCCAGTCTCTTGAGGTATAACCTAACACATTAAATTACTCTTAAAAGAGTAATTTAAAGGAAAATTCAGTATAAGAGATGTGATGATTTCTCATTAACAAATACTCAGGCTTTAAAACCCGGCTTCAGTAAATTGTACCTAGAGAGTGGTAAGCAGTTTATTGCAAGATCATTTTTATCCAAGTTATACACCTGAATTCAGAGAAACCCTCAAGCAGAAGAGATTTAGCAATTCCAAAAGCCAGCCATTATGGAATCCCAGAAAAAAACCACACTTCAACACTAATTCCTTTGCACTAAAACACTCATTAGCTGCATCAAGTTACATTTGAACATCCAGGGAGGTTTGTTGTCTAAATCACCACCTGCAAATGCTCATTTCTCAACTGTTACAGAAGAATTCCTTCCTCTGGGTTCCATCTCTTTCCCTTTTACCATGTCACTTAATACCATGGCAAGGAAGCAAGTAAATGACACCTTTATTTTTCATTTGAAGTCCAACAAAAAACAAACAACGCTGCCTTACTTCTTGGACAGAGCTGCTTTGTGTAGACAACCCTGACACTTACCTGTAGAGGAGACACTGGTGTATCAATCCAACCTGCAGCCAGGCTGCTTCTGTTTGGGCAAAGCAGGCTCCAGGCAGGGCCCAGGAGACAGGGAACAACAAAGTCACAGAAAGCTGTGGGGAGCAAGTCCCTGGACAACGTGCAGAAGGAAGGAGAAACCATGTACCTGCCAAACTGCACTTCACAGCAGTGGACTTGGCACTGCTCTTGAATGGGAGAACCAGCACCTGCAGAACTGACCCCTCTGAAAAGAGGAGATAGTCTTGCCTGTGCCAGCACTGTGAGTATGGGAGATGGTCAACATTTCAGGCAAATCCTTTTTTAAACACCAGGGCAGCTTCTTCAATTACCAGCAATACTGAGGCCATTCTTTTGAAGCTGAAGTCCACTGCAGATTACCAAAAGATTGGTTGGCCAGGTGCTGTAATGCTTACTTTGATAAACAGCAGGGAATCTGAGACTCTGAGAGCAGGGTGTCAGAGGGGAAGAGATCATCTATTTACAGAGAGAATTTAATTATCTTTATTAGCAATTATCATTATCCTCAATTTGTAAACAGCAGCTGAATGCAGAGGCCTTAATCAGGTCAAAACTCTGTTGCACGCAGACTTCTACGAACTGCATTATGTTACAGCCTGACAAAAGGACACACAAAATGTGTCAGGCCACATGAGGACAGAAAAAAGCAGAAGGTAATGAAATGGGGGGTTGCTTTAGCCCAAAGTAGTCACGGATGAGAAAGAGCAAGCTCCTTCCCCGTCTTCCAGAGCTTGGCTATTGAGACCAACATTTGGCCATAGACACATACATCAAAGTTAACAGATGCTCATCATCACTCATATGCCACCTTCCAGCAGTCACACTAATCTCCAGGAATGCTCCCTGGCCTAAATGCTGGCCTCCCTAGAAAGCTCCCTCAGGGATACAACCCTTGTTGCCAGGATTCCATATACAAGGTTCAGGCTGGTGTCCTAGGGAATATATGGTCTACCTAACTTCCACCATGGTGACTCTATTTCCTGCTCCATACACACTGAAAAAATGCATTGTTTTGCATGTAGGGGTGAGGAAGTTCACTTGTCAGCAGGACCTAAATGGCAGGGGTTTGCCCCCCTCACATGGTAGCACAAGAATAAACAGCTTTTCTTCTTTCCCATCCTGCTGCTATTCATCCTCAATAGTCAATGCCTAGGGATCAAAAAGCCCTCTTCCATTGCCCTCCTGCCCTCTTTTCCCCTAGCTGATCTAAATGAGGAAAATAAGGGAGTAGTGAGAATGGCTGCAAATTTTGGAAAAGGCTTGATGGCTTCACATGTACTGAAAGAGATGAAAGTAGGAAGTCAAATGAAATGAGCATTCAGTGGCTATTTATACTTCCTCCAAGTTTCATGTCAGGGCAGCCCTAGGCAGACATGAGGTAATCCGTCTGTTAGTAAACTGTTTTCAAGTTGACAAGACTCCTGGCTCAGTATCAAATGACCTCAGCTGATGTTCAGGTGCACCTGTATCCCCAGAGCACATGGATGAACCGGGGGGCCTGTTTACCACCAACCTCAATGCTCCCTGCCAAGATTTGTGAAGCCTGAGAATGCAACGGCTCCATTTATCAGTGCCCCCGTGCTCCGGCAGCCTCTGCGGTGCTCTCTGGTTTCTATGGCCTCAGCCACCCCTGGAGGGAAGTGCCCTTACTCACAGCTCCAGAATGAGGACCACGTCTGTCTTGTTCTCGTAGATGTCGTGCAGCTTGACGATGTTGGCGTGCAGGATCTGCTGCAGGATGCTGACCTCCCGCTCGATCTCCTCCCGGCTCACCCCGCGCCGGCTGGCCCGGCTCTGGCGCTTCTTGATGAACTTGGCAGCGTATTCCACACCCGTGCTTTTCTCTCGACATTTCTTCACTATAGCAAACTGGCCACTGCAAGGACAAGGAGATAACAAAAATGCTCTTGAGGCCTTCATATAATCACAGCTTCCCAAAGAAGCCAGTCCTGCACAAAGCCTGATCCTGCAAGCCCTGAGCAGCACTGCCGAGCACTTCTAAGCTTGTTCTTGGTACAAGTGAGGACTGTCAGGACTCTGCAGTCAAAGGCAGTAGAGCATAACAAGGTAACCTCCTACTGTGTCTGAAATTTAGCAAAACCAAACAATGTCTGACAAAAGGGAGTTACAACCTCTAAAAAACAGTTCATGTTTAAATGAATAAGATCTGCCTCAAAAGGTTCAAGTGACCACTCCTTCCACTCAGTAACGCTTAAGGCATTCAAGTCTGCAGCATAGCACTGGGTGTTCTGAAAGGACACACACATATTAAAATATTTGTCTTAAGAATAGTCCCTAGAGAAGAACTCTAGGGACTAGAATGATAACTCTTCGGAAATGCAAAACTGGCCTCCAGTAACCAATTTTCAAATTAAAAATGGTTTATTCATATTTATGCATTTGTTTGATAATTTAGCTGTAAATGTAACTAGAGTAAGCGCAGGTTTCTCACTGCACCTCAAGGACAAAGAATTTCCCCCTGTACCAGATAGTACTGTGGCTGCATTAAGGTTAAAAGGCATGTACTTGCAAATTGCTAATAAAATTTGCCTCACTGTGGCTCCTAATGTAGTCCAACTGCCTTATCTCCTAGGAGTTGGCAGATCTCCAGTCCCAGAATACACATTTAGTATCAGATACTTCCTTATTCAGGGCATTATATCCAGACTTGGAAGGAAAAGACTCATCTTACAGGTAACCTTAACCTTTAGCTACCGTGATTTTATCAGACAGGACTCTTTGTAAGAATCACAAACTCGTTAAGTGCATCCCCTCCATGACTACACTGTATAAGCACTGAGCTGTTACTGTTTTCAATATTATTGTATCATTCACTGGCTTGGTAAATGAGAAATGCAAGTACAGTTGGTATCTAAATTATGCAGCATACACAACAATTATATTCAGCACCTCATTAGATGCTGTGCTTAGTGCTTCATCAACACACACATCTGATTGGAGTCTGTCTTAAACATACAAAGGCAAAGAAATTAAAAATTAAGGCTGTCACTTGGTGCTCAATTGCTCTCAAAGGCTCACACCCTATAGCAGAGGGAGCCTCTCATTCCAAAGAGCTCAAACAAATGCCAGGCAGCCTGACACACTTCTTTTAGGTTTTCATTTTCATACATATCCTAAATCCTTCTCAGGAGAGAGGCAGGAACAGATGGGACAAGTGTACTTATCCCTTTAGGAATAATCATTCACAAATGGAATCGAGACTGTGGCCATTTGTCACATGCATTAATTGATTCATATTTCCCCTGCTTTTATCATTACCTCCAAACCCTAGAGAAATTCCCACTACGAAATCCCCACACTTGCCTTAAACATTCTGCTAAAAGAGTTTGTTTTGTAGTGCTGAGAGCTGCTTGTGTAAAACATCATGGGTTTCATGTTTTTCTTGTTTGATCATATTTTGCAAGACACGCATTCTGCTTGGTCCAGACTTTCTGAAGAAACATGGTATTAACGTTCCTGTGCTTGTTTCCTTGAAGTCTCTCTGGGACAAATTTTGTCAAAGTTCGGGAGAAAATAGTTTTTAATGAGTGCTGATTATGGGAACGAACACAGTTACTTTTGCATTTAGAAATTCCAGTGATACTGTGGATTTTGTGCGTTTCTGTTTATGCAAAAGCTTACAAAAGTAATAATGACACAGCATAGGAATTCCTGTCTTCTCCTTTGACATAAATAATTGTCCCAGACTGCAGCTATCACAGTACCAATTTCCTTGTAATCTACTATTGCTCCCCTGCATGTGTGGCCACCAACATACACTGTTCCTGCTCCTGTCCCAGCCTTCATGCCATTTCCTATCTCCCTTTAAAACAGGCTTTTGCAGACAAGTCTTTCCTTGGGCAGTCTGTGACTGAAGAAAAGAGGTTGCAAGCCACAGGAGTAATACAAATGCACAATTTCTTAGCCTGGGCCATTTAAGACAGTTACAATGCAATTACCAATGAAGGGCTCGTGGAGGCCCATTCAGCTGTGAAACAAGTGGATGCCTCACGGGCATTTTACACTCACAGTCAGACACTTTAGATTTCTTGTCAGCTACAGAGATTGTAAGGTCTGGACCAAGACAACAGTGTTTTTTTGCTTCCTCATGCATCTGCATTCAGACCATAAGAATCAAACAGTGTCAGCTTCCAAAACTTTTGACCTAGGCCAGGAAAAAAGCAGAAGAAAGGAAAGTATGTCTCCCTGACACCTAAGCTGACGGCACTGAGAAATTAAACTATTTAGATAATTTCACATGGGGCATTTGTATCTGACCTTAGACTTGAAACTGAATTTCTCAGCTCAGATACCCAAATTTCAGCCAAAAGACCTTGCCAGAATTCACAGGTTTTAGTACATCACTGAAACAGAGATGACTTGGATCATGAACAGCAGTAGTTACAACATACACAGGGTAAGCTCAGAGGCTGACACTTCTGAATAGGACCTCAGTAAAGCCTCTGACACTGTCTCCCACAGCATTCTCCTGGAGAAACTGGCTGCACATGGCTTTGACATTGAACTTTGAAGTCTTTTCCAAACTTAATGATACTACAATTCCTAAGTTTTAATTTTTTTTTTTTTCAAGAAGTTACATTTGTTCCCTTCCAGAAATATTTTGGACAGCTGTACAACAGCCTTGTCACACACTGAGCATAGGCTGTCCTCAATCATGGAAACAGCTCACAAGTATGAACAATAGCAGCTGCATCCTGTCAGTTATAATATAATTAGGTACAACATCAAATCTGTCCATCATTAATGATGGAATTTATGCCAGCAATGAACACAACCTATCATTTGCATTGCTGCTATCGTGTAGGAGGTTTGTCACTGAATAAGAACACAGAGACAATATTACTGGGTGGTTTTGGAGTCTATTTTCAGAAGCATGCTTTAGTGGAGCACAAGTTCAGCTCATTTCATCATTGTGCACTTCAGAAGACGATGGGGAAAAGATGCGGGAAGAGAGAAGCTGGACAATCCGGAATAACAGGACAACCTGCTCTTTGTCAAAGCTTCCTTTTAATACAGGTTCTGGGGGGTCATGCTCTGGGGAAGAATGCTACTGAGGCCCGAGTGGGGAGAAGTCAGGAAGCTGATTCTGTCATTTGAGAAGAGCAAACCATTTCTTCCCCAAACACCAAACATATGTTCCCTTCCAGCGTATTCAGTCTATTTCTTTATGTCCTGTTCACATTCAATTTCATTTAATTCATTAAAGAATTCTAAAAAATATGACGATGATAATGATGATGTAGTTGTTAAAACTTGAAATTCCCATAAAAGACATGATATATGTGAACACATTGACAGATACACTTTACACTGAAATATGCTTTCAACAAGTTCTTTGAAAAATAAATGAACCTGGCAAAGGACAGTGCTCTGGCATTCTGCCAGTCAAGAGGTGACACAACTCCCTATACAAGCCAGGACAATTTACTTAGGAACAGATTTGGAAGGGATTTTAGGCAGCCTCCCACTGACTTAACAGTAATTAGGTTCCTACACACTTGATGAAAAATAACACCTTGGTCCTTCTGTACCTATTTTCCCCAAGTCTGTAAAATACAGGTAATGCTACTGCAAAGTGAAATAACATCATATGGGGTAAGGATAAAAATTAATTTCATGTCTCTAGTTATCACTAAAAGTGCAATTATAATCATTCATATTTTATTCACTAGGTGTTCCTGCACAAGAATACGTGACCTGAAAGGAAGCTAAAATAAAACCTAACAGCACCTAAACCAGTTTTTAACTGCTTAAATTCACAGGCACTATGGTGAATGCATGATAGGCTAAAAATACTAAAAATACATGATGAAATCATCATGTATATACGTCTGAGTTAACAGACATAAATATAACCACAATAATAGTGTTTAGCAACCTGAACACAGGGCTTCTCTACATTTGAGGCTGGTGTGTTTGGTTTGTTTAGTTCAGCAAAGAGGGTAATTCATTCTCAGTTACATCAATTGTTATTATGTCAACAGTTCTGTTCATCGTGACTTTTTGCCACTATTAAATCTGGATTGGTTTTAACTGGTCATCTCAAGCTTCGAAAGCCTGCATCTTATTACTTTTCCATCTTTTTCACTCCTATTTCTTTTTCTTGGAAAAAATACACTAATAATTTTATCCATTTATGGTTGTATTTTTTGCTAACTTCCAAAGCAAAGCCCAGGAGAATTCTTCCTGAGTTTGAGGAAAACAGATTTCTCAGCCTTTTTTTTTTCTCAAGTGATTAGAGCAATTGCTCAACCGTAGTTTTACTAAGCTAAATACTCTCCCTCCGCTTTGCTTACACTTCAGAGATGACTTCTGCTATTTGTAACTGCACTTCATGCTCTTCCCAGCAGAGAGGACAGGAGTCTGCTGGCAACAACACTGAGAATCCATTTTTATGCTTTCAGTTAATTTATGAAACACAGCTCAACCAATAGCCATGCAAGGTTCACAAAATATATGCATAAAAGCACTTCGCTGGAGGGTTTTTGCAGGAAGACTGTGGTCACAACTCTAAAGATGTAAAAGCCTTCTGTAAATGACAATAATTTGCAGTACATTTTATTTTTTACAGACTTTTTGTTTTAGACTAAACCAGGATTTTGGTACAGCAGAAACTTAATCAAAGCAATAAATAAATAGAAAGTCAAATAGCACAGCATTTATAAAGAAATTCGAGTAGGACAGCTGAAACAGCAAACCAGCAATTCTATGGCAAGGTCACCGAAGGGAAATTATCTCACTGCTTCTGTAAGGTTTTCTGGAATGAAACTAAAAAAACCCCCAAAACCTTCTGTTAAATACTCTGATGAGACCTCTTGCAACTTCATAAAGAGTTTTAAGAATAAAACTGTCACAAATGTCACTGTACTTCTGTTTAAGCTTCAAATAAAACTGAATTTTGGTTCACTTGTTTGCTTTCCTTCTCCCCCCCACCCCCACAAAAAATGCAGCAGAAGTGGTTACCTCTCCTAAAGCAACTACACAGAACCTGAACCACCAGATGCCAGATGATACCAGAATGATCCAAAACTTTTTTTGATAGAGCATTTAACAGGAGTTTTGCTTGACTACTAAGAAGTAGCAGAAAGAGGCAAAAAAATCAGAATTAGCTGCAACTTTTAAACACGCTGGCATTTTCACTCACATCTCATCTGGTGTAGTGCTCATACTGATGGTGTAGTGCTCTAGAGCACAGTGACTTTGGAGGATAAGTTTCAATATTCCTGAAGGGAAGTGCTGAGCACCTTTGGACATATCCTGTCTCTGATAAAGTCACTGTCTGGCACCTTTCATCCACATCTTTCTAAATTCACACAAAGGTAACCAACATACCCTGACCCAAAGGTGATCTCTGTGTCCGGTGCCAGGAAAGAGTCAGAAGAGTAGAATATGGACTCCAACAGAAGGATCTGGTTTATTGGAATAAGTAGAGAGCAGCTCATTTGAAATTCAAAGAAAGTTTGATAAATCTAATGTTTCTGAACAATACTATGAATTATTACAAGCTATCAGTGAAGTAACACAATTAATACCTTAAATACCTTGTGGGGTCCTTAGCTGTCAGTCACAAGAAATTGTGCCACCTACTGAATTATCACCAGTATCTCCTGAAGCTGTTCAATGTTTTTGGAAACTTCCCAATCCTGCCCATCAATGTGGCCCTTATCAGCTCCTCCTGAGACTGGAGGTGCAGAGTCAGCAGTGATAGAGCACGAACCCAGCAGTTCTGGCAAGTTCCTGATAGCCTGGCAAGCTTTTTGTGTAATCTGAAGCTCAAGAACAAAATGCACATGATGAAAAATCTTCTCTGCTTATCAGACTTAGCTTTTGGATTGAGTATCAGTGCTCGGAGTGGTAATGAACAGAGTGCAGAGAGCCAGGGAAGGTCACAGCTGACTCATGCTCAGCAGGAATAGCTGATTTGATAAGCTGTTCCTCTCGCCATGTGCAGCAACAGCAGGGCACGAGGAAGGTTAGCACGCTCTGCCTGGCTGTTTAAAGGTCCAAATCCACCTAGATATGGACTGAGAGTAATACACCTGGGAGCACATGAATTGTAAGAGGAGAGCAGTATTATGGCCAAATGGTTAAATGGTTTTTCTCCTTTCCACATGTATCAAATAGATGGAAACTATGCTGGCATTTTATTCAAGACTTCAGGAAATTATCTGTAAGGCCAAAACTGCAAAGGGCTGCCGAAACTCCCATTTCACTGCCCAGCTATCACAACAGGTCTTCACTCTGGTTCAAACTGCTGGTGTAGAGTGTTAACAAGGATTAATAGATGTCACCTGAGATAAATTAAGCCTGACCATCACACAAGTACCTGCGAGCTCTGTTCTGCATCAGATGCTAACAATTTGTCCAGTGCTTTATCCTTATTAGAATTTGAGTTGCACAATGTTTATTTCATGGGCATTTTTACTCATAAGTAATATTTTTCATTTTAAAAGTATGGAACAAATACTATACAGAGTATATTTTCTCAGCTGTTGAAATTTCCATCCGCTTTCTACTGCAATGCAAAATGGAAAAAATAGTTTTATTTTTACAGAAACGGCAAAACAAAGATTGGGATTAATATTAAATGTCTTTTTTCCTGGGATTAATATTCTACTTAATATTCAGTGGTTAAATAGATTACAAAATTAAAGCTTTGTGAGCACTACCACAGAGGTCACTCATCTCTAATTATACTTTCAAAGCCAGACGTGGACTGAGGAGATACACTGAGATCATTTCCATCATCAAGATGGATTCTGGTGATAAGGAATGCATGCCTTTGTTACAAAGTAAGGCCAAGGCCAGCTCTTCTCTGTTACCTTATGTAGAGCAACTTTGTTATTAGAAAAAAAACAAACAACAAAACCTTCCATTTTCTCTGCATTTTCTGTAACAAATATTTTAGTTTGGAAATAGTTAAAGTAGCACTGAAAACTAACAGGGAAACCTGCTAGAAGGACTTAGAAGAAAAAATTCAAAACCAGTGACTGTATCAGACAGCTGATAACAATCACAATGATTGTGACCAAGCACCAGATGCCAAAACTGTTTCAGCAGAAAATTCACAACATGAAACATGACTTTGAAGATTCGTAACAAGAAACATTAACAGAAGTGCTGGGTAGTGCTCAGGAATTAAATTTACATTTTGCATCAAACACAAAGACTTGCTTTGTGTGTGTTGTAGGATAAAATAATCCAAAGTTATTCTTCAAAATTTAAAGAACTAATTCAAAGTGCAAACTAATCTAAGGACAGAGTTAAAGTTCATGTCTGACAAAGTGCAGTACTGAGCAATTTCTATACTTAGAAAAAAACATTCCTGGTATGAAGATACTGTGTGGTGTGAGTTAAGGGTAAATTTCCCAGCTGCAATCACACCCCTCTGTTTAGAAGGGAGATTCCAGGGTGCCATGACTTTTATGGTAGATTTCCAAGTTCCTGCCCTACAAAGAATACCTGGGTTATCTCTGCTTTTTTGTTTTCACTACATAAATAAATATTTAATAGGTACACTGTCAGACTAGTGACTTGTGCCAGGCTCCAAGGTCCCATTACCACAGGTAAAACGTTGCATTTGCTGTCCTTCAAAGCTTCACCCACAAAATAGGGTTTCTCCTATCGCAGAGAGCAGAGTTGATCCTCCACACACAAGCACAGAGGAAGTAGGAACTTGTAGCTGGAGATGGGGAACTACAGGAGGCTTAACAAGCCATTAGTGAAAGAAGGAGCTTGGCTTTAACCATGAAACCACAGCCCAGGTCAGCAGGGGCTGAGAAACGGGAGGCTCGATTATGCCCAAACTAATCAACAGAAATCAGAGTGATTATTTTCTGCATGAAGGCACTGACTGGCCCAGGAGATGAGAGATAAGCATAGCTCCCAGTTACTGAGACAGGCAAGAAACTGGAGTGGCAGGTAAGGAAAGGCTGGCCCACACTATGGAGGAAGGCAGAGCCCCTTCCCTACAGGGAAAGGACAACAGTGAAGGGAAGGGGAAGACTTTCATGCCCAGAAGTACCACTCCAAGGTGTGTCTGTTTTTCCCTGTTAAGTGTGAGTCCTTGCATGCTACAGAGCTGAGCTGCAGGAGCAGGACACTGTCCCAGGACACAGCAGTGCCAGGCCCACACCACCCTGCAGGAACACACTTTCTCAATGGGCACTGTCACAAAACACTTTGGGAAAAGCTCCATGACACTTCCTACCCTCAGCCCCAACTTGACATGTAACAGTGACACTACCCAGAAGGCACAAATGTCAACAGCTCTCATAGCCTGGTTGGCACAACATTTAGGTAACAGATTAATGACTCTATGGTACATCCTTTTATAAATCACACTGCACATCTCAAATTCCAGCACCTACCACCACCATCAGTGTTTGCTAATACAGCTGGAAAGGGCTCCTGCACGTTTGTACAACACTTTTGGTTCAGCGAGCCACAGCTACCCCTCCAAACCACAACAACTGAAACATTATAATAAAGGCTTTCCAGTGAGCATTATTGCTGCCACTTTCCTGGAAACTATATCCCTAGCTCAGCAGGGCAGTTCTTTCTCTGGGCCTACTTAGTCCTTGATTTAAGACTTTCCATTCTTGGTTGTCTCCAGCTGTCACCTCCCCTGCCACAAGAACAAGCAGTTATTTGACCTGCTGCATATTCCCAAGAAGACAAGTCAGTCTTCACTTCTTCACATTTTTCAAAGAGTATTTCCACTGATTTGGCATGCCATTAACATCCCTGCACATGGCTTAGGCCAGGATCCTCCTCTAAACAGGCCAAACCGTTAAAGCTGTATTATTTGTTTATAGTGTTGAAATTTGCTAAATTCACTTTAGAGAGTCCTCTTTTTAAACTTCCTTTCACCTGTGGTTAGAGAACCTCACTCCCCACAGACTTGCAAAGTGACTGATATTATCTTGAGGGAAGTAAGATGATTACATATGTATATTTGAAGTATTGCACACAGTCAGCATAGGCCATGCTAAGCTTCCCAAGCAGAGCTGCTAGAATGGACAAGGCCATCAGCAAGTTGTCTCTAATGCCACATGCCCGACAGATTGTTCCCTGTATGTACCCTTTGGAGAAGTTGTGCAACAGAGGTGTAAACCTAAGATTAATATTTGAAAGACTGAGAGAATGTTGGAGCTAAGCAGCTGGTCAGAGCACACAGCTGCAGCCACGGAAAACCTGCTCCCCTCTCTGCAAAACCCCTGCCGCGGCACGCGAGACAACTGCACTGGAAGCCCCCTCCCAGCTGCTTCCAGCTCTGCAGGGATCCTGAGGATGATCTGGCTGGGCAGTGCCCACACGGCCCCTTTGCAGGGTTTTGCACAGCTGGAGCTGAGGAGCTTTGCTGTGGTCACCCTCAAAGCTGCACAATGACAGCAAGTGCCTCCTCTCATCACCAGACCAGAAAGAGCTCAGCCTTTGCAGTCTGTGGTGGAAGCATCCTTCCCTGAGTGCTGTGCAAAGGCTTTCAGATAAATAGGTGCTGGCTCTGTCAGTGAGATCCTCTATTTTATCTCAGGGCTGAATCCCAGCTAGAACAAGCACTAGGCCTATGTTAACAACTGGTTCTCAAGAAGTGACAAACCCAGCGAGGAGGACAAGAACAGGGCAGACTCTTCACAGATGTTATTTGAAAACATTTGTAAGTGACTTCTGCTGCCAGAATGATAATAAATGAATCCTTTAACCTACCTCTACCTGTCAGTAACTAACAGCTTATTGCAAACAGTGAGCTAATAAAAGGCATCTGCAGGTTCTAAGGGCACCAGTCAGCACTGGAAAAGATCAGTCACTGCAATCTGTCCAGCATGTTAACTTCCTTCTAGCAAAGCGAGATACCATGTCACTGGTCCTTATCAGTAGTTACTGCTCAGAGATATAGAGCCATGATGACCCAAGCTGACACTGCACATTTAACACACAAAACCTGAAAGTGAAAATACATGAAGACAGTGTGACATTATACATGCAGCCAGAAGAGGAGGAGGGCTGCTGTGACCACACAAGCCTTGAGCAGCCTCCCAGGCTGATTCAAGCAGCAATTTCCAGCCTTCGCCAGATTGTTTCAACTACACTTCTCCATTCAAAATCCCCAATATCCATCAGCTTGGAGAGTGATATTCATCATCTCAAAAAATTCCCAAAACCAGTTCAGAAACCAAAGTAAAAATAAACTACTCAGTCTCCAGTTTCTTATTTTAGTAGTTTTGACTGTTTAACCTAGGGCCTGCCTCCTAGGTTAAAAACCACACCTTTTATACCCTGCATACACACTGAATTTTTTTACTGCTCACTGTTGTCATGTTTTCACTGTCAGACTGATACTCTCAGTACTAGGCAATACTTAAAAGTAAGCAGTTACAGAAAAGTTAATAGTTGACGCCTTCCTAAGAGGGAAGGGAATGGAAAACAAATAAACAAACAAACCTCAACCCCTCTCCCATTAAAAGAAGTCTTCTCAATAACTCTGAAGATGAAATAGCTGAGAGTGAAAAAATAAGATTTGACAGGGACACAGCTTCAGCTGAAGTATTTTAATGGAACTCAATTATTGGCCCTTGAAAAAGGGTGATGGCACATACACAGCCATTTATCAAAACCAACTGCCAGAAATTGGGAAAAAAGCCAACCTGTTTATAGCCCTAATTTAGCTATTTATCTATTAAAAAGAAAAACATTAGAGGGTTGTACATGGAATGGAAACCAGTCATCCTCACCCAGAGCATTTTATGTTACTCAGTGACTGGGGGAGCCCCACGGCATTCAGCTCACAAACCCAGCAGTGTTTAAGCAGGTGCTCATGGCTAAGCACGGTAACAGTTGGTAATTATACCTATAATTAATACCTTCAGTTAAGCCTTTATACATTAAAAGCTATATACAAGCATTAACCAGTCCAGCTGAAGATTTGAGAGGTAAAGCCTTTCAGGAATACATGCACCTTTTTTTTTTTGCAGGCACATATGAACATGTGATGTCAGTGCTCGGAGCCAGCTGAAAACAACAGTGCTGTGGAGTGCTGCTCAAAACAACAGGACCAGTGAAAGTGCCATGTCTGTGGTGACAGCACCACGGGTTCCTGGTTCCCAGCTGGCTCTGAGAATGGGCAGGTGAACTCAAGTCTAAAGCACGGACACAGGTGACACCTATCTACAAAAGACAATGTAAACATACCTTTTGTTGTCCTAGTTGCAAGAAAAGAAACAGGAAAAATAGTTAGCACATCTAATCTGAAAAAAACAAAACCAAAAACCCACAAAAAAAACCATCCAAAGTGCAGTCTTTGTCAAGGTGTGCGTTGCTATTGTTGTATATTGTAACTGATTTGGGCCATCACACAGAAAGAAGGAGCAAATATCCCCATGTGTCACCTTTTAGAATCACGTGGTGTCATCAGTATGACCTTACCTTCCTAGCTCTTCCCCAATTTCATAAACGTCCTCCACCTTCTGTTGCTTGAAGAAAGCCATACTTGGTCTTTCATTGATGGTCAAGGATGATGCAACTAGAATATTAATGAAGAATGACATTCATTACCATCTTCCAGGAGCCAAGTGTCAGTAACACACATTTGTGGTATAGGCACTTTGGATCCATTGCAGCTCATGCATGGCCAAAGTTACCACTGATCAATCAAAATAACTAATTCAGCAGTCTCAGCCAAATAGTGAGGGCTCAAATCTGGAAAGAGATGAGCACCTTTAAGTGAAGGGGATTCTTGGCCCCAAGCACACACTTAACCAGAAGCACAGAACACACCATGAAACGCAAACGCGATGAAAGGAAAGCAATTAATTAATAACTTGACAAGGTTCTGGACAATAAAAAGCCTCCAAAACACACTAAAGAGAGCCAGCATGAGAATTAACATTACAGACTCCCTCAAGAAGGTGTCAGCAGACAGATCCTGAGCCAGGAAGACCACAAGGCAGAGCTTCCTTTTTCGCAGGTCAGGCAGTGCTCCTGAAGCACGCAGGCAGGACAGCACACAGACACGGTGCTGGAAAAAGGCACTGTGATTCTATCTGCAGAGCTTTCAGCACATCTTCCATCACACACAGTAGATGTTTCAAATGAGAAGAACACCATCAGCATCTGTTGCAGGTATTACTCTAGCTGTGCAATTTGTTTCCTGAACACAATCTTTTAAGCTGATAAGCTCTGTGAGCTCTGGAAATACAAGCCTCACACAGGTGCATTGGAGCATCTGTGCATTATGCTGGGCTGCTTCTGGATGAGAAGATAAGAAATCACATTATTCCTTGGGATACACCTCCACAGCAATGTATGTTACGATAGCAGAATAGATTTGAACAGAAAAATCAGCCAGTCAGGTTATGACCTATTTGATGTTCCCTGTGGAGATGAACACTGGCATTATGCCCAATGGCCCAAATATCCACTGTTTAGATAAGAACATGTAAAGTAGCTGCGAGGCCTCTAGCACCACAATAAAATCTAACTACATTGAGACACACAGTTATTCTCAGACATCTCTACACTCAACAGTGGATCTGTGCCTGTCAATGTAAAGTGCTTTGCTTTATGAGTCGCAGATGCTGCTTGCTTCAGATGCGCTGGGGACTTCCAAGTTACGTATTTCTGTACAGCTCCTGCATATTTTAAAATAGCAGTCATTGGCACCTGACTGGGGCATATTGTGAAGCATGTTTCACAAGCAAACAAAGCTCTATTTTGACCCTTTAGAAGTAAGTTCAATTAAGTTTTGCAAGAAGATTCAGTTGTTTTGATAGATCAGCAGACCCATAAAACAGGACTAAGTACCAAAGAGCAATTGCAGTATTCCTGTCAAACTGAAATGCACACAAATTGAAGATTTTTCTCCAACAAAAGCAGGTATTGTAAGCAGAAAATACATTGTCAAAATCTAACAATTTCTCAAAACACACCCAAGCTTTTGTCATTCACTCACCTCAGAAAAAAGACTGGTTGCTTTGCTTGCCCCACCCTTTTTACCAACCACTGCCTTCTAATACATGGGTGACATGTTGAGTACCAATTCCTTTCCAAATATGCTCCTTCTATTACTTCAAAGGAGCAGAAAGTCACTTAGCGCTTCTACATAAATATATATATATCTTTAGTTGATGTTAGCAAAACCTACACATTAGGAGAAAAATTATTTGATTGCTTTGTGTCAAGCAGAAGGGCGACTACATCAATGCTTACAGCCACAGCTTCACCCCTGTCAGATGAGAAGTATTTCATTTATACACCAGAACTGTGGCCGGCACTCTCTGAAGGGCGTTTACCTGCACACCTCCGGGGTGACAGCCATGCTGGGGTGTGACACGACTGACACGCAGCTGGCACATGACCCAAACACGCCGGTTTCTGCCACGTGGCAGAAGTGACCATTCCATGACACACTTGCAGGTGCCTCAGTGGAGGAGAGGGAGGTGCAAGGCATCCCTCACGGGGGCTTTCATGCTCTCGGGAGCAGCTGGAGGTCTGCACTGCACAGGGGATGGCTCAAAGGCTCTGAGGCTGCTGCATTTCTGTTACCAAAGCTGATCAAACCCCGGGTTCAAAGCTCTGCAATGGAGACAAACGGGCCTCCCTTGCCCTCCTGTGTAACTATATTAGCAATGATCTCTCTCATCCAGCTAGCCAAGGCAAATGAGAGAAACCACACAGGCTGTGACACTGAAGCTCAGGGTAACCACCACACTATTAAAATACACTGGAGAAACCAACACTTGCATTGGTGAGCATGATGCACTGCAGTGAGGGTTATTTTTTTTCCACTTTCTATCCTGGCTTTGTCTATATTTTCATAGTTTTTTAAGGCGAAGCCAGGTGAACTGTTCAGTTACTCTGTTGCTTAATAATTTCCTTCCCAAAACCATGCCCATGCCTGGGACAAAAATGTCTATTTTTCTCCTCAATGAAAATAAGCAACTCAAATTTCACTTTGTAAGCAAATTACTGTATTGTTCAAGCAACCTTTCATAATCTCACTGAAAGATCACTGACCACTATTGCTCAGAGCTTGAAACCACAGCCAATAAATGCTTTAGTCATATTTACAAGAATGAGGACATCTCTGAGCTATTTGCTCCTTACTAAGTTTATATAATATTGCTTGCAATTGTTCAAAGCAAAATTTTCTGAAGTGTTGGTTGAGTTCAGCCTTCACAGACTTCAAAAATGCAAACAGAGGAGAAAGCCAAGCCTTGCTGAAAACCCCAAACCTTTCGCTCACCCTGAATTGCAAAATTACATTCTGAGCACATGCAAAAGTCAAGCACAGGAAAATGCCCAGGTAATAAGAGATGCTGCTGAGACTTGCCCAAAGATTGTAAATCCCTCAAGCTGACTACTCCCTTCATCAGAATCCAAGGTACGTGGTTATAAACAACATTAATGCAAACACACCTAAAAAAGTCTTTGTTTTAAGAGTTCATTGCCATTCAGAAGAGCAAGTTAAAAAGATTGCTCTGAGAGTGGGGAACCCACCCGAAATGCCTCTGTGAACACAGTCACTTAATGTTTGATTGACAAGTTCACTCATCTTCCAGCATCCTCCAAAGAACACAGCTGATTCTGCAGGTGCATAGAATCCATGCAAACACAACCAGGAAATTCTCATCCCTTCTGCTGATCTCTCAACTTACACGCACTTCTGCAAAGGTCAAACCAGTAAGTTAAGTCTCCCACGAAGGACCCATTCGAGCCCAGAGCCTTGCTTTTGAAGGCTGAAGACAAAACTGTTGCACGGTGTTCAGACCCCCAGTTGCACCTCTGATGTGTTGGTGTTTCCCATGTCTGTCACTTCATGTTATCCTATCCTGCCTTCCACAGGTATCTCTCACTGGCTTTCACCCAACAGTCACACTTAGCAAATGCCCAAAATAGATCATACACTTGATGACCCAAAGCAATTGTCATTGGCACAGCACAATGACACATGCAACAAAAGATAACCTTCACACACTTAAAATTAATCTGAAATAGAAGTGCCATTCACAAGCATGAATGTTACCCTTCTCAGATATTATACCCTGATCTCAGGAAACTAAGGTGATTTCACTTTCAAAGATTTCTTATACTACAAGGTTTTTGTTGGACTCCATTTACAAGTACAGAACACAAGTACATCAAAGCAGGAATGAGAGCCTTAATTTTTTTTCCTAGTGAGGTAGTAATTTTTCCTATGGTGGCCAGTGAAGGCAGACAGAATTAGAGATGGATGGACATTCACCTCGGACTCAGACAAAAAAAGTTGTTCAGGATCTGAGGAAAGAGCAACAACCAACTTTTCTTCCTGATACACACCTTACACTAACACTTCAGGGGCGTGTGCCCAAACAATCCCACAGTGCAGCGAGTCAGGGCTGCTCCCATCACTTAGGATCTGCACTAGAATTCATTAAACCCAGGGCAATGAAGGTATCTGCTTCAGTGAGTTTTGAATCAGAACAGAGCTTAATTACTCCATGGCAAGTTCAGCAGAGGACATGAGCTTCTGAGTCCTTTTACAGAACATGCCATGTCTATTCCTCAGCCATCCCACACTGGGGCCACCTCTCCTCTACTTGTCTCGTTGCTCTGGGATTCCTCACAGTGAGCATTTTCATATGAAGGCCAGCTTCTACTCAGCATTTATATTACTGTGTTTCCACAATGATACTCCATAGTACAGTATATGTTTAGTATAAGAATGTAATACTGCACCTTTTACTGCTGTATCCAGCTCTCCTTTACACAGGCCAAATACCACAAGGCAGCAACGCACTGCTTATCCTGTGTGAAAGATCTTCCTACAGACATGTAATAAAGCTGTAGCAAACCCAGAAATACAATACAGGCCTCTGAGATGGCAGTTTCAGGCACTAGAAACATGTCCTGCCTCATCTCTTCACGTTCCTAAACTCTGCCTTACCATAAAATAGGGTCATATTTACCCTACGAAATCAGAGTTTCCCATTGTGCTCTAAGGCATCCATTTAAACACATATACTTTACATCAGTACAACCCCTGGATATAGACTTTCTTATTGCAGTACAGAAGTGCCTTTTTAGTGCAGCTTGTGCTGTAAAGGACATCAAAGCTTGTGCTGTGTGTAAAGGACATCAATCTACAGAAACCCACTCTTCTGCAGAGAGTGACAGAATCCATCTCAAGAGGAGCAGAAGAAAGTAAGTTCTATTTCTCTCCTCTAATGAAGTTTTCCCTGCACAGGTAAGTTATTAGCCTGTCATTACCAAATTATGTGACAATGAGTGACTGGTTTATACGTGTCAAACCCATGATAAATGTCTACCCACCAGTGAACCAGAGCAGAATACAGAAAACAGAGGTGAGAACAAAACTGTTGGAGCATGTCCCTTGCCAACAGCCTTGCATTTCTTGTCCTTAGGGTATCTTCTGTCCTAAGGAAACCAGTTTCAAGTGACTGAGACAACAGCTGAATAATCTGACTTTCTCAGGTACACCTGACATGAGCTGAATCACTAAACCCTATACCAAACTCAGAAGCATTCCCTGTGGCATGCTTTTATATTACAAAACATTAGTAACACTAAACCAAAATCCCAAACCCGTTAGAACGGACCAAAGTAAAAACTTCCCTTATAGACTGTTTTATAATACTGAAAAATTACCAAAACCAATTTAGAATCAAAACCTGACTGGTTTAAATTAATGGTTTGGAAAAAAAAAAACCAAAAAACCCAAACCTACTAAATGAATTAAAGTTATATTGTCTTCTAGTTTTGGTGTTTTACGCTAAAACTAAACAGATTTTTATAAGCATTAAAGTATTTTCTTCTTTAACTTTCATTCCTTTTCTCATCTTTCTCTTTTTTTTCCCCACAAAAGACTACGCAATTCCAACAGCAAAAAAGCCCCCAAACAACCCAAGTGGGTTTTACCCTCTGCTTTCAAATAAGCGTAGCCCAGTTACAAGCTCTGTTAATTTCAGCAAACCTTATTTTCACTGAAACATTTCCCTGTCAGAAAACAACAGGAGCCTAAAAATTTTGCTGCCAGGAAATTGAGGCAGCTATTACTACCTGTGTGTTTATAAAAAACACAAAACATACCCAGCATCTGAGCAATTCAATTCAGCCCCATTATAGAATCACTGCTCCTGCCACTGACTCTCAAGAGCTCCCTTTGTGACCTCCCACATTTACCCTGCAGTAATTACATGTGTGGTGAATGACCCAGGACTGTGTTTCCAAGCCTCCGCCTCAAGCACACGTACCAACCACATTGGCTTTGCAGCTAATTCCAGCTCCCAGGCAAGGCCAGGAACCCCAAAGCCTGGCGTGCCTGAACGATGAGCTGGGTGGGAGCACAGCCTGGACTCTCCGGGTGCAGGGGAAGCCCACAATGCCAGGCACGCTGGCACGGCATGGGCAGAGCCCTGCTCCCCGTCCCTGAGGCGCCTTCAAGGATTACTGCTGCACATAACTCACATCACTACCCCAAAGCCGAGGGAGATCTCGTCTCTGCGATCTGTGTTTCTTGCACAGGCAATTGAAAGGCACAGAAAGTCTGAAACCAACTGATGCTTCAGAAAAGGGTCAGAGTTGAGCTTTTCCCTCGTGAGTTAAGCAGGTGAGCACTGCGATTTTGGTCCTTTTGCAGCTGGTGACTGATCAGCCAAAGCAGGAGCAATTGCCACACATTTTCACCCTCTAACTCACATCTTCCTTCTTGACTGTTCTCTGCAAAGATGCAGGCCAGGCCAAACCAGACCCCTCTACCTGGCTGTGTTGCTCCAGGACCCCCGGCTCACTGGCCAGAGGAACAGGTGTAAAGAAACCCAAGTGAAGCTGTTTGAAGGAAAAGGCAGGAGAGAATTTACGGAATAAACACGATGGAAGTTGCCCAGCATTCGCTGAATGGTACCAGCAAGCTGAGCGTGAACCCCGGGCTAACCGCCCCCGATGGCCTTGGACAGAACAGAGCCAGACCGAGAGGCGCGCAGCACCAACAGGGGCACTTCTGGAAGTGCATTCCCCGGCCCCCGCGGGACCTGCTCGGGGATAAAGGACAGCTGCTCGCCCGGGGGTGCTGCGGGGAGCTGCCTTTCCCCCCGGCTGGCGGCTGCGGGCACACACAGAGCCAGCGCAGACACCGTGAAGCGGCCGAGGGTCCGCATCCCCCGCCAGCCCCGGAGCTGCCCGGCCAGAGGGGCTGCACGGCCGCGACACCGCAGCCCCTGAGCCGCGGCACAGGCGGGACACGGAGCGGGAACGCCGTGAGGGCGGCTCAGCGTAAGGAACGGACTCAGAGGGACGTGGAGAGGGGAACCTGCGGAGGCGCCGCCGGCTGAGAGGGAAGCGCCCACTTACCGCGTCCGCCGGGCTCCCTGTACGCGCAGGGTCGGGTCGGGTCGGGCCGGGCCGGGCCGGGCGGAGGAAGCAAGGGGCCCTGCCTGCCGCCCGCCCCGGGCCCGGAGGGAGGGCTGAGGGAGGGGCCCGGCTCCGCGCTCCGCCCAGGGCAGCCCCGTGAGGAGAGGGCTGGCCGCAGGGGCACCGGGACGATGGCCCCGAGCGTAGCAATGCCGTCTGGATGGGAGCGTGGGGGCCGATGCAGCCTCCAGGGCACCCGGCACCACCCTGCCTGTGCCAGCCCTGCACGGGCCCTGATGGGATGCAGAAAGCTCATGCTGGGCCAGTCCAAAGCCTTCCAGACCGACACAGCTCACCCAGGCTGACTGGGGAACAACACAGATGTAGAATCCGATTTCCTTGCTTTAGTAGATAAAGGATATGTGAAAGCAATACCAAGAAATAAGGCTGAGGAGGCAAATCCAATGCAGAGGCACTTAAGTTGTATAAGCCTTGTTCTATATTCTATACAAGCCGAAACACAAGCCTAGATTGGTTACTGCGTGGTCTGAAATCCACCATTACCCAGTGAAATTGCCCGTTGTTTCAAGAGACCGCTGTGACCAAGAACAGCACAGGTTCCCAGACCTCACTGTGCAGCTCAAGGTGCATTAACATGCACTACTGGAACAAACCTCTGCCATCCTGCTTCCCAAGCTGCCTTAGCCCGTGTTGGCTTCCAACAATGACATCCTTCAGCTGTTCACGCTCTCCTATCATAAAGACATCCCTGAAACCTGTAAAACCAGATTTTCTCCCCCTTTATTTGGCAGACAGTAATTGCAGTAAACACTCTTAGGTCTCCTTATATTTCTTCAGGGCAAGTTAATATCCATCATTTGCTAATGAGAAATCATGTGGGATTGTTCACACCTTCAAAATAAAATACGAGTGCCAGGTTGCCTTCACTTCCAATCCTCCATGTGATTAAGGTAACACAAAGCTAATAGCAAATGATCATACATAAGCAGGATGTTTTCCTTTGCCATAAGGTGTGAAGATAAATTTAAGAGTGATTTTATTCTAGTCAAGTGCCCAAAGGCAGTGCTTTTTATTATCACAGTTAAAAAGAAACTTGGCTTGCTCCAAGTCAAGAGGACTGAACTATACCCCTGATTGCCCACCCTGGGAGTGGTGTTCACAGCCCACGAGTTCCTCCCAGCTCTCCCAACAACAAAAGGAAAGTGGCTGCATCTGATACTACACAGGGTGGAGAACAGGAAGTGGGAGCAATAGTAAAGGTTTCAAAGGGCAGTAGAAGCATTCAGAACTCTCTCAAAGGGAAATAAAGAGATTTAATTTCTCACCTTTAGTCGTACAACAGGATGTGATCATGTGGAAGTCACAACAATCATACTACAAAATTCTCAGAGCAAAGGGCACTGGAGGAAGGCCCCTGCTTTTGTTTCCTCCTAGCTGCAAGGAAGGGAACAAAACACCCTGAGAGGCTACAACTGCTTCTCAAACTGGGGCAAGCTCTCCCTAGGCCCCAAATAACCTCAGTTTGAATGAAGGTTTCCAAGAGCAGCAAGGGTAGATTGAATCCCACCTCTGGTGCCATGTCCATAGGGTTTGCAAGCCCAAATACAGATTCTACCTAAGTAGAATGTTGCTCTTGCATGGTTCTGTAGTTATCCACCTTTAAAACACCAACTCAGGACTTCTTTCTAACACCTTTGAAGTTTAGAAGTGGCAGTGTAGGAAACCCATACTTTATGTTCCAAAGGGGGACTTCCAGGATTACATACCAGAAAAACACCACCTGCATTTCTTAAAACAGGCAAATAGCTTATTCCACAGTTTAATCACCAACCACAGTACCTGAAGACATCACTGATTCCATTCATCAGCTCAAACCTGACATCTTAGGGGCAACTCACTGCAAACCTACCTGGTTTGTACACACCAAAGGTACATTGTATTTGAGAGACACAGGCAGGATGCAGCTGCTCAAGACCAGGGGAATCTCAGTTGGCCAAAGTCATCTTAGTTTACCAGGCATATTCTAGTATTGAATGTTTTAATTAGTGGATATATATTTTTTTAATAACCGTGGTTTTTAAAATCACATGCAGTATATAGTCCTGAGTTTTGCTTTCTAGTCTCATGCTCTGAAAACCTGGCACTACAGGTGGGCATCTTTGAACTGCAGACAACTGTAGCTTATACAGCAGATCACCATGGAAAATACCACTCTGCTAACTTCTGATTGAACCTTTTACCTTCTTTTCCAGGGGGGAAGTTTCCAAGGCAGAGCACGCCCTTCCTCTGCATTATCTGAGGGAACATACTTCATGTGTGGGAATTCCTAAAGCTTCAGCACTACATGGATTCTGCTTTCTGTTGAGTTCAAGGAGCTGCAGATAAGGAAGCTATGTTTAGCACTTCTGAAAATCCCAGAGAAGGAACACCTGATACTTTGTAATACCAGCAGATTCTGTGTGTTCTCTGAGGCACCCAGAGCACAGTGAGACTCTGCAGGTATTTGGTCTTGGTTCAGAGTAGGCCAGCTGTGTTTATCCTAAGTTATGCATTTCTTAGGAACCAGGTTTTTAACATACATCAGCCACACTCACATCCTTATTGCAATCCCACTGAGAGCAGATGCTTCAAGCTTAGTCCTAAGGAGCAAATGGGAGTCTCAGCTGTTCTGTACAGGCCCCAGCAGCTGCTTAGGGCAACACAGCCTCCTCGAGCTAAACATGCCAGGTATCCAAATGAGGACATTGCTCCCCATGCACTCTCTTCCCAGAATTTTCTGTTTATTTCTCTGACTTAAAATTTTCAGTATACAGGACGGGAGGTCTTTAGGCCATAGTCATGTTCTGCCTCAACTGCTGATCTTTATCCTGTTTTGCAAACTGTTTGAACAGATTTCCAGCTGTGCCAATATCTACTCCTATAACAGCTTGCCATTCTGTAGCAGAGCCAGAGGACAAGAACTGTGCACTATTCACCTCTGCTATGAAAGATATGCTTGGATATGCAGTTACAGTCCTGCCCTCTTACTTTTTCCTCCCTTACAAACATTTAGCTATTAAGTTACATATCTGAAGTAGGTTAGGTATTTCAAGCCTCTTTAAGGGAATCAAGCAATTCCAAAATGCAAAATTCATATCTGAAAGACAGATATTGAGACTTGATTTCCAAATTAATTGAGTACTAGGTTAAATTTTAAAAACCTCTGAAATGATTTATTTGACTACAAAATCTGTGGCAGAACATCAATACCAAGCCTCCTAAAGAAGCTTTTGGGGTGTCAGGAGATATCATACAAATATGTTTCCCAGTAAGTGTGTGAACTCAGAAAATTCCTCTGAATGCTCATGCAAATTTTGTCTCCCCTCCCCTCTTCTCCCAAGAAACTTAAGGACACCAATCCCAAGTTTACCCAGCCAGCATCACCTGCATGCAACATGTCTATGGTTCACGTCTTCATGCTTCAGCATGTATGTTCCTTTATAGAGATTCTCTCAGACCTCATTATCAGACAAAAGTACAAGCTCTACTACTGGCTTGTTCTGATGGCACCTGCAGGTATTTCCATCTGTTATGGGGAAAAAAAAAAAGAACCAGAGCAATCTATAAAGTAGTAAACAATTTATTTTTTCTTTACATCAGTCCTTACGAAGATAACATCACTTATGTTCATGATTCAAATTTCTTGTACCGCATATTGCTGATTTTTAACATGGCACTTAAGGGAACAGTCACTTAAACAGCTACACAATTTCATTAAATTAAACAATTTGCCATTTCTCAGTTATGTGATCGAACATACAACTCTGTCGAATTTAAGACCATTCATTAATTTCTGATGTCGTACAAGAAAGAAAAAATAATCTTTCCCTTTCTGCTGAAATATCTTACCATGTTTACAAAGACTGAGGGGAAGGGAAGAAGCTCTCACAGAAGACACCTAAAGGGCAACAGAAAAATCCTTTTTATTGATTACATAGCTGGTAAAAAGAACAACACGAAACAATGGGATAACACTGGATGATAACGCTACCTGTACACATGTACAGGTCAAGCTGAAATACTGTGCAGTTCTAATAACTAAAGGAGTAGTGCACCAATTTTTTGCCTATTTAACAGAAGATAATAGACCCTTTTAAACAACTAATGAAAAGTTTCACTGGGAAGCCATGCACACATGTATGAAGATGGAGGAATATTCTGCAAGATGCAACTTAGTGGTCTGGGTTACATCACATATTCTGGGAACCATGCATGAGGAACTCTTTGCACGTTATGTGCAAGGCCTTGAAGTTAAAATATCATCTTGGCAGTCGTTATTTGCATGAACAGGTCAATTGCCCACTACCTGGCTGGCATAAATGGTAAACCTCATGCACCACTTCAGAAGTTCACACACAAACACAAACTCTTGGTCTCCGTGCAGTTCAGCTTTGGCAGGCACACTGTATTTTGGCCTGGTTTCACCAGGTTTAAATACTGCCTTTGTTTCCTGCATGTCCCTAATGAGTTACTACTTTCCAAGGTTACCAGATTAAGCACCACTGGAAAACTAAGTCACCCAAAGACATTTGCAACAGCAAGCAAGGCAAACTTCCCTCGTGTTATTTCCTGCTATATGCATCTTATTTTTGTTCCATGGAGACTTCTAGTGGCCAGAGGTGAGAAGCCTCCGCAATTTTTTGACCTTTTAACTCATCACTAAATCAGTAACAAGGCTTAACAAAATTAAGCCAACAGCTTGTTGGGAACTTGAGCATAACAGCATCAACTCCCTTCATATTTGCAATGACAAAATACCCAGAGACAACACAGCTTCCACAGGGTTCCTAACATTCGTGGATTACAGTCACACCGTGGCAGAAGAAACAGAGCTACTTAGTTTTACTGTACAACCGGTAACAACTTAATAGAATGAAACACAGCAACACATGCACACAAACTGAACTGTCAGCACAACTCTGACAAAAATGGTCCTGTAATGTTGCAGGTCGTGTTTTGTCAGCTAAAGAACTTCCTGAAGAGTTGCCTTAAAGTTAGTTTTATCTTCACAACCCATAGACTTCAATGGAATCAGTCTGAAAATATCTCCTGAAGTCATAGGAACTAGTTCATAGTAAAGACTCAAAGCCAAAGAATAACAGATTGTAGGAACAGGGTAGGTACAAACATCTGAATTCTTCACCTTACTGTTTCAACTGTGGTCACTGAAGGGAAGATCTTCGCCTTAAAAAAAATCATTTAACACTTGAAAAAAACATTAAAACAAGCATACAAACAAAAAGCCTACATTACAGATTGATTTAGAGACCAGCTCTTTCAAAACCAAGACAGCATAACTAGAAAATTAGAAAACCTGGTCCCATTTTTGTATTCAAATACTGATTGTAAGTAGAAAAAGAATACAGTACATGCAATAATATCAAAACCCTGCCCTCCAGTACACAACCAAGAGTAACTAGGGAATTAGGAAAAAACCCCAACTACTGCTTACAATAGACAAGGTAGGGGACATTTTAGAAGACTAATAACATATAAATCAACATGATCACACCATCAGTCCCTCAAGGGCAAGGATTTGCTGGCTAAGTAAAAATTATGTGTCATACAGGAAGCATAAATTTTATATCAAAAGTAGTCCTCTAAGTTACAATTTCACCTCTGATTAAATAGTTCCCTTCCATATAAACTAACTTATAATATGCTTACTTGGAGAAAGCTACAACTACATTACCTAAAATAAAAAATTTTAAAAAGTGCTGTGAAACAGAAGCAGGATTTCTCTCTGCACACATTTAAGTTAACTAAAAAGATTACATGATTATACCAAATAAAGTACTACTACTTCTAGAAAACCAAAACAAAACACATAAAATACAAGCTTGATGAACTTGACTCTTCCCAATGACTAGTTTTGGTTTTTTGCCAACTAATTGCTTCCCCAGAGCTCAGTGATTTGCTGCCTAGTATTTGAATACTAGTTTTATCATGACACATTATAGTCAATCCAATATTCTGAAGATCCAACAGTTCAAGAAAAAAAACCTTGCAAAACTCCAGAGAATAGCCAGCAAAAAAGAAACCCTCCTTCTCCCCAGAACCATTTATGAACATTGCTGGTCACCGAATGAGAGAGAATGGCCCTCAGTCACACTTCCATAGCAGAAACACTACAGCTCAGCAGAGCAGATGTTGTTCCCTACCCCTGTCTCGCAGGATGTGCATCCAACACTCACAGTAAAGCTGAGCACATTGAGAGAATATTGCATTTTTCTGTTGGAAAAGGATCTTCGGTTCCCATGTGCATGTTGTGACCTTCGATTGATAGGTTCCTTTGATTGATTGATTGATTGGTAAATATTTGTTTTATGAACCCTGTCACTACCACTATTGTACGCTAGTTCTACAATCATGCAGAAAGAATGCTGTGTTTCTTCTTAAAGAACAAGACTTCACCTTAGGTTCTAAAGAGGAAGAAGCATTACAAGAAAAGAAAAAAACCAAAAAAAACCAACCAACCCACAGAAACAAAAAACCATAACAAAACAAACTGTTAACAGATACACAAAAAATTAGCTACTAAAGCATGGTACTCCTGTGACAAGCTCCAATCTTCCGTAATATCTGGAGTTTGGTTGTGACCTTTTTGAACCACTGCAATCAAAAAAGTGAATACAAATAAAATTGACTAAACAGAGTTTGATTTATAAAGCTGCTCGCATTAATGAGAATCTTTATCAACACAGCTGCCCTGAAAAGTAGAAATGATGTTTGCTATCACTGTTTCAGTACACAACAGTCAGAGACAAAACCAGGTACTTATTTTACCTTTACTTAAGAGTACATATATTCAAGTGTTCTGTTTGATGATTCACTGCATGACACTTCAGGGAAAGACAAAGGATTGTGAAAGTTCTTCCTGTGCTTCATCCCATGCTTTTCTGGTTAGTGACCTCAAGAATGGCTAGACCGAGCCAACCTGAATCCAAGAAACATGATGTCCTCTCACACTGAGCCTGCACTACAAAAAACATGATTACATCAAAAAACCCCTAAACTCAGAATGGCAATGAACGTAACAGAGCATGGACTTTTCTTACTGTTTCACATCCAGGCATTAATGGTGCACTGTGGGAAAACAACTGTCAATTCAGCTGATTGACTAAACCGAGACAGATATTAAGTGCTCTACAAATGATTCCATGAACATAAATGTAAACAGAAGTGTTTGGCCTCCATACAAAGTGGTATTTCTGAAAGTGCTGGGATTTGGAAATCTGTCCTGCATATTTCCAAAAGCGAGTCGTTTACATTCTGTTTGACAGGATTAATAAAGTGTTTTGGAGGTTAACTCACTTTGGTCACGATCCCAAAGAACAGTGTATATTAAGCAGTTTCAGCTATCCTCCTCATCATCACTAATAAGGTCTCTTTTTTCTACGCAGGTCTCTCGCTCGCGCAGGAAGTCCTCGCGAATGGCTTCCAGCTCCGTCAGTTCCAGGCGCACTTTCTCCAGGTGATAGGTCCTGCGGTTCCTGATCTGGCGTAAGGGAAAAGGGTTCAGGTCTCCAAAAGCAATAGCAGTCAGCTTCCTGCAAGATTACACAATGTTAGAAGACAATAATTCGTATTTGGTGGGGTTTTAAATCAGTTTTAAACTTCATCTGTATCGACTTTTATTGTATGTCAGATGACTCTGGTCTCTTTCACACATAACAGGTCTCAGATGTTATCAAATTGCAAGAAATTTCTATAAAGCACTCTGGCTTAAGGTTATTTCAAGTGATTAAGTGTTATCAAATGCTCAAGAGTTCCCCAAGCCACTTGTAAACTCTGCTATAGAGATCACGGTCTTGACAACACTGAGCAGAAGACATAAACTTGGGTAATCAGAGCTTCCTTGGCTACACTGAATACTTGGTACATCCAGTTACCCATTACAGATTGGATAACTTCCTCCACTGAACCCACTGAAGCTCCTTCAATCCCAAACCAGTCGGCTCTCCAGTTAACCAAGATAACCTGACCATTAAGAGACCAGATTAAGCCTGGGACAACACAAATGTGGACAAGGATAACAGAGAACATGGACAAGCCAAAGTTTCCAACACAGTGAGAATGCTCTGGGATTCTGTTGGCTGGAGTACAGAGAACTCTGGGCCAGTGTCAAGTCAAACTTGTCATGGCACAGAGCAAAGCACCACAGAGGATCCAGCCCCCTCGCAGAGTCATGCTGCATCACACCATGCTGCAGTCCCAGCAAACCCAGCAACTGGTCAGTCTAATCAGTCCAAAAAGAGTTAACTACATCATTATTGCTGATCTACACCCAAAAATACCTCATTGTTTACTAAGGAAAAAAGGGGAACTGGAATATTTAATTTATTCTATTTGAATTATCAGAAATAAATATTAAGAAAACTTAGTCGGACAATTTATTTAAGGCTGGGTTTGTGGTTTTGAGCAATCAGGAATGATTTCCTGCTATTTCTACACAGAACATATTCCAACAGCTTCTCTACCTGTGCACAACATGCCGTGGATCTGTAGAAAAACCCAACTATGACATCCTGTAACTAGAATATAATTATGCTCAAGTCTGTAGAGACCTTTCTCTTACTACAGAGTTTGAACTTAGAAACTCTGTGCAGAATGATTTTTAACCCATTCAGAACATCCATAAATTCTATACAAATAAATATTTCTGAATTTTTCCTCTACAACAGGATGATTTTTTGTCCATTATCAGGAAAGACTTCACTCTACATGCTTTTGTATTGCTCAAATGTTGATGCTGTAAAACTTGTACATGCATGGCAGAATAAGAAACCAGGCAGCTTGAATCCTGTCTTGTCAGTCCTAGCAGGCAAATCCTTATTCCCTAGGTGGGAATACACCACTACTTCCACTCTTAAAAACCCCAAAAGGCAGAGACTTACAGATCAGCACAGAGCATATTTGTATTGCAAATATCTTTGATGTACTGAATTCTGTCCTCACTTGAACTCCCCATCTCCCAATGATCCCTAATTAGTTCATTTTGTTAACACCAAAATGAGATCTCTTCCAGCAGTATTAGAAGTCTTTAAAATAGGTTATTTCAGCACCAGAAAGGAGACAGGAGAATCAAGACATCATTTCCAGAAGTGGAAAAGGAGTGGAAAGCCAAATCATCACCTCTGATTAAATATCAAAAATCTTTGCAAATTAGGTAAGAACAAAAAAATTAATTCTTTTTTTCTGTCTGCATCAATCCCAGCAATCCCTTTCCAGCACAAGATTATTCAGTTTTAACTTCTCTCCAGTCAAAACTGAAACACAAGAAGTAAAAATAATAAAGCTCTTGCAGCAAGAGTCAAAGTATAAGTCTAAATTTACGTGGAATTTATTACATTAAAAACAAACATCTCAAATTTCAATATACAATTTTGCTCTAAATTGAAAATTAGTGAGCTTCAAAAGATGTGCAAAACATTTTCAGACATTAAACCAATCCCAATATGACTTTTCTTTTTAAGATTCACCTGCTGCTCTACAGCCTTGAAACCAGGAACCTAAAACCACGAGACCCTAACTTACAAACTGTAAGTTCTATGCAAGGACTGAAGACCAGAAGAGTATCTAATTTGTATTTATCCTCTGCTTCCAAGTATATCTTAAAACCAGCTGGCACTATGTGGCAGTAGCCTGTGCACTAACCATGCATAAACTGTCCAAGACTTGGGGGACGTGGCTCACATTTTTAATGCTTGAGCCAGGATGTGTTTTTATTTATCATAAAACATTTTACTAACAAGTTACATCTGCAATGCGGAGAGAAACTTCACCTATAGTTGAAATTCTGACGTGTTGCTACCATGACACAACAGCTAAACAAAGTCATCTCTTTCACAGCTAAAACTCACTATTTAAGCCTTCATCACTTCTGATTTGTCTCTGCTAGGTGAAAGTGCTCATGACAAATGCTGGCAGTTGGTTGCATCTCTAATTGCTTTATATCTGAATTAGGATCTAGGTGAAAACAACACCAAAGCCACAAGACAGACATCTGCCATGGCCCACTACAAGTCTTGTCTTGTACAATGCCACCCCAGTCTGAGTTACCCACCTGGCATCAAGGATGGTGCGTGTGAAATAGCGAAGGTACTTGAAAATTGACATTGAATCTTGCAGCTTCAAGATTTCCTCTTCTTTGTATTTAAAAAGTGCCAGGGCAAATCGGAATATTACCTGATAAAAATACATACAATATTTGGTTCTTTGTAAGTACAGAATACACTGAGTCTCATGGTCATCTTTATAAACTCCAAACAAGAGTTCCTCTTGCACAGGCTGCACTTGAGCCCTCAAATCACATCTCCCTTTTAATCTCCCTTCCCTGCACCAGCCTCTATTTCCAAAAGCTGGAAAGTGTTTTGAATGGCTATTTATGCACAGTTCCTCCCTTGTTTTTTTCCTACCGGTCATTTTAACTGACAGGAGTTTTGCAAAACAACCTTCCTCCAAGGCTGCACTCAGTAACACCACAGTGCTTCGTTATCAGGTACCAAATGAACAAACTTAGCCCATTCAGTTCACCTTTGGTCCCTCATAGAGGAAGGAGTCCCAGATTTTGAAAAGGATGTCGCTAACCACGCTGTCCACAAACACCACAAGAAACCAGTTGAAAGTGATAAGAGTATAATCAACTTTATATTGTTCAAAATGAGCATGCAGTCGTGGAAGCTTCTCGCTCATTAAATCCTTGAACACTCGCTGATCAACCTAGAGAGATGACAAGTAGGGTGTTATTGTTCCAATTTTCCAGCACACCATTCAAAGCAGGGCTGTTATCAGTCTGTAAGGGCAAGTTTTTCCAAAGGTAACCGGGAAACCCAGGACTGAAGAAAAGAAAATTCCAAGCTAGATCCACCCAAAGCACACACAGCTACCCCACGGCACATTGCCCTTGTCTGCTTCTCAACCCACCCCCAGTCTCACAGGGCTCCTCATGCACAGGTGGGATGTTTCTAGTACAGGCCACCAGTGCTTGCACTGGTGCAGGAGCATGGGAGCAGAGCACATGCTGGGCAAACACCTGGGTGGAGGAGGCAGCCTGTACCAGAGCATCACCTGCAAGCAGGAATGCTATAGTGGCTACTGCCCACAGCACTGCAAATGCATTCTCACCCCAGCCCTCCCAGAGAGCCCAGCACCACCATGCCCCCAAATGCAAGGAAAGGAATGATAACACAGCTCAGTGTTGTGAAGCTATCCATGAGAAGGAGGGTTAAGGACTGCAGCTCCAAGCAGGACACTGAACAACCATCTCAGTGTTTGAGTCCTTGTCTAAACAAGGGCCCTGGTACCTGGAAGCCACCCCTGTCAACCCCACTCTTGTCCCCCTCCCAAAGAGGCCTATCAGACAGCTGCAGAGGAAAGCTTTTGACTGGCTGCAGTTTACAGGACCAGGCTCTGTCCTGGTAGAGCACATACCTGTGATCCCAGCAGTGTCTTAGTATAATAATCACGAGGCATGAAAACTTCCACTATTGTTACTAGACACCAAAAAGCATCTTCCTGTTCCAAGTACAGAAGTGCAATTGCTACCAACCTGAAAATGGGTTTATTTGGAGAACAAGATTATTATAGTACCACAAGCTGCATTAAGAACCATTACAATAAAGTATTTGTTTCTATTCAGCAGAGATAAATGTATTAACAGCAGAGCACTGAACAGCAAAACTTAATGGAGTTTAAGATGGGGCAAAGACATGCCTTCTCAGCCACACCAATTATTTGTATTCAGCTAAATAAGAAAACAGAGAAAGGCAAAAGCTTGCTCTAAGAATTTCTTCAAGTGTTGGTGCTGCCAATTTTAAGAGCTCTCTAAACACAGAAGTTTCTAGTTTAGAAAGGAGATGTTTACTCTAAGGGTGTTAGGTGGAGGTTTCCATATTACTGCTACTGCTACCACCACCACCTCACCACCTCTACTACGTTACTCATTGCCTCTATTCCACTACTTCTTCAGTGCAATTCCAAATGACAAAGCTGCTCTAAGTTCAAAAGCCTATTCTAGTACATAAAATAGTGCACAAATGGACATCTATAGTGTTACATCACAGGGATGAGACAGGGTGTTAGACTAACACACCTGCTTCAAGTAGCACCTTCTTTTACTACAGATCTCCAAGTAGCACAGCTATTCTGGCAAAGGCCAACTGCAATGAATCAGAATTTTTCTTAGCATCATAACACAAGAATCCCCTTTTAATTCTGCAATTCTGATTGAAGACATCGGTGGAACATGGTGAAATTTGTTGCCTTATCAATACAAAAAAAACTTCCAAGCATTTTTTTCTGCTTGCTTTAAAAGAAGAAAACACCTAACAAATTCTTGCACAAAAAAGCAACACAATCCCCTACAACTGACATGAAGTCAATGTAAAACTACATTTAAGTAGCTCATTTCTTATGAGTTAATTCCAGTTCCAGTTTTGATGCCAAGTTGATTTTACAAAATTTTTTATCCAGGTCAACTACTTTTTTCATTGGTTTAAAAAATGTGACGGTTATTTGTTTATTATAAACTGTGAGCATACAACCCATAAGGCAAAATGCTGCTCAAAACCATGTTGCTATACATGTGATTTGAAAGGCTCACTAAGTGTTTCACTGCATAGTTATTACCCAGGATTAGCAAAATCTTACCTGTTGAGCCCTTGGCAATATCCTATATCAGGATTTCTCCAGGAAAATGCCAGCAGCACATTTCGCAGCTTCTGGATCCCTTCAGATGTTGGGGAGGAGTAATGTTTGTTGTTTGGCAAAGTCCTCAAGAGATCCAACTCAATCTGTTTAGATGCAGGATTTGGTTTTTCCAGAGCTTTTTGAAGCAAGGTTTGGAAGTAGCCAGGAACAGCACTGTCCTTGAATTTTTTAACATGGAGACTGACACACCATTTCCACATCTTGGAACGATGTTCATGTGGAATTCCAGACCGAATAAGGTTCTTCAGTTCCACACAGCGCATCATCTCTCTATTCATTGTGCTTGCAAGATAGTTTTCCCATTTCACTCCTGTGGAGATCTCTCGATTTTCACTGAGTGAAAGGGATCTCAAGTCCAAAGCTCGTGATTTTGCTACTAGTTTCTCCTCATCATCATCTTCTGGGACGGTCTGAAAACCATATATATCATATTCACTGAAACGGAGAGGAAGAAAAAAGGTTTTTAAAATATGTTCAGTAGCTCCGAAGCTCTCGCGCTCCCACCATAAGAGTTACTTCAAAATCACTGTCCATAGCTCTTAACTATTATTAAACCTTTTTCTGAAGTATATTCTTCATTTAATGATTACTTGTACAATTCCATATACAAAAGACTTGGTGGCCATGTTCCTGTATATATTACTACACAAATGAAGCAATTTATTTAAGAACATGGTCGAGTTGGAGTGTACCCATCTCCTCAGCAGCTCACCTTCAGCAGCCATAGGGCAATACCTTCGTCTAAGTTTAATACTGTACCTCAATTAATGATGAAATGTGTCAGTGAAACTTCCCAGTGTGACCATTCCCGAGACTCCCTGGCAGCCACACTCCCCACAGAGACTCTCACTGCTGGGGCCAAAGCACCCCGACGGTCCCCACTCGACTCCTGCACACCCCACACCCAGAGCCAGGCCAGGTTTCCTCACCGCTTCCACCCGAGGCTTCCCTCGGCAGAGTCTCAGGTGCCTCTTTCCATAAAATAATTTATTCAAGGCGCAGAAACACAGACACAGCAGCTCGAAGCACCCTCAACAAAGGAATCCCGGGGCTTTTATCCCCTCGAAGTGAAAGTCTCGCTCTTCCTCCTGTCTCCCAGTGTCCCTCCCCTGGCTGGTGCCACCAGGCCCCGTGCCCTTTGTTATGTAAAGAATCGGCAGTTCATGGCCCCTTATCTCCCAGATAAGACCACCCAGAGCTCAAATCTGCATCTCCACCTGCACCAGATGTATTCCCCAACAAAATGTATTCATACAGCTACAAAGATTTCATGACCATTCCGTTATTCATGAAGGGAAATACAATAAATAACCCAAACGTGAAAATATATCCTCACTGTCTGTTTTCCAGTGTTAGAATAGAGCCCACTGGCCAAGACATGCATACATTTAATTTAATAGGACCAAATTACCTGACCAGGTGTGGTTTGAAAAATGCTTGTTCTGGTTGTTCACTAGGTTCTGCTTTCAAGGCATCTTCCAGTAACTGTGTGATGACCTCACGAGCAGGACTTTGATCCTCAGAACAAACAGGAGTTTTCATTTCTTGAAGCAAGATCAAATATTTACTTTCAATCTGGCAGAGTTTGGCTTCCAAGCTGGTATACTGCAGAAAACAACATATATATGTTATATAAATCTTCAGACACTTACTTTGTACTACACTTCTTTTAAAATCTGGCTCAACACTATTCTATTGCTTTATGCTACTTAGAAACCTCTAAGTCAAAAACAGTCAGCTTAACTTTCCCATTTTTGTAACACCAGGAAACATAAGGCAGCATAGTAAACCAGATGTTTTCCACCACTTGTATTTTTACATATGGAAAATCTGAGCAAACCTTAATTATCACTGTGTTGTATGGAATACCTTAAAAGAACAAAACGGTTGAGTTGTAGCAGCTTTAGTCTGTGCACGTTTGAACAAGAAAAACTTAAGTGGCACATGAGTTAGGTAATAGCATGTAGGAATTGTAAACACACACCTCCGTGCCAAAATACAGCATTTAAGCCTGGCCACTGAGTGCAAAAACTTCCAAAAAAACAAAAGCAAACCCTACCAAACCTACAGCTACAGGTGTCTAGCCCTACTTACATTACTTGGGGCATTTTCCCTAGCCCCAAGCACTGGAAATCTTCATTATTTACCTGCAACATCTCTACACTCAAATTCATCTAGACGGAACCTCCCGAATTGCATTCACCACACCGGAGTCATCCTGCATGCTCAGGGGAAAGCTCTGCTCTGTGCCCTATCAAATCCTTATGCAGCCTGTCACTGACACTTTAAAAAAAATCATTACAGCCTTAATTCTGAGGAAACAATGTTTTCAGACATATACATGCCTTTGTTCATAAGTTATCAAAACATTCCACTGGGTCACACAATTTTAAAAGGAATTACTTCTTTTAAGAATCCATTCAGAAAGACTGGTCTGTAAGGACCGAGAGGGAAATTTTTTTAAAACTATCATATTTGATACATTTAAGTTGTTCCAGTTCCTAGGTAGATTTACAGCTACAATATGGAAAACTGCTTTAGACATTGCCAAGTGAGAACATGCTGACCTTTGCCTGCCATTCTCTCTCTCTTGCTTCTGCATTTCTTCGTAGAGCAGAAAGTTCCAAAATCTCCTTGTTTAAAAATTTATTCTGGGTCTTATAACCCTGAAGATTGTCCTGTTGATATAAAAAAAACCAAAGTGGATTATGTCTGTCAGATAAAGATCACCTTAGACCATAGAAACAGCAGCTACTACTAGGACTTTTAATTAAAAATATCAGGCTCAAATCAACTATTTTTTGACTTCATGAATGAAGTGAATGAATGTTTCATAAATGAAACACACTTGCCAAATATGAGCACAGGGTGGTGCTGTGCCTCACCTGCATCCCTCCCAGTGCTCCAGAGCCTGCAGAAGGAGCACTGTCAGGGGACAGCAAGGGAGGACAGGCACGTGCAGGCTGAGCACACCACAGAGGCCACAGCCACACAGAAAAGGGGGGACAAATGCCCTTTGGGTTCTCACTACCCTCACCGGTCCTCATTAAAAGTACAAGTTTCATGTCTGCCTCCATATAGAAACAGAAATCCTTGGCAATGAGCTTCCCTGCCCAATCCACTCAGATCCTGGCTACAAATACTGCTTCTGAAACCTCAGCTTGTGGGATGAGCTTGGTACCCTCCCAGCAGGCACAGCACTCTCACACTGCACAGCATCAACAAGCTCTGTCTGCTTTCTGCCAAGACCACTGATTTCTAGTTTCAACTTTATTTTTTAAAACTTACCAGGCTCACATACAGGAAAGAAAATTATGTATGCTTATGCATACTTTAAATGACTTATTTATAGTCCAAATTCTTTGGAATGTTAATAAATTTGAAATACAACATTTACCCAAAAGCAAGAAAGCCTGTTTAGAGGAAAGTGGATAACTTCAGTGACTCCCTTAAGAACTTGTAACACATTCACAGAGGTATGTTAAACAATAAAAATAAAGCATTAGTAAGAGCTGTAGCAGCTTTAGTAAAAAAGGTTCTTATACTCCTCCCTCCTTTTTTGTCTCCTCAGAGCTTCCCTTTGCTTTTCCACATGCTCTTTGTTGCCTCACTTTTGATATTTAAAATAAAAAAAAAAAAAACAAAGCAGGATTTCTGTTTGTTTTCCTCCATGCTTATATTTTCCTCTTACCCTTAATCCTTCCTGCTCCTTTGATTATTTCTCACATCCCATCTGCTCCACACCAATGATTAATTTACTGAAAGCACAGGACCCTGCACTAGAGATGGCCCAAAGGAAGGAAGTTCTGGTTAGATTGTCACATAACAGCTCAAAGTGGAGGTTCCAAGCTGAGAAGGCCTCTGTTGATGAGTGTCCTGGAGAACTGCTGCAGTGATCTCAAACAGCACAGCAGACTAAAAAGTACTTTTACAGGGAGAAGAGATTCCCCTACGCATTAAGACAGAGACAACGCTCTTACTTTTAGTCGGTCCAGTTCCTGTAGCTCCTTAGTAGTACAGGTGGCCGTGGGGGAATTTATTGCTCCACTCTGAGAGGATGTGCTGTCCTCACATTCACTGAGTTGACGAGAGAGTTTCATGATGACTTCATCTTTAGCTTGAATAGTTTCCATCAACATTCCCAGCCGTTCATTGAGTTCTCCAACTTTACACTTCAGATTCTTGACTTCCTGCTGGAGACTATCTTTTTCCAGATTTAACTTTTCAAGCTGATTATTGAGGCCCAAAATCTGGTCATCTTTTTGGTGCAACAGCTCTAATGTATCTTTGGGAACCCCCTCGCAAAGGTGGCTTGTGAAGTATTTATCATATTGGGAAGATCGGACTGTTTGCTGCAGAAGCCGAACAAGTTCCTGAGAATTAAAAAACGACAGCAAAAAAACCCAATGAAATTTTAAGTTTCTAAATTTTATAGCTTAGAAAGCTAACATCAAACAAAAGAAGGTTTTTGGAATGGGTTGAGACCTCATGCTGGTGTTTTAAAGAAAAAAAGGGAACACTTTATGACATGATTTCTAGCAGGCTAACACAATGACTGGCCTACATAGATGGCTTCAGTGCCTTTCACTGAGCTAGGGATCCTGCCTAGAAAGGCTACAACGGGTTAATGAAAAGTAGTGGACAGCTGAGACCCAGCAGTTACTTGGAAGCTGAAAAAAGCCTTGCTTGCAAGAAGCCCTGTTGTAAGATGAACAGGAAGAGGCTTAAGCCCAAAAAGTTTACAGGAAAATGTTACAGAATGGAAAAAGCAAAGGTAACTAAGAGCTCTCTTCTCTAACAGATGCAGAGAAAATAAAAGGAGGAAAAAACCAAATGCTGCTTTGCCAAAAAGGAAGTCTTTGAAGGGCTGTTTAGAAAATCTTGCCACAGAAATGACTACCTAAGACACCATTTTTCTTTTTCTTCTTATTAAAACAGAAGCAGCTGTGAATGCAGTGTTGGACTAGCCCAATGAGATTTCTCACAGCAGCAGGCTCAGAAGCTCAAATGTACTCCTAGTGAAGATAACACCTAAAATGAGTATAAATATGGGGCTCAGACACTCCTTCCTTGGTTTCCCTTTGATCATCTCACACAAAGGAAAATACAAATAGCAGAAGCAGCAGCTCCACACAGGACCTAAAACAGTTCTCTTTTTAAAATGAGTAGAAATCCTTTCAGGTAAAACCAAGACATTGAATAAATTCGAGTTCTGAGGGCACACAAGCACGAACACTATGTGAGTGCAGTCTATATACACACATTATGGTCAGGCCTATATTTTACAAAACCATGCCTGATGAGAGAAAGAAGCCAGGTGTATTCCCCACCCACTGCACTAGCACTGAAAGAATCAAAAGACAAAGAAAGAGAACCTGAAAGGAGAAGTTCCTCAGATATTTTATGTACATATGGAAAAAGAAGCTGTGACTATCACTGGCAGACACCGAACAAGTTAACTTCAGAGAATAAGGAAGATAGATAAAGCAATTTGATGAACACTGTGCAAATGAAAGTTTTATTCAGGGATCTAATCTTCAACAGATGTAACAAGGTGGTCCTTCTTGTTTCAAGACCTTTTGTACACAAAGGTTTGTTTAGAACCATCATTTTATAACAACCAACCAGGTCTTAAGGCAGTGAGATGACCAAAAACGTTAAACTCACAATCACCTGCCAGACCCATTTGCTTTTGTGCACTTTGCCTGAAAGCTTAATTACCTTTTGGCTCAAAAGATCTTTCTTTAACTTCTCCAACTCTTCCTGCTGGCTTTGATACTTCAGTTGCAGCTCAGAGACTAGTCTGTTGCCATTGCCAGAACACCACTCTGTCGGAGAAGAGTCGCTGCTGGTGCGGTTTTTGCTTGATCCAATCATATCTTTCAACGGGCGCCTTGCTTTGTGTGGAATGCGGCCAAAATCAAATGGAAAAGCTGAACTAGTCAGTCCTGCATAAAACAATTTCTTCTAGTTCGGTTCACTTAGTAAAAAGGCATTTCAAAGCACTCAGATTTCCTTAAAAAATATACTCATTAACATTAGACTTTGAGCAGTTTTCAAACCACTCAATACAATAGTGTTAAACATGCCTCATTTTCCAAGTTGCTTCCTTTGGTGGGAAAAAAAAAGCTCAAAATCTTCTCCCCTCCCAGATAAAAGACTTGGCTCATAAATTAACACTTTTCATATAAGACACAAAGAGAATTTTACAATTCATTAGAGAAAATAAGAGGTATCCCTAACTACGGCAAAGTAAACTTTGTTTCAAAACCATCTCTGATATCACAGCCTACTGCTCCTGTAAGAGGCATTCAATGTAAGGTTTCACCTCCACGTACAGGATGTCTTCTACCAGATTAAATCACTTAAGTGCTCTTAAAGAGATGTAAAAACATCTCGACAAGGTTATTGCAGACACTGGTCAAAGCTGAGAACCAGTTACAATACACAGATGAGCTACTGCTGCATGTCCATCTCTGCTTCTTCCCCAGTTCAGAAACAAGCCAATGTAACAGGTACACACACAGAGTCTAAAGGCAATTCTGCTCCAGCAGGTGACACTCAAGTGAGTAATTACAAACCTCAGTATTTCCCTTCACCTTGTTACTTTGCAACTCATGTGACAAAACTAGAACTAGTAACACGCTCAGGAAACCAGAAACAGACAAAGCATTGCCTCTATTCTCTTGTATTTGAATGGCAGGGGACCCCAAACACATCATAAGGAATTTATTTTTTAAAAATAATTTACAGAGCTGTGGATGTGGTTTGTGAAGAAAAGATAAGCTTCCACTCATTTCCTAGAGACAGACATAACCCAGTACTCTACACTAAACAAGGTAAGGCATATGCTCCCCTTCCTTCCTTCACTTCTACCTTTATTTCCTTCTGCCAGGTGTTTCCTCTTTTCTTCCAGAGCCATTGAGTCCTCCAAATCTTTTGGGGTTGGATCCAGCAGTTCCCACTCCTCAGTGGTATAAAACACGCTCTTGCGATTTTCGTTATTTCCTTTTCTTAAGGAGGACATGGAATTTCTGTGAATAAGGCAGCAGAAAAAGGGACAAAGAGTTCTCTATTTTGCGTTCTTTTTGTAAGGGGCTTTTCACAGTTCCAACAGTGCAAACTAAAAATAAGCTACAAACACAGACAAAACCAATACCAAATAAAAGCTCAAAGAAAATAAAGCATACGCTACCAAATAGCACTTGCAATCAACAGTGCTAAATTCCAAGAATAGAGGAATTATTTTGCTTTAATGCCATTGTCTTTTGCACCCCCTGTTTTAGCCTTGTTTTTGCAGCAGGCAAGTACAAAACAAAGTTAGGATTTACAAGCAGCATCTCTTCAGTTGTAGTTTAGAATTTTAGGGTAACTGCCAAGCATTAAACTGAACAGCATGCAGTCAAAACACATGTAATGTTATAGTTCCATATTGGGGATTAATGGAAAACTTGGGATCATCCAAGAGACCTGCTGCAGCTGAAACGCTGATGACAAGACTCCTTAGCAGTTTTCTTTTCTACGGTGGAACATGGCCAACTATCTGCAAGAACATTTCAGGGGCATCCTCTGAATTCCAGCCAGATAATTCCATAGAAGAACAATACATTTCCCAGCAGGGTGAGATTACCTTACCCAGCTTCCCACACAACCATCATGTACTCAGGAATGTCCACTCTTATGTCCATGAGTATTCACATAGCTCAGTATTGTAAAGCCTTTGTTCAGCTACAGAAGGAGATTCTGCATCAATCCATATGAACCAGTTTGATATTTTAGGTGTAAAACTGGAAATATATTTAGTATCTCAGCATTTTTCACACAGTCTGTGCAAGCTCACAAAGAGGCTTTCACTCAATCATCCACATTCTCTCTTCAAAACTTAAGCAGAAAATAACCCATATTATACTTTCAAGACCATTTGACAATCCAAGCCAGTCTTTCAGCTTCACAAGAGATTTAACATCTGATCAACATGAACTCTAAGCAAATCATTAAGCAGGGCACAACTTTTATAATATGATGAACTGATAAATATTTACCATTTTAAAACAATCCTAATGGTTATTAATAAAACTATTTCAGCAATCAATTTACAAGCTTGGCAAAGACTCATTTATGCTACAGATTTAATTTTCTTCCAGAAAGAATCACAATTCTTGCTGGGGGCAAAAAGCCTCATTTCTTTGTTCAGACCTTCCACACAAATGAAGCAGATCAAAATGGGCAACGATGGATATATTTCCTAGGGCACCCAGTATCAGTGAGTGTCTCAGGAAGTGTCCCCTGGCATCTCTGCACCTCTTCTCCAAATGGTGGCTGATCCCTTATCATGCAACTCCACAACTGCCTGTTCTGCACTCAGTCAGCCTTGGCATTTATAGCCTGTCTGAACACCACCCTCTAAAGCCTGAAAAAACCACAAAGAACAAGTCAAGTGACTTCCAGAAAAGCTTCTTTAAAGAACTGTTAGGCCCATGAAAAAGCATAGCTGATGCTGAGTTTTGTAAAGCTTTTGCACAGGTTTGTTCAGGGCACTCAAGCAGTACTCCTTCATTGCTTTCTGTGATTAAAATAAGATGAAAGGATTAAATAGATAAATTTGAAAACTGTATTTATTTTCCTAAGTACAACTGGACAACCCACGCAAGAGCCAATCATATGATCTAATGAGTCTCCATTTTTAAATGTTTGGGGTTTAAGTCTTATTTTATGGTTATATAACTGGAGGTTATTATAATTCAGTATGTTTCCAAGTCTATATTCTGCATAAATAATTAGCTGGGAGCATGAAAATGAAAACAAAAAAAATCAAGCCTAAATGTCTGTTTATGCCTTAAGAGGCCTCCTAGACACAGAGACTAGACAGAATAAGGGAATAAAGGTCGGTATTTATTTGAAAGGCCTTCAAGGTACACCCTGGGGAGCCAGAGGCTATTGCTGAGATGGACCCTGAGATGGACAGCAGGTCACGAGTTCTTTACACTTTTATAGGTTTGGTCCATTTGCATATCAGGGTTAATTCTCCAATTAAAGCTTCAGTTTAATGATGTAATATCCCCAAGCTTGCCCCCCTTTTAGAGACTTTGGTTTACACATTTTGGGCCTAGGACAGTCTGGGTGTCCTTGGAGAGCAGGCCTGGAGAGGCTTTGTTATGTCTAACTAGCATGAGAGAGCAGAAATTACAGGCTACAAGAACTTCAGAGTTACACTCTAAGCAGTACAGAATTTGAAAAATATAAAAGTTAAAACCTAAGGCATCACTGTATGTACAAAACAGTATTTGAAAATGTATTTTAAAAAGTAGAAAAGCATTATTTCAACTTGTAATTACTGTAAATACATACATTGCCTAACTCCAAGACATATTTTTCCTTTTTTTCCCCACTATTACATCACAACTGCTACCTAGGATGCAAATACAGCTATTACAGCAATATCTTCTCTGTCAGACACACTGTAAATGTGTTCAGGAGGAAGGACAAGGCTTTGACTGAGACACCTACACATCTTAATACAAATTAATAAATATAAGGTAAAAATGTGCTCGCAGCAAGAGAGGAAACTCTCTGCAGTTTTAGACACACTTCAATCCATCCTCTAACACTGGGGCTGTAAGTAGTCACAATCCAGTAGGACATTGGATAGGGCACACATATTCCAAAGACTGTCAGATCATCCCCCTGTCCCAAATGGAACAGAACTGCTGGAGAAGGGAGGAAAACAATCAACCAGAACACTAGGGGAAAAAAAAAAAAGAAGAACACAGCCAGAAAGAGAGTCAAAACCAACACCACTTGGTAACCTCTCAGATCTCTGTGCTAAACAAGAAAGCTTTAAAAGGCATCTGTTTAACTTGGCACTGCTGATAAAAATGAACGTTTTCCTCCCAGCTCAAGAAGGAAGTGGTCTGGTTAACCAAAGCTACAGCTCTGCTTTGTGAACTGCTCTGTACTAGCACTGTAAAATGCTTTAAGTAGAAGTGCAAAATCCAGCTATGTGGGCAAAGCAAAGCACGAAATCATTTAGAGAGAAACCCAATGGGACTGCTTTCCTTAAAGCAATTAATACTAAAGAGTAAATTCATTATGAGTGAGGGGTTTCGATGTTCAGAAGGGGTCTGCCACATTTTTGCTCAGGAATTCAAACTACATCTACTTCAAATCTGTGCCACATGCTTTCACTTCTTTTAAGAAGAAAAAAATATAAGGGTTTATATTGGTTTGATTTTCATCACATCACTCAGTTCCTACACACTGAGTACTATGACTACTCCAATGCTGGCAATTGGCAGCTCCATGACAAAGCAGCAGCGGCTGAGAATACAACTCCCTGCTGGGGTTCAGAGAGCAAAGCCATCACTGGAGGTGCTGTACAAGACTTGGAGTCTCCCTTTCAGGTATCAGTGATGCTACACAATAATGTTCCCTTACATCCTTCAAACAGTAAACAGAGTAAAGAAACAGTTTACTTGAAGAGATACAACATACAGATCCACCCCATCACCTCCCATCATTCTAAGAAGCTCCACCGACCATATACTGATGTAGGAAATAGTCTTGGCCAGCAACTAACAACCTCATGGTAACTCTTTCTCCCAGGTTCCCAACTTACTTGATCTCAGTACTCCATTGTTTAAGTGAGAAATTGATGGCACTTGCTTGGACTGGTGCAGGCTGGGAAGCTGCTTGTTCCCCCACCAGGTCTGTAGGAGATGTCTCCACAGCTAGAATATTTCTAGCTCTCTCTGCTGAAGCATTTTGACTTAGGATATTCAAATCTATATTAA
>VXAD01012710.1:679135-690761 GCA_013399195.1 Dicrurus megarhynchus | reverse complement strand
AAAAAAAAAAAAAAAAGGAAAGAGACATAGAGAGAAAAAGAGAAAAAATTAAGCATAACCTTCAATAAGAAAAAGAATAGTGACTATATAAAGTCATATAATGCTAAGTCCGCTAGTGACGTTCAGGTTTTATTTTCAATTGCAACATAACTTTATAAAACGTTCTGTTCAAATGAACCTTAAAAATAGCAAACTCCTCAGAGAGATCTCACTGCAGCCACATACTTTTGATAACAGACAGGATCTGTGTGATGCTCACAAAGCATTATTTCATGAGTGATTTACAAATTAACCAATCAGAACTAAGCCCAGAACAGTGCCACAAAAGCACTGACCCAGCTTTCAGGGTGTGCTTCATCCTGTAAGTTATTCATCCTAAAAGTGAGACTGCTGCTGCAAGTCAGTGAGCTTTGCAGACCCGAGGCAGTCCTGTGCCAATGCAGGCTGGGCGCTGCCAGAGCCAAGAACGCCGGCACAGCTCTGCAGACACATCAGACACCTCCTGCACCAGTGAGGATTCATGAGCTCTGCTTGAGCTGAATGCAGCTCCTCCTCATCCCACCCAACTCTCCCGTGTACTTGAGCGGGGGTGGGGCCCATAGCCAGGCCATGCAGAGCTGCAGCAAAGCCCTGCACACCCCAGCAAATCCCAAATGGCTCTGGAGGAACCAGCCAAGAACCAGGCCCAGCCGTGAGCCACAGCAAACAACGGCCAGAGGATCCAGGCGGATCCAACCAGCCAGCCAGGTCTCCAACACCACACACTGGCACACACAGAGCTCACAAGCTGCAGTGTCTGTGCTACCTCAGCGTTTCCATCAGCCTGGAGAGTGGCTTTCTCCCTCCAGCATGCAGAGGGAGTAAAAAACCCAGAATATGGAATATACTACGAATAGCAAAATCATTAGAGAGAAGCATAAAGTGGTTTACAGCCTTCTACAAACCCTCTGAAAAGGCAAGTTAAACAAGCCCAAATGCAATTTTCAGGTTCTTCTTGATATAATTCACAAAGTACTGAAGTGGATTAAAGATTTTTTGACAACTATCTCAGACTGAATTCAACATTTATATTACAAAGTAACATACATATTTGACGGGCTTTGACTTAAACCCTAAGAAATTACGATGCCCTCTTTTATCACTGGTCTTTCAGCCTTCTCTCTGACAACTGCTTGGCACCAGCAGCAAGACCATCTTTAAGCAAGCTGAACCCTCCAGTTACTCAGCAGAGGGTTACTTTTATCAAGTATCAAAGATTAGAAGTAGAAAGAACATTCTGTGATAAAGAATATGAAGTATAAAAGATCGCTGACCCTAGGAATCTCCCAAACCTTTGAAAAATGGTATCTGACACAGAAATGTATCATGTCATGTTTCAAATAGAGGTACAACTTACACTGCCTTGATTTTTTATGAACAGATGCTCCAGGGCCTTATCAGCCAAAGGGAATCCAAAATTCTTTTGGACCGTGGCTGTTTGAATTGAACATAGTTCAGCTAAAATAGCTCAGATAAAAATAAACATGGGATCATATTTACTGTCTAATGAAGAGGAAAGATAATAATTAGGTTTTAACTACAAAATAATAATTAAAACCCAAACCCAATGCCCCCTGCCCCAGAAAGCTCAAACACCCCAAAAGAAAAAAAAAACTCCAACCCACAGATGAAAACCTTATGGATACTCAAAGCCAGGGTGGAATACTAACATTCTGCCTTTGCACTTACAGCTTGTTTCAAGTTCTACCTGTCTGATTCTGCAAAGTCCCTTTAGAGGATGGCCCAGGTAATGGAATTGCTCAAGAGCTGAATTGCCCACAAATGTGTTTCCCCTCACAGACATGCCAATGGTCTGAATGTGGCACCCTGAGGTTGCTCACTGTGCATCCTCCCCTGCCCACAGCAGCCAGCAGCTCGGTTAGAGGTAAGGACTGCACAGCACACACGGCACAACAAATGAGTGTGGTTGCTCAAGCAGCCTCCAAGTCAAAAAAAAAATAAGTCTTGTTTCGGAACTTATTTCAAAACACAACAATCTTATAAATGCATGGCATTGCATGTTTTAGTAATGCAAATTAAGAACTGAAATTATAGAAACTACATTAACATTCAATCGATTTCAAGAAAAAAATAATAATCCCATATCCTATAAAGAATAAATAATTTATTTGACTTCCATGGTAGTAAGGTCCCTCCATGACAAATCCTACAGTGTAATTTTTGTTAATTGTTAATTAACTTTCCTACATCCCACTCTGAAAAATACTTTGAAGTATTTTTCACTACACTGAATGTTCTTAAAAACCTTTCAAAGCTGATTCACAAAGCAGTGTCTAGCTTCATGTATGTTCCAGTTAGTCCAGATTTCTGAACTGGGACAGGAGAGGACAGGGGGAGGACAAACAGGCAAGGCTGCAGTAAGCAGTTCTGGGTTTGGACTGAAGACAAGACTACTTCCCCATTTAAAACATTAATGACAGCATCTGTACTCAAGCACTAGCAAAATAATCCAATTTCTATGCTCCAGTATAAAGCACATCACTGCATGCACATTCCTTTCTTCAAAAAAAGAGGGAAAAAAGCTACGGGACACATATCTTAGTCATCAACATGAAACCAGTGCCTTTACAGAATCCCATAACTCTAGAGGAAACTCTTGGAGTACTTGATTAAAAACAAGAAACAACCATCAATCATTCTGGCTATTTGCATTTTCCCCAAAAGAAATCCCTACTTAAATACTTCAGTTGATGATAAGAGTCATCACTGTGATTTGTCCTAGAAAATGAGATACTCTAGATGCAGCTCCAAGTTCTACATAATACAGTTTAACTGCAGGCTGCCCCTGAAAGGGATGGGCCTACTCAGCCCATGCATTTCATGTTGACATTCCTTGTCCTGGATAGAACAACAATAATAATTTAAATTTAAAAAACCAAACCAAACAAACAAACAAAAAACACACAAAGAGGTTCAGCTTGCTCATCCAGAAAGCCCCCAGTGACTTACAGGAAAGGAAAACACCAGATCAGTGATTAAATGAGTGGATGTGATGCAAAACAGGCGTGAGGGAACAGTACCTGCACACGCTGCAGTGACAGCAGGCTCGTTTCACACTGTACCCAAGCTCTGAGGGAAGTAGCACAAACAAGAACGAACAGATTCTGTGGCCAAGTTACGTATTAGTTGATGTGATCCAACACTCTGCTGCCAAGAGGCCAGGCCTGTCTGCTGCTTTACTCTGCCTTCCTGTATTTAGTCACTGTGCCTTGTTCCCTCCTGTCCACCAGCTGTGCAAGTCACCTGACTGCACACTGAACATATTCCACTCATTAATGTAGCAGAAATGAAAAAAAAGTCCTCCTTTCTGGCTAACGTTTGAACTCAACCTACTCAGCACAGGGTCAGTTAAACACAACACAAAAAGGAAGCCTGTGCAGCAGAAAACAAGAGGCTGAAGGCAGAAAGGGCTGAAAGAGCCAAAGCCTGCTCCCTTTTGCAACACTTAGATTTTTGCCCAGCAATACATGTGCTCTGGAGCATATGGTTTGACAAGCTGCTACCCAGACTGGCAGCTGCCATAAAGGTGATCTCAAACCATCCCACTTGGCATTCCCAGCAATTCTCTTGGGCTAATCCTGGCACTCGCCTGTCCCTACAATAAACCACTTCTGGAAACTACACTGGCCAAAAAGTAACCCGAAGAAAAGGCTGATTGGTGCTGCCTGCATCAGCACATGGCAGGGCCAGCCCTGCACCAGCTCAGGGGAGGAGCTGGGCTCTGCTTTCAGCAGAGACTGCCTACAGTGTTAGAGGACAACACTGCAGCAGGATGTGAACCTGGAGAGGGGACAAGGTGTGACAGCAACAGCTCAACACCGCTGGGTTTACAGTGGGAGCAAAGTGACATCAACCAAAGGTGACATCTGTTGATGAAATATGTCTGACCTCAAGACTCTGCCTAAACCCAGGAGAGCCTTACTAATGCCTAACTTGGCACAGAGCTGGATTTTACTCAGTCTTATTTATGGATTACAGAAATCAGCAAGGAATCCATTTCTGTAAGGACTCAGGAATAAACAATTCACAAGTGCCTGCGCAATGTAGTAAAAAGTGCAGAATAACTTTGTGCAATGCACAGACATTTTTATAACTCTGACACTAGTCTAGAATTACGTTTTCCTTGCCTAAAGGTATTTCAGAGACTGAATTTCATGTACGTAATATCAGTGCAAACTGTCTTCCAGTTTTGAAAGGCAGGACATCTTTATCACAGTCAGATCCACCACACCATACCTCTTCAGGAGCAAAGTACAGTCATTCAGAATGCAAAATATACCTGAGCCCATTAAAAACTGGAGTTTACATCTCAGGATATTTACCATCCTAAATTTTTAAGATATTGCAACCACTAAAAGACAACTCACCTACTCTAAGCTGTACTTAATGAAACCTAGTCATAAGACTACTCCATTTTACTTCATTTCTAAAAACCTGTTTTTAAGAAATCAACAGATTTTGTAAAGGATATGAAACCACACATGAAATTACATTTATGGTTAATAATTGTAGCATATGCAAAGTTCACATAGAGTTACTTGACAAACAGTTGTGAAAAAAACCTCTCTTAAGACTGTTCTCCATCCCCGTGCAACACCTTGCTACTGATGAACCGACACTGAAGAGAGCCGTGCCTTCTGTTCTCACTCAAATTTCCAACGTACCAGGGTTGTCTTTGGCAACGAGACCTTTGGAAAAGTCACTTGGTGTGGGGGAAGTCCGGCTGTCCCTTTTTGCTGCGTCCAGGTTGTTGCAGTATTCCCACCTCTTCTGCTGCAGCTCCTGAAGCCAATAGGTCATGTCCTGACGAGTTGCAGCCTACAGGACACAGAAGCAGAGCATTGATGAGATCTCTGCATGTCCTTGGTACGTGAGCACAGTAATTCCAAGCGCAATAATAAACCCAACACAGAGAATCAGCAGATCACCAAGGTATCATCATCACTCAAAATCAGTATGATTTAAAAGAAATAACCACAAGGCATCACGTGCACCTTATGCTCACATGCACATCCCTGATTCTCATGCCAGAATTTTCCATTAGAAGTAGTCTTATGTATTCCTTTTCTTCAGTTTTACACTCAAACATTAGAAAATGCAGCAGCATCTTGTATTTTACACTAAAAGCACTGTTTGATCATATAACTACAAATCTATATTATGCGAAAAAAATCCCATACACATTCAGGATGATGCCCATTTTTCTTCTAACTTGCTTTCTTACCAGCAGAAACCAACAAATGCCTCTTACTTTAAGGACTAAATCTACATACTGGATTTCCTGATCCCATGAGCTAACTAGATTCTACAGAAAAATTGTATTTAAAACAAACAAACAAACAAACAAACAAACAAAACCCCCCAAAAAACAAACAAAAAACCCTAATGAAAAATCCAACATCCATGGCTAATCTACAAGACTACAGTCAAAAACGTGAATGGGCAGTAAGTGAGGAAGAATTCAAACACACCTTGAATCACAGCTCTAAGTCATTTCAAAGCATGTCAAATGACAGTACACAAACACCAACAAGAGACAAGTGATCCTATCTGACACTGCAGGTACTCTCATGGGAAAGTTATTGTTGTTTCAACATACATTCTCAGCTGCCACTCCAGGACAAGCACCTGACCTCGTAAGATGGACTGCTCAGGAACAAAAAGTTCAACACCAGTGAGAGGGCACTCCTCTAACTCCTTCGGCTTGTAAGCACATGGAGTGCTTATCTTTTAGCCAGCCTTTCTCCTACCTTCTCCCAAGTGTTTGGTAGCATTATCTATGAAAAAATGACTGTGTTTACTCTTTAGAGGTAATGTTAAATAGCTTCCTGTTCTGTTTATCACAACTTAAGAGGGTACCTGTGCAAGGCACAGCTGCAAAAGAATAAAAACCAACAAGCAACACGCATTTCCTTACAAAAGAAATACAGTAAGTGCTGCATAAAACACAGCAATGGCACAAAACTGTCTTCATTTTTCAGATGAGAACACTTCTGGTGTAGTAAAAGTGAAGATTCATTGGCCATTATGTTTTCGCCCTGACAGCAGCTAATGACAAGACAAAACACAAAGAGCACAGCAAACAAGAACTGATGCTTCCCCAGGGTGCTCTCTCTGGCTCAGCAATTTGCAATCTCAGTTTAGCAATAAGAGAGATTTTTATTTTGCCATTTGGCTCTTTGTACCCCTAAGAGCTTTAACATCCACGACATCCTAGAGCAAATGGCTCCGAAGCACCATTCAAGGAGATTAAGCAGAAAACCTCAGTTATTCCTGGAGCTGCTGCTCCAGCTCCTCTCAGTACATCCTGCACATGGTAGGATACAAGATACATAAATCAAATAAACATTCACAAAACAAGTAGTGAAACAAACCAGTGATACACGAGGACACTGCAGATTCAGGTGGTAAGAAAGATATGTAACCAAGACACTTCTAATCTGAAATGGAAATCAGCTTCATATATTCTTTCTTGCTTTGCTCACAGGAAACCAGAGAAAACCAGTTCCCTCACAAAACAAATACATAGGGTAAAGAATAGTTTAAAAGTGTCAAAGAACTGGACTCTGGGAAATGCCAATCCCCACAGCCACCTCTGGCAGTTTGGGAATGACCACCACAGCAGCAGTTTTTACATCTACAGACTACAGTCACTTCTTGCCAGGAGTAAACGGCTTCCCTTCTATTCCTAGCACTAAAGTATTTCCTTTGGAGCTTTAGCCAGTGGCAAGTCTTCACTTCTGGTAAATTTGAGAGCTTATACTTCCTTTAGATACATTTGCACACAGGCCATGTAAAGCAATGATTTACTGTGCTCCAGCAGAAAACCACCAAAAATTCAAAGAGCTTCCACTAACACAGGATGCAGTACTTAAGTGGTTCTCCTTGCTACCACAACACAGCTAATGAGGCAATCCACCTGCAGTCAATCTAAGTTATGCCTACAATTAACTTCTGCCCATGACTTCTTGAACTTAATGAACCTCTCTCTCACAATTTGTCCCGTTATTCTCTTGCCAATCACCTTCAGAGAACCATGAATCAATTTTATTGAAGTTGCTCCTTGTTGCTTTTCAATTCCCAACTGCACTTGTTCTCTCCTGAGCCGCACAGACGCACTCTCAGCTCACAGGTGATGTTGTTGTTACACGCAGGGCCAGGCAGCAGCTCCCATCCTTCAGTAGGAAGTGGCAAGGCAAAGCAGCACAGAGTTCTCACCCCCCTGCTTTAAGTAATTTCCCCAAGAATTACTCAGTACTGTCCTGCTGCTCCCTACCTGTTACCTTGCCTTCCTTTCCTCCCATACATGGTTCTCCTCTTCTGGAGTCTTCCTCTCCCTTTGAACAGTTTTTGCTGAGTTTATTACAGGCATCTCAGTTATTTACAATTAAAAGAGCATCCTAAAAATCTCTGTTAAACTTAGTTTTGTTTAAACAAAATTGATCTTTAAAGCTGTTGTTGAAATAGACTGTTTAAAAACCACAACAAAACCAAGAACCACACATAGAATATTTAAATCTGCCTCTTCCCTTAATCATAAAGAGCACAGATTTGGAACTATATTTTTAAATTCACTTTATCTGCCAAAAAAAGGAACGCTTCCATGCTTGCCCCATTTCTCATGACTTTTGCAAGTATTTGGCTACTGCCCACCATGAGAGTCAGAACATTTAATTAGGCAGAGCACCAATCAACCTCACAAAAAATCCTTATTGCTACTAAAATACTGCTAAGGTGCTTTCTTATTGCAGAGCCATGCAGTCACATTTAAATGGATGCACTTCTGTGAGAAGAAAAACTGCCATGAATGTCACCCAAACTGGTGTGAAACAAGGAACTACTGTAAGTGTACTGTTGCAAACTTACAGGCAACAGTAGGAGTAAAAGATGCTCTAAAGAGTCATACAGTACCATGTAGTTTTCAACTTAAAGAACGGAAAATTACTATAATTTAATTAAAAATATTCCCCTATATTCTCCCACTAAGAATGATGTAGAACTGTCACCTTCTGATGCAGACATGATACAAACAGAAGAATTATTTGAGGAAACCATCCATGCACTGGCATTCTCTACCTGGACCCACTGGTGGAACATGTATGACAACATTAAGCACTTTAAAGGAAGAGTCCAAAGAAAGGCAACAAGCAGACCTCACATTTTGAGAAGTCTCATGAAAATTCTAGCTACATTTCTGAACACAGACACACTCTCCCTCAAGCCTCAAGCTACTTTGTAAAAAGGGAACATGACCAGAAAGTTTGCATTTCTTAAGATTTACTATTCCTGCTATGCTCCAACAGCAAATCTGGAGCCAGATGGCTTTTTCTGGAGGGCAGCCCAACTTTTAATTAAAGCACTGCAACCACTAACCAGCAAAGTTTAGAGCAAAAAGCATCAGCTCGGACAACAAACCACCCTCACTGCTCAGCTCCCTCCTAGGCTGTGCCAGGTCCCAGTGGTGTCAGGACCTGCAGCAAAACTGTTCAAGCTCAGCATCACTGATAACTGCTGCATCCTTCGAGATGACCAACAAATTACAGTGAATGCTCCTAAGCCACTCTCAGTTCAGCAAGTTTGGTGTCCAATACTTTCAAGCATCTGGGCTCTGAAATCTGCAGTGTCTGGAATGTTTCCACTTGGCCAACAGCCCAAAAAATTTTTTTTCTTTCACAACTCTGTGCAATTTCTGTTCCACTCCCAATTCACCACTGTTCACAGAGAAGTTACCCACACATAACTCACCAGACACACAGTCCAGCATCACTGGCCAGAGTTCCTTTGTTTCTGAAGCAAGAAAATGTGTCACTACAAGACACCACTATAAAAATAAATGAGAAATGATGCCTTTGTTCATTTATATATATTCATAGCGTTAATTATTTCCCCCCTTAATGAGAGGCCTCGCTGTGAAAACACAACCAAATGTTCATTTGATTGTATTAGCAGCATTCTGGGTTACAGCAAGTATTTGCAAGATCAGTATTTGCATGCCTTTCCATGAAAATATTCTCAAACATAATTTATCCATAATTCATCAAGTACACAATTTTCTGTGCTCCTTTACCTAAAAGGATGCTATCTGTTAATATATTTAAATGGGAAAGATTTTTACACACACTTAGCTTCTTCTGCTGTATTCTATCTGTTGGAAATGTACAGAAACACCCCAATCACACAAGTGGCAGGTTGGTTATCTACAGCTCTAAGATATGAATAATTTGCTTTATTTGCTGTAAAGGCCACAGCGTATTTTTTCCAAAATTCTTGTCTGAGAAACAACACTTGAGTACATCATAGAGTTCTCAGCTCCCATTACCTGACAAAAGGCTGAGCAATCCAGATGATGGAATTGTTACACTAACAAGAAACTGAGGCATTATAAAAAATAATGCATTCCCCAATAGCACCATCATTTCAATCTGGAATTCCAGTAGCTTATTTTTTATTGCTCTTCTCAGTCTATAACACTGAATGGGAAAGGCCAGATCACAAGATGTGGAAATTTTGAACAAGCAGCAAATTGAGGAAAACAAAGCATGTGAGTTACAGGCTGAAGAATACATGACTTGACTTTATTCCTCGTGCTCTGTGTGTAATGTTTTCTTGACAGATTAAATCACATCTGTTTTCAACTGGGGCTGGATTGGGGAGGGGGGTCGGAGAGGGGTTGGGCTGTTTGGGTTTTTTTCATCTACCATCTTGAATTAATTTGTAATTCTACATATACCTAAGTTAGCTGAAGGATGTTTTTAAAGGCCTTAAAGAACTATCATGTTAGACAGAAGAAAATTAATTTCAGCTGCAAAAACTTTATTCCTTGGTGAATGACATGGCCACAAAAGGCCAGTTGGTCCTGCAATATCCCTTAAGATTTTCATTAACTCCTTCCTTACTATGTAAACACTTGCAATATAATAGCATTTTTATGGAAAATCACTTGGCCACTTTAGGGCATCACAACGCATGAGGTACGCAATACAAAATGATCTTTTTCTGCTAATTGCAGAAATTAATTTGACTTTCTTAACTGGCAATGTTTCTCAGTCCCGTAAGGGAAACATGAAGAAAGTGCCAATCTATGCAAGTTCTTTCCTACACAGCATTGGAAAACAAATAATACATAAAATATGGTCAGAGCAGTAACATCACAGATTAAAAAGATACCAATAAAAGTATGAAACAGAAACTCCCCGTGTCTTACATTTCTGTATCAGTGTTGAGTATGATTTGTGTCTTCATGACTGCAGAAGACACCCAAGGCTGCTACCACAGTACTGCCAGACTAAGTATTTATTGCACAAGCGACAGACAGTATTTCACACTCCAATCCTAATCACAAAGCCCGTGTTTCTCAATAAAAGCCCTCCTATTGAAAAAGTATCCTCAAAACAAATCTTTTCTGAAGATTTCCACATAAAAATCACTAGATGTTAATTTAAACAAACAACAAAACACTCTCAAACTATCAAAAACCAAAGCTTACACCAAGTCTGCAGTTTTAATGTCCATAACACAAACACTTGGGCTATAAAGGCAGATTCACTGAAAGCAGTAAAATCTTTTACAGCTGTACAAAGGTAGTTTTGATACGTGATGGCATGCAACTGATTACACTGCTTTTACTTAAGAAAATAGTTAAAATTATTATTGTATTAGTTTTCTAGTTAAATAAATTTCTTATTCTCTAGTAAAGCATGTTAATGAATCTGTATTTTGATATTTACACTTATCAAAACAGAATGCTGAAGAGCTTGATATAATAATGCTCCACAATCCCAGCAAGTATTATGACTGCTCAAATCTCCTCTGTTAAGTAAGTGTGTAAGAGGTATTTTCCAGGAATCAATAGGAAGTTCTACTGTTTAGCACTTAATGGAATATGTTCTAATACTAAGGATGTTGCTCACAAAGTACACAGTTCACATGAAAAGTTACATTCTATGCAGAAGAACGTTCCTTGAAGGACACATATGCCGTAAGAGAAGTCAAAAATAATGGATACTCAGAAGAATTTATTTCTTCTTTACTGAGTGAAAATGGTTTCCGTGTTTGTTTTTTTTTCCCTAGGCATGACAATAGAGGAAAGATATGTAAAACAATCCAAACATTTACCTCTCGTCCTACGGAAATCTGAGTGAGTCCTTGAACAGACAATGCGATAAGCAGCCTCTGCTACTATCAGGAAACAATTCTCCCTCCTCTTCCTTCCTGCCAAAGCAGCCTAGACGCAGACTCCTGCCACGCATCATCTTTTCAAAATAAACACCCCAAAACTGAAACCCGACCACTCCCTCCAGACTTCCAAAACCCCAACCCACCATATTTCTTCGGAAATCTTTTTTCTGCCCGGATGATTNGAAATCGTAGAGGAGAAAGACGCAACTAACAGACAGCTGGGGACAGCCCGGTGCTGTCGATCTCCGCGGCGTTCGCGAAAACAGCACCTTCCTTCTCGCACGAGTCCGCACAGCCGCGGCGGAGGAGCCCCGGCGGCCGGGGCGGTACCACGGGCCGTGCCCGACGCGGAGGGTCCGGACGGCACCGGGGATGGGGCTGGGGAGGG
>VXAD01012710.1:435766-679005 GCA_013399195.1 Dicrurus megarhynchus | reverse complement strand
TCGGGCTGGTGGTAGCTGAAGCAGGCAGAGGCGATGTCCAGGTGCCCGAGGGGCAGCGGCTCCTGCGGCCCCTTGAAGTAGTAGAGGTAGCAGCGGCGGGGGTCGAACACGAACCAGCGGCTGCGGAAGCCGCGCAGGGGCCCCTTGCCCGACAGCTTCTGCAGGTACCCGCAGAGCTTGGGGGTGCCGGGGCCGGGCTGCTCCCCGGCCGGACCCTCCTNTCGCTCCGCACGCACCGTGCCGTGCTCTCGTGCTGCCGGGCTCCAGCACTTTTCTGACCGCATCAAATACAATTTTCCAAATCATACCTTGGCCTATGATCAGATTAAAACCCTTCTCTTGTAGTCTCATGTAGTCGCCCGTTGCGAACCCTATCCCTGTCCGGCATCGCAGCAGCAGCCGAAGGAGTAGGAAAACTATATGGAAAATGCAGGCACATCAGTGGGTAAAAAGTGTTTTACAGGGGTTAGGCTTGTGAATGACTACAGACAGAACTCTGTTTTTCTTTCACTGAAACGTCTAGCATGTTTTGGGCTCTAGGGAACTTCTGGTGTCAATAATAAGGAACTTCTGTAATAAGAAACTTGACTGTGAAGACATCAGGCTACCACAGGGAGGTACACATAATTTCATTTCTCCGTGTGTTTGGAACACAGTATATGCCTGTTTCCTTTAAACATGCCTAACACTCTGGTACTAATACAGAAAAGTCTAATGTGGCATATTCATCCAAAAATGGGAGGAGACTGTTCCATGTTTAATGACATACAGCTTTTCATTCTCACCCTTAAATACAGCAAGAAAGGTTTGCTGTCAAAATAGTTGTTGAAGCTGATGTGTGCTATGGTGTTTTTATTAGTATAATGCTATTTATGAAACAGGTTTATCTGACTGAATTTTGACAGTTTGGAAGTTCTAGTTACCCAGAAATCCTAAATTCTCCAGAGCTTCTCACTCTGTCCTCATTTCTAAATGCATTGATGAATTTCTCATTAAAAAGTAACTGTCTCATCAGCCAGAAAATATTTTCATTCTGTGGTAAAGCATATAAAGGATATAAAGCGCCTGCATATTTGGTATGATTGTCCACCGGTTCTACTTGGATGTTGACACAAGGAACTGCAGCATTCCTCAGGTCCTCCCCTCCGGGTGTCACCTCCTGATAAGAAATGTGCCGAGTGGGGAGATAGCCAGTGTTCTGCTAGCAGAAAAACATGAGCGATTTGTTATAGAAAATGAGGCGTGAAGTTACCTCCCCAGTGAACTCACATGGCATAAGTGGGATCCACTGAAAGATTACACATTGCAAATTAAGGCTAGATATTTTTCTTTTTTTCTTTGAGGATTCTTTTAGTAAATGTGGACAGTAAGAAGGGTTGATCCTCCTTTAATAACAAGTCAGTAATGTTTCTTCCATATATACTGCTCAGTCTCTTCTTCCCCAAATACAAAGTATTCATCATGCTCTTTGTTAGCAAGTGTCATTTGCCAGAACACGAGGGGAAACACTGATTCTCTTTAGAAGCGGCTGCTTTCTTATCTCAGTCATTTACACAAGTTGAAGTGCCCCAGCACTTATCCCTGATCTGTTACATTATCTCATCAGTGTAGTGAAGCGTGGCCTTGTTCTCTGTGTGCTGAGCACCCGTGACTCCTGCTGGCTATCAATGATTACGTTCTGCAGCAAGTCAAAGAATCACAGGATCCCAAATCCTCAAAACTTTTGCTGTCAGTAGTTCTCTTTTTAAATTTTCTGTTTAGCTTCCTTACTACACTAGTAGCAGGAGAATCCCCTAATTTCACAGCAGAAATTCATGTAAGCAGAAAGTTCCCCTTCTTGGGAAATAAGTTCCTTATTTCACGTATGCCCATTTTTCACAAACAGATCCAAATGTGGCCTGGCAAATAACAGCAACTTATTTCTAAGTTGTTGTGATGAATAAAAATGAAAACAATACTTTTACCTGCTTCTTCCTTTCATGTTTTCATGTCCAGGATGCATAGATGACATAGATGACATTCTGTTGCTATCAAATATCTAGAAAACAAATAAAAATAGCATATTACAAGACAAGACTTCCCTCCTGCCCAGAGGCCAGGGCCAATGAAGCTTTTGGTATGCACATAACTCCTAAGCCTAATGCAACAGGCAAGCCAATGTTACACGCAGTGAAACAGTGGTTACACTCCTAAAAGGACCACAAAGCTTGTCAAACTGAAAATACTTGAAATTCCCTTTTATTCTGGTGTGGGTTTCTCTCCTGAAAGTTAACTACTATTTTAGCTGTAACACTTTTGGCTGACAAGGCCAATAACTCCGCATAAAAAAATAAAAATGTATTTACTCTCAAAAATGAGACACTGGTCTAACTCATTATAATTGTAGTGACTTATAATGAATGTGAGCATTCATGGTTCCTGAATAAGTTCACATTTATTCTGAATAAAGGTAAATATGCAAGTAAAAGAAAGTCTATCATCAATATGGAGGCAGAGAGAATACAGTTGGTGTCTGTGCCAGGCTCATGCTGTCATGTTCACAGAAGTGCAGGAAACATGGATAAATTACAAGCAGCACATCTGTACTGTGCTTTTGATTAAAGTGAGATCATAGCTCCAAAATTAGAGTGGCTGAGAGCATATACTGCTTCTTTTCACAAAACAGAAAGAAAAAATGACTTTGTCTCTTGTCTGATATCCTCTGACAAATAGGGATTCCATTAGAGATGAACCCCAGAGTTTTTCAGAGCTCACACAGAACATCCATTGGTTTTTTCTTTCCAGAACAATGGAACTACAGACAACTGTCCCTCTCCATTCCTCTCCCACACAGTGTCAGTCCAAACCTGCATGCTGAGATGTAGGCTAAACTGTTACTTTTACTCCATTTTAACAAACATTTTGAAGCTTCCTGCAAAATGTTATCCATGACTGTCACTGCTAAGGTAAATACTGTCACCCTGCTATAGCCTGATTCTGTACAGTGCTTGCATATTGTATCACACATTGTTTCAAAGGCTGAGTGGTTTTGGCCTACTATTATTTATTTGGAGGTGGAGAAAGAGAAAAACTTTCCTAAACTTTTTCATTAACCAAAAAACAGGCAAGATATTTTTCCAAATGAGCATTTCTGATGTAGTCTGACATGTCATTTGACATCCCCCCGCCCCTCAGTCGCCACAAGGTCCGTGAAGAACATTTTGGTATTACATTTCCAGAATATACTCTTTTAATCCCTGCAAACAAGTCAGCCAAAGAATTACATGGTCTGTTTTAACTGCTAGCAATGTTTCATTCTCCAGCATTATCCTTTAAACACTAGATGGTGCTCCTTTCCTCTTACACATTCACCATTTGTGTTCCCCTCTCAAAATGGAAAAAAGATACAAGCTGTGAATAAGCAGGGAAGTTTAGCTGCAGTTTCTGATTCAGTAGGAAAGATCTTATTTAACTTCAGTTAACTGTCTCATCTAACACCAGCTGAGTATATGACATTAATACATTGGCTTTACTTTTTTTGCTATTGTTGCACTACATTTTATCAAGAACTCTTCACTATGAAAAAGCAACAATTCTACAATTCAGTGAATGGCAGCATTGATTTCTAGTTGGACATCTGTGATCTGACTTGTGAAGATATTCAGGCAAGTTGTTAGCCACGTAGAGGAGAAAAAGAGTCAAACTAGACCTCTTATGAATAGAAAAGCAGAAATTACTTAACTGTGGCAAGGAGCTGAGCAATCCATATGCACATAATCGTTGGCCTGACAGGATTCACGTGGATCCCCACTGGCTGGAGAACTGCTGCAGGGCTTGGCAGGAACGCTGAGGAGGAAAAGCAGGATTTCGAGTACTGTTGTAGAGATTAAATGATTAATGGATAAGAGATATAATCAAAGATTATGATGCAATTAATAAAACACAATTATTTCAGCTGCTTACAGTGTAACTTACTTCCATTTATATAGACTTTCTTTATATTATTACATAAATGGATATACTTCCATGTCATACTTCATTCCTTTGGAGAACCAAGATATACATATAATGGGGACATACAGAAGTGTGCAGTAAAAAGAAAGATTCTGTGATCACCTAGATTTACATCTGATTACAACTGCTAAATAGCATTTATACGGCCCATTAGTGTCTTAAGTTGTGCTTACTTTCAGTACTACATTTCGGAGGCCCAGCCAGTTTTCTCACCTGTCAATCATACTGTGACCTTTTCCCTGACTTTCTAACTCATTTTTTAGTGCACTGTAGCCTAGCTGACACCTTCCTGTTGTATTAACTGCAACCATGAAACTGCATTTCTTCAGTAGCTCCCGAGCTTCCTTCTTTCCATGTACAGTAGCTGTGGATCACTTTCCTCCCTCCATTTAAGCTGTAATAGAAACCTCTTCAAAGACAGAACAGCTCATAACTGAGGCTTAATGCTGATGTCAGATAATTGCAGTCATGGGCATACTGAGAAACCTTCACTGTCTTGTTCCAGTTTTTTTTCCCAGGAATTGCAGGTAGTTACAAGGCCAGACAATGTGTGTGCCTCAGTGGATGGTTCTGTATTATCTTAGAGCTACAGTTTACACACAATCCCCAGTGCCACCAGTACCCACGGCTGTAATTCTTATCCACACATGCTCTTCTTATTTCTTACCATTTTATCTTCGCTTTGAATGTCCATCTCACAGAAAGCTCAGATTCCTCTCCCCAGTCTTTAGATACTTAACTGAGGCTTAAAGCTGCAGTGGCAAGTTCAGTATAATCCACAGGTGGAAGGTATGTTGTGAGTGAGAAATCCATTCCCTCTAGTTTCCATCTAGCATCAATGGGAAAGCAGCAGATAATGATGGAGAGCAAATCATTGCAGTGTTTGAACTTCAGCAGGATGAATTTCAGCCTAAATGCTTTGGACAGGAATTTTTCTTTTGGTGTGGACCATGAACTGCTTAACATACTTATAGGTATTAGCTGAAAGTTACATTCAAACAGTCACACCAGCTCTTTGCAAATAAGCTTTTTTCAAATCCTTTTAATTTTTGAATTCTTAACTTTGTAACGAGTCCATTCATTGCTTTTCAAGAAATAAATATTCCAGTAAAGGGTAATTGTATTTGTCGAACCTGAATGGGATCAAAAAACCCTATGGATGGTTAACTGAAAGACACTTATGTCGTTTTAAAAAAAGAAAAAAGCTATAACTAATATAATCTGAACTAAAAATAGGGAGATTTAACCAGACTATTTGGTCTAGAATCTAGGCTACATTTGTCACATGGAAATTATTTTGCAGGAAATCTCTATTGCTATTTGTTTCCGCTCAAGACAAACATTACCAGAGCAGCTTTTCCTGTGGTTTTCTGTTTTGGAGCTCCTGGCTTTGGCTTTGTACAAAGACAGGAAGGACATGGACAACTGAGGAAATACAGATTCAAAAGTAAGTCAAAACATTTAAATCTGGAGCCAAACTAACCCCAAGTCCCGTCCAACTGAGGCAGGTACTGAATAGTAGTGTTACTTAAAAAAAGCTGAGGAGAAAATTATCCCCTCATATCTGGACAACTGTTCTCCTGTTTCCAGTGTTTCTAGAATTATATATGCCAAATTTGCAATTGTGTTTGTCAGAAAACACTGTACATGTGTGGTCAGTCTGAGGAGTGCCAGCTTACACCAACAACACTGCATTCTATTGCCTTCTGGGGCCCTGAGGAACTCTTCACAAAGTGGGGGAATAGGTACCCTACTCAAAGCCATTAACAGCTCTTGAAATCATTTTTGTTTGGAATCTTCTGAGGGCTTCACTGAGTTAACCTCAAGCATTTACCAGAACAGCTACCCAGTCACAAGACTGCTGTGTACTGACATAACCCAGTTATTTCCTGCATGCAACATCTGCACACAGAAGCAGGGCCTTTGGTGAGAAAAGGAATATCTCAAGTAATGTATTCTGCAAAGGAAGCAGAAAGGAGAGAGTGCTGACAGAAGGGTGTTGGAGAAGGCTGATGGAAGAACTGAGAGTAAGTGAGGAGTAATGAGGACAATTAAGATGGATTATTTACTATCAGTGCATTGAGTGTCAATCCAGTTTCTTCAGTCCCAAATGAGACACAATTCCTGAATGAGTGATAAAGTTACCTGAGAAAAAAAGGGCAGTTCTTGTGGCGAGCTCTAGCACCAAGTGGATCAAGAGACAAGAAACATCAATTAAAGAATAAAACTAAGGGATCCACTGAACAATACAGCCTGACACGAGAGCACAACCAGCTCTGGCTGGGTACTTCTGAAACAATGTTTTGGCAGGGTAATTGTGTACCTAAATACAGGGTTGTGCTGCTGTGGCTGTACTGTGGGACTCAGCACCAAGGTTTTCTGGTCGTGTTTCACACCAGGGTATGGTTTGCTAGCTGTTATTTCTCTGTTCAGACATCCTCAAGGTACTGTTAGGCATTTGCAGTTACTGCTGAATAAACAAGCCTAAATAAAAGAAGAACAGAAATGAGCCCCCAAAAAGACCATTTTGGGGGACAAACTTAATTACAGTAATTACACTTAATTACACTAATCTTAAAGCAGACAAAATGATAGTACTTAAAGTGGAATGGCTTTTTTAACCAAGAAAAGACTCTCTCTCATAGTATCTAGACACTCTCCTGTGCTTTTTGGCTGACTCTGGATACAAACTATACATCTTGTTCCTAGTTCAGTGATGGACAAAATACAACCCTTCAGAATAAAAACCTCTGCAACCACATACCCATGAAAAAAAATAGTTGGTGACACAGCAGTTTGGGCTCATCTTCCATAATCTATCTAAAATTTTGACGAAAATATCTTGTATCTTCTTGTGAACTTTGGAAAAACTCTATTAAAAAAATCTACTAGTAGTCTGCTTTTGCATTTCAACTGGATTGAAGACAGAAATACAATAAAGAGGAATTTCTGTCCTCCAGATCCCAAAGTATTCCAGAAACACATGTAGCTATTTCCATTCTGTTCATTTGCTTTCACTGACCATGTGTATTCAAAGAAGCCAAAATTCCATTCTCAGTGGTACTAGCATTTGACTACAATTTTTTTGTTGTTTAAACAAATTCTTTTTAGCAGCTCATTATGCTCATAGATAAAAGATGCAAACCAGTTAAATCATAAATCCCTGATAGGCATCACAGACAATTATAAATCAAAGCTGACACAGACCCCCAAACTTCTATTGTGAGCTAACAAAAATCATTAAAGAAAGGATAAAAATTGCTTCATGAGTCTAAAAAAAAAAACAACAAAAAAAACCAGGCAGCCAGCAACACTACTCCAGTGTCACAGTAGAAACATTAAAAAGAAGGATGGTCTTAAATAGAAACCAGATCCCATTCACAAAAATGAGATCACCTATGAGTCTTGATTTAAAATTATTGCCATGATTGTCTTTTCCTCCTGCCCCTGTAATGGCCTTCTAAGATAAAAAAGTTTAGAAATTGGCTGCCTCAGCAGTTGTGGGGGTGATTGAAGGTCCTTCTTGGGGGCAGAATAAATCATTAACTGTCCAGGGAAGTGACCTTGAATCTCTTTCCTTTCTTTATATCTTAGGTAAATAGGATAAGGAAAGGTAGGAGGTTTTGTAGGGTTCCAAATTCAGGTCACTGAATCAAGCTTCCTGGGTTTCATCAGCATTCATAACCCCCTCAGTTTCATTTTACTCACTCAAGGTTTTCACTAGGCTCTTCTCAGATAATAGGCTCAATTTTCCCTGCACTGATATTCTCCAGGTGAATACAACAGAGGAACTGCAGAAACACTGGGTGTTCTATCCAATCTCTCCTGAAGACACAAATAAGAGTGAACCTTCAAAGGACACCCTGATATTTTCAGAGGGATATAACAAATCTCAGGTTTCTTCCCAGAAGGAGTTTGATCAAGTATTTCCTCTGGCTTTACCAGAATTTGTTTCGTCAAATGCTTACTCATAATGCTGAGGGCAGTGGTGTTAGTGGGAAGTCTGCAGCCTCTTTGTGTACACAATGTCCTCATTTCAAGCAAGCAAATGAGAGGGAATGTTAGCTGAGTTCTATACAGTTTTACAGGAAACAAAAATAGAGTGAGAACTCTGATGCCCGTGTTCTTTATGAGAACTGCAATGTTCTTTGTTTAGTGTAGTAAAGCATAGACTGTCAAACAAAACGTGTCAGGTACAGATGAAATGGCTGAGGAAGTTTTTTTGCATTTTTCAGTAGTCTCAGATTAGCTATTCATGTTTTAATAAACTCTTCAAAATCAAAGGGACATATTAGAGATAATTACCAGTTCACAGTTCCCCTTCACTTATCTGTCATACAAAGTTTTAAGGTTTCCTTCCATTGTACATACTGTCTTATAGAGAATGAGAATTTACTTGCAGTAAATCTGTTTTCCATCTCTGCCAGCATATTAACATTTCTTCAGAAACAGAATAATTTATTATCTGCAGGTTTTGATTTTTTGTTTATGCATTCCATGCTTGAATAAAGCAAAATATTATTTAAGGACCTGATCTGATCTCAGCCTGCCTACTGAAGTGAGTAGGAGTCTTCCTGTGGAGATCCAGCCCCCAAGGATATCTGCCTACCACAGAATTATCACAGTGAGAAAAGAACCTCCTCTAGGCAAATCAGGCCAAGCTTATGGCATTAATAACCCCGTTTAACTTGGTGAATTCCTTGGAATGAAAATACCTCAAAACACATTACCATCTCTGGACACCAATTATTCCCTCAGCTTTTTCAGTTAGAGGAGATAACTGGAAATGGAAAAAATACTGAGAATTAGTCACGTGAGACTAAGTCATTCCACCAGGAGTATTTGCTAGCAAATTCTGCAGAAAGCCAAAGTTTAAAGATGTGTAGTAAGAGGGATTTGTGAATGCAAATTCTAATGCTACTGTCGTTATGAGGATGTGGGAAAGTATAATAGAGAATTTTTCTATACTTCCTTCTCATATTTGGCTATATCATTAGAAGAACAATAGTCACTAAAATCACCATAAAAGAGATGAAAAATTTTAAACATATGAAAGGCCTCACTGAATTTCCTGGAACTGAATTTATTTCTGTGAATATACACATCAATTAACCTATTTGTTTAGGCAGAACAAAAATAGTCTTTCAGTTTCAAACTTCTAGAGGGAATTCTCTCTGAATCTACAGCTTTTTGTATGAACTTTATATCTGTATGAAGAAAAAGAAAACATAATTTTCAGAAAACCCAAAATACCATTTTGGTTAAAATATCAATAATCATTTTCCTCTCAGGTCCTACTAGTCCACAGTAACAAAATGGTCACAGTACCAAACCTGACAAACTTGAAGAGTTTGGACAACACTCTCAGGCACCTGGCGTGACTCCTGGGGTGTTCTGTGCAGGGCCAGGAGCTGGACTTGATGACCCTGATGGATCCCTTCTAACTCAGCATATTCTGTGATTCTCTGATTCTATAAGCAGATGTCTAAGGAGGATATAATTTCCTTTCAGCTGGGATGGGGGGAAATCTGGTGAACATCAATTTATTTCTACGTGCCATTGAAGTAACCCTGAATATTAGATTGCTAAAAAAAGGTAACTAATGGTCAGCATGAATTCATTATCAGTGCTGCCTCTGGGGTGATGTGAGGAATAGCCCACAGCCACGGGGGATGAGAGGCCTGTGAAAAAGCTGGATCTGGCTTCTGTACAGATGTATACTTTCCCAGACTGAACTGAAAACCATTTCCATCAAGTAAACAGAGACACCTTGTACCTGCTTTCTCAGAGCTCTACACGAGGGACCAGACCAAAGTCTGCAATTTAACCAGCAGCTACCAAATCCCAGAGCTTGTCAGTGTGCAGAGCACAGGGCAAGCTTGATCCCAGTTGAATTGCCCAAGCTGTGATTAAGCCCACAGCAATGAGTTGCCTTGCTCCTGGCAGGCTGCCACATCCACTGATTTCAGCGGAGAAAAGTTACAGTTAGAAAAGGAGGAGGCTGGCCTGGTGCCCACAGCCCTCTTCAGCAGAGTTAAACCACTCTGCCCTACATTTGCAGGCACATCTGGCCCCAATCTGCCTGTGCAGGAGCTGGAGAGCAGGGTACAAATGATGCCTTGTGCTGCAGGGCTCGTGAGCATGCACTCAACAGCCACTGATCCTGTACCTGCAGAATGGATAGAACAGGACTCAGGGATTTATGCAGAGAAACATCTGGCTCTGAGCAGATCCCGACTGAGAGAGAGCAGAGGGAAGGACTCATCTACATTGCAACTGCAAAGCACCCAGGGCTGACACAGCTGGGCTCCTCACTGCTCTTGCCAACGTGAGACAGTCAAAGGGAAAGAGCAGTGGGGAGTTTCACTTGGAGTTAAGATTGTAAAATGTCTTACAGACAAGAATGGCAGAACTTACAGTTAAATAAAGGCACTTTTTTCTGAAATGCTGATGCTCTTTGAATTCTACCAAGAACAGTCTCCTCTTTTTCCCCCATCAACGAGAATTTGATAGTCACTCAGTGTCACTAACATCTCTATAAGGCACCCAAAACTGAAAAATGATACAGACAAAAGAGGAGAACATCTGTTCACTGTGTCCTGTACTTCTGTCTCAGACACACATCTTCCAGGACGTGAACAATTATAATTTTATTATCTTTAATGTCTTCCTCATCGAATTTCACTCCATTGTCTGTTCCAGACAAGGTGTATTGGGCAATAACATTATAAACTCTTCTTAATCCTGCTGTTATTTCAGCCCAAATTGATTTACTGGGGATTCTGAGCTGACAAGCGTAATATTTCCCATCCACAACAAAAACTCTACCCTACTTTATATTCTGTTATTTTAGAATATAATCTTAACCTATTCAAGTGTCTAGAGTATGAGTTTTTACAGTTTCAGCAGGAAAACCCCTTTTAAATTTTTAACGTACATTTCAATTTTCAGGGACTTTATTAAAACATATTTTTATTAATATGCTGTTGAGAAAAAAAAAACTTTCTCTGTAATTATGTACAGTTTTAAAATCAGTAATTAACCACAGTTTCATATTTTTGTTTGTGGCATCATAGATTCTGTACAGTATCCTGTATTTCAGGGACATTCAAACAGTTAAATGAAATGATGAAGTTATGAGTCTCTATGGTGGCGTGGTGCCACCTTGTGAGGTTTCACCGTAAGTGCCTCTAACATGGAGAAGGACATAAAAATTAGCTCTGGGGAGAAAAGGAAAGGAGACTGTTCCTCTGCGACTGCAAGAAATTGCAAGAGATTCCAACAGTGAGCCTGTTGGCAGAGAGGAGCATATGGTTATTGGTTAAGAAAAGAGCATTCAGCATTTTACCATTCCATTAAAAGGGCATGAGAGGGCACAAAGAACTGCAGCAAAACCTCAAGTACTTTTCCCAACACAGATCCAATTACAGACATGAGTTAATTCCACTGAAGTCAGCAGTTACTGGAGATTAATGTGGAAGTAATGCAGATCAGATTTTGGCCTGAAGGCTGTTGCAAATCTTGCCTTACAGTATTTCCTTAAAACAACAATTAAAATAACCAAGTTATTTCTTACTTTTTGATACTGTTTTATTTACTTTCACAACTCATTTTGTCCCCAAGATGCTTTAACTGTATATAAAGGAGAGATAACACACAGATAGAGCTATTTTAATAGAGGTAATGGTTTTCATTTTTCTTTGTCCATTTTTGAAGGAATATAGTAATGTCTGTTCACATTTAACACTTTTCTGCAATTCAAAATGTATGTCCTCTTGCTTTTTGGCCAAATCCAACACTGTTTAAAATCTGAATCTCTTTTACTGTTTCAGTTTCTTTTCACATGGCCTGATGGCTCTTTTAGAGTAAGGCTGGTTGAAGACACACTTGCTGGAGAATCTGTTAGATTGTGCTGGTAATACAATTGCCAAAAGCTGGTTTGGTACCTCCTGACAGGATTAAATTTGCATCACGCTGAACTACTCACTCAACAGCCTTCCTGTAAGAAAACTTTCGGTCACAAGACATCCAACTACAGACAACTACGAAAGTGCAAACACAAAGCTCTTCAGAAATCTATCCCTTACCTTTGCCATGAGCTGCTGTAACTACTCACCCACCACTAGGCAGTGCTGGAGTATTTAGTGCACGGATCTCTCTCAAACGCCAGGGACACACAATGTTGCTCTAGTTTTTGTTACAGGACATGAACGTAAGTCAAAAAAATAAAGGCAGTTAGGACAGCTGCACACATCGGTATCTGCAGTACTCTGCAAGAACTCGTCTCTATGGACAGGAACATTTCTTCACGATGTGCTCCTAATTTCTTTTTCTCTTTGTTTCTCAGCTCAGGTGGATGACTCCAAGGTCAAACATCTGGCTGCAAGCTCAAGTGTCTCTTAACTCCTTTGTGACATTTAGGTCAGGGAGGACACAGGAAAACAACACACTGAGCACATTCCAAGGCAACTCTTCCTTTTAGAGGGGAGTATGATGCAACCAAGGAATGACACACAGTGTCAGGAAAACAGGAATTTTGGCTAATAACAATCTTAAAACACAGAAGAACATTGATGTCAAAAGGAACTGACCTATGTCATCAGCACCAGATCCTTTTTGTCTGATAATCTGATCCAGAATCTTGCAACCTGGTATTTTACAATACCTCCTAATCACATCCTCCTACACACCTCCCAAGGCTTCCAGGATTAAATGTCTCTCTTGAAATAAATTTTATAAAAATTAGGCTGATACTTCAATCAATAGGAAGTAATTTTAACATAATCTCTCTTAATGCCAATGTCTTGCAGATAGTTTGAATCAGCCAATACATCTAACTTAATCTGCTTGAAATGAAAAAGAGGCTTGAATCTCTTTTTACTCAATCAGAACTGAATATTAGGATTGATTTCTGTTAGTTTTACCTTGGGTAACGGAATTCAGGTTTTAATTCCTTTATCTAAACAGAAATCAGTAGGAGGAAGCATGAAAATGCTATAAACATCACTGAACATGATCAGTCTAAGACATATATTAAAAATAAATGTTATTACTAACATACAAGTGTCATTTTCACTGTCCTGTATACCTTGAATATGCAAAATTTCCATTGAAACTTTTAATGTACAACCATACAGCTAGAGAAATATTTCTTCTTTATTCATAGTGTGTAATCTGAACAGCAAACTGCCCTGCAAGCTCACCACACAGAAGAGTTTCCAAGGTAGATAAGCATCTCCATCCCTACAGAAATGATAAAAAGGTTAGGTTCTCTACTTCAACAACTTTCTATATAACACATTTCATCCTTTGAAAGATTTAACTTTATAGTAATTGGAATAATGATCAGAAAGGAAATTAGTTTGTGGTCAGCCTAAAAATTCTCAAAGCACAACAGAATGCTTCAAAAGTTTTAATTGTGATGACTTTGATACAGAAGCCATGTAAGTGACAGAGCCCTTCTATTGACTGTTAGAACAGTAATTAATACACATATGATTGTCTTCAGGCCCCAGTACCTAAACAATACTGGAAGTAAAAGAAAAAACAAAAAGATCTAGCTGATTTCCAGCTGGAGGGGAAAGAGAAACATAGAACTGCATTCATGCATTTTATGGGAGAGATTGCATAGCTTGTTTAGAAAGAAAATGTCTTTTCATGTCCTTAATAGTAGTTCTGTGCTTCTTCAACTTCTCCATGAGTTACAGGTGACTATGTTCCTCCATTCAACATTATCAGCCCATAGAATGAGTAAAATGCAGGAGCCCCTTGGAAAATAAGGACACAGTTTTAACATTTATCTTGGGAAGAAATGAATCACGTACGCAGTGATCATATACAAAAGGCAAATTTTCAAGTTTTATAAGGACACAACAATCCATAAAATATTGGTTGAAGGTAAGCACCAAACCCAGCAGTTGCCATTTCGGTGGCTGAAAGGCAAACCTGGGCTGTGGTTGTCTTCAACACTGGGAGCTTGATCTTGACTGCAGTTCTTTCACCTCAGATATTTTCCATGCAAGATCCCCAGCTGTACGACACAGTGATAGAGGCATCTCATTATTTAAGGCCCGTGCTTTCTTTCAAATACTCTTGGAAAACACACCAAAGCTAATCTTTCTCTCAATCTTTTTTTTTTTTCTTTTTGCACTTTTAAGAGCAGTATTAAATATTCATAAATATAAAAACTATGTGGAAATACCTTTAATAATATTCTGATTCTGACTGTTAAAAAAAGGGGGGAAAAAAAGAAAAACCACAATCCAACAACCGACCATCTTTGCCAGAGTGCTTGGCCAGCAGTGAAGATATTCAGTACTTTCTGCTGAGTTCGAAGAAGCCCTCATTAGAGGACAAAAGCCCCTGGAGTGCCTGAGATTCAGAAAGGCTGGACTGGCAGAAACATCTTCAGATTCTTATGTGGAAAGTACTGCAAAAGAAAGAAAAAGATTAAGACATACAAACACATTTGTCACTATGCACAATGTTTTCCTTAAAGTACACAGAGGAAGGTGTTGTGTAAAAAAATTTACTTTCTTCTTTCATGCTTTGAGAAGATTTAAATTTCATGGGAGAAAATTCCATCTTCTGAAAATTTTAGCTCAGGGGCCAAGCACAATACTGGATGAAATCAGGTGTAAATTGCCCAATTTATTGGATGTCGAGCAGAGCTAAATGTTTCCCAGGGGTACTTTTGCTATGGCACAGCACTTGGGCTCTAAACAAGACAAATTAGGCAGGTAAAGGTGTTTCTCTTGTTGGGACAAAGAGATCCTCATTGTTATCCTCTATTTGCTCTGTGATACAGGCAAGCAGAATGTCTTCCAATTGCCACCAGTCTTCAGAAGAGCTCCTGAGCGTCTCAGAAGGACAGGGAGAGACAATTTAAAGAGGGTGTGCTGAAACCTCATCACCTATAGGCAGCAAGATCTGTTCTCTGTCATGACAGTATCAACTGTAAGTTTCTTTCTTGAGTGACTAAAATGAGAAGAGATTATTATGTATTTCTGTATGTAAATTCTGTAATTTTGTTGCCTACACTGAAAGAAAACCTTTTCGAAACATTTGAGAGGCTGAAGGGTTCTGGATGCACACTTTTTGGATTTTGTTTTACCAAAAGAATACTCTAACTTAATTACAGCTATTAGATTTGAATCAGAAATTCACTAAAGGAAGCTTGTGGTATGTATTTGGAGGAGATAAAATTTCATATTCACCACAGGGACCTTTGTCTCTAGGAATTTATTCAGTCTGGGTGACAGTAAAAGATAGGCTGTATAGCAGCCTGGCACACCAGCCTAAGTACTGTGAGAGAAAGCAGAGAGTGATGCAAATAGTTTACTGGCACTAAGGTTTTTTAAATAAAAGAATTATAAATATCTTGTTCACAACTCAAGAAATGTCTAGGGACTATATTAATCCAAGCTCTTAAAAATTTACCAGCCATACAGGTAATATCTAGGAGCTAAAAATCCATAACATTGTACATGAAAATATTTGAGGCATGACTCCTCAAAAAATCCACCTAACTGGAAATCTATTTCTATTTTGAATATCCAAAATTTCCATTGAAGCTTTTAATGTACAACCACACAGCTAGAGAAATATTTCTTCTTTATTCATAGTGTGTAATCTGAACAGCAAACTGTTCAGATTAAAAAATTCTATTTTTTTATCAGAGTGTCATTTTGGCCCATTTTGAAGATTCAGCTTTTTACTAAGAAGCAGCTGAAATACCCTGTGAAAAATACTGACAAAAATTATTTCCTTCCACTGTTTCTTTGCTAAGCATCTCTTGCCAGTTAGTCACTAGTTCTAATATTAGTCCTTAAGAACTAATTAATCTGCATGTTGGGACACTCTCATGAGATGCACATTCCCTGTAAGGGACCTTCCTTTACGTCAGCATTTGGTAGGACTGGAGTCACAACAAAGGTTTCAGAAATACTGCATTTCCAATGCCACCATCTTGTTTAAAGTTTTGTTTCCCTGTCTACTTCTGGCAGCTCCCAGGTATTACTGATGCCATACTCCTCTCAAACCCCATTACATACTGTTACAGCATGCTTCACCCTCAGGCATTCAAATAAGCTGAAACTTCCAGGATGATTTATAAAACAATTTCCTGTGGAAAATGTAACCAGTCTTGTAGAACAGAACACTTAGCTAGTGCCAGCTCAAACTGCCAGTGCTTCCATTAAACTACAAGCAGCTTCTTAATGATAACAATTTTGAATGAAATAAAACTACTGGGATCAAATTTTCTGAACTAGTAACTGTCATTATCATTTACAGCTTAGGCCAGCTTCTGGGATAACAGCCAGCTGCATAGATCTTCCTGGTTAATGATTAACAGTGTTTTCTTCTAGTCTGAAAAAAATTCCTCAATGACAGCAGTGCAAATCAAGCAACAGACTTTACTGCATCTTCATTTGCCTGACAGCAGCACAAAGCTGGCAAAGGATGTCTCTAGGAGATTAAACCTACACAGGGTCATTAAGTAAAGGTTTGAGAAAGGAGGGATGAGATAAGGAAAATCAGTCAATGTAGAGTGGATGAACTTCAGCTCACACCAGGTCAAAGCCTGGATCATGGTGCCAAAATTAATGCCTGCTGTGTATGTTAAGTAGGCATGATAATGTGACAGCTTAAAAGAACCCCAACATGTGTAAAAAAGTGCTTTAAAACCTGAGTGCACATTGCTATAAAAATCTGGCCTTCAAAGGTTTTCCACAGAGGAAAGAAGGTATTCCTCCTCAGCAACTTCAAATCTCACGTTAATGATGATGATAATTTACAGCTGGATGAAAGTTCTCAATGTTTGTCACAAGTTGGGTGAGCACTGGTCCCATGTAAGAGAGGACAGAGAACAAAGCGTTCTGTGGCTTCATACAGATCACCTGCTCAAATAATGGCAGAGCTAGAGATAAAACTCAACTGCCTGGAATCCTACATTTCCTCCTTTTACCATATGAAGAGGTGGCTTTGGTGGGGAGAAAAGGAAAAGAACAGAGTAAGAAATCTTTTACTACAGATAAAAATCATCTGGGGCCTTGTAAGTTATTCAGCATTTTCAAAAGGCTCACATACCAGGTGCCAGGATAGTATTCTGGGATCAGATATTCAGAAATATTGACTGCCCATGGCTTCACAGCAAAATCCCTGCAAACTGCAGTTACTCAGCATCTCCAATTGCTCCCTGGCAATCACTTTCAATGTGGCTATTGCTTTTGTTCCTAGGTGTTCTAATTTAACAGCTGCTAAGCAGCTGGGAAGTGTAAATCATTAGACTCTTGGGCTTCCTTGAATTTAAATTCTGGAATGCATTCAACTGAGCACAAAAAGTGGAGATACGCAAAAACAAATGAAACTGTGACTGTCTCTGGACATTGCTGGGTTGGTATTTCTTCCACATGTCTGCTTAAGATTTCAAATGGACAATTCATTGTAGCTGAAAACATGTTTTCATATATTTTTGCAATAGTAAGAAGCTAGTTCAGTTTACCACTGGCATATAGGGTTGGTGACAGGTCTGCTATTAAGACACTTCCTGTGCTTTGCATGCTCTGTATTAGATTACCCAGTGAAGCTGCACAGCCCTGCCTGCCCTTTGGCTGCCCACAGCCTTAGGCTATCACTTAAGACAACCATTACAGCTGAAGACTCAGAAGAGAAGAAAACAAGAGGCCAGGAATAGAGCTGGAGATTAATTCACAAAGATATAAGAAAGCATTCTTTCAGTAAATGAACAGGTAACTGTGTCCAAGACTGTTATGGCACAACTGAACTTCACAAACAGGAACTGGGTTTTTTGTGGTGAGAGATCAGCTACAGGAATTGCACTCTTGTCCCATGTCACAAAGTCTGTCACATGCTGGCAGGCACTGGCTACTGCCACAGGGTGCTCGTTTAGGTTCAGTCCCAGTCAGACTTTGGTGTACCTATTGTGGCAATAAACCTCAATGAATCCCATTCCAAAAGTCAAATCACTCTCTCTCTTTAGAATGCAACATTTACACAGTATTTTAAAAATTAGAATAAGTTCCTCAGAACAGGAAGTCCAGTACTAACAAATATGTCAGTCTGTGATGCAGTGCATACAGGAAAAATAGGACTAACAATGTCCTAAAAGAATAAAATACCTTTACAGGCAAAATAAAAAGTAAACCCCAGTAAGGCAGACGTATCAAATCTTCCATATAGATCGGTTTGGATAAAAGTAGTCTCATGACCCTGTCACTTTCCTTTCCTGCAGCTATTAACTGTTTAAAACAGAAACCAAGCTAGAGAACCTACACGTTCTTTTCTCAACTCTGAGACTTTTTTTCATTACACTCTCATTTTCCAATACAGCTTCAAAGACACATGTTGCTGAACCATGAGAAGCATCAGATTCTTCAGAGATTCTAATATTTTCTTTACATATATTTCCAGCTAAGAAATGGTTTTCTTTGTACTGTTATCCCCATAGAAGCTGCTGTTATACAGGAACTGCCTGGTCAGAGGCTCTAAACCAGTATTTTGGTTAGGAGGTCAAGGAGACCCTTTTTTATGTCATCAGGAGCTCTTAGGCCTGAGGACTTCAGAGATTAATCGCATGACCCAGCTAAACTCCTGAACCTGAAAGGAGGGGGAAGTTATGATTTCTCTTGAAGCCAGGGATGCAAAACATCTGCCTTAAACATGCACATTGCCATCTTAAACATGAAGGAGATACCTTGTCACAAACATAGATCCAAGTATGTGTGTTTAAACTGAGCAACTGGATGCTCAGTCTTCCAACCTTTGGTAGCCTCATCCTTTGATTTCGTTGGTACTTTCCACTTTCTCTTACCTAATCCACACTTCACATCTCAGTTCATCCCACTTTTTACTCATCATCTTGCCCTGCTGAATACCCAGACCAGTGGGTAAATCAGTGGGAAAATCACTCAGTGATTTTCACTCATTTCCTCATCTTCTCAAAACATCACAAAACTGGAAAAGAAGAATAATTGTGACAGTCATTCCACTGGCAAACATTCCTCTCTGCAACTTTCTCAGGAAATGACTGGACTGCACAGCATCCTCAGCTTGGAATTCTCAGTCAGCAGTTTGCAAGCCTCTGCAACACAGCAGTAAAGGCAGTCATGGCACAGGAAACTTCTGAAACTGCAGCTTCTGCTGAATCTTCAGATCTGCCTTCAATTCTTCACATCTGATCACTGTGCAGCAGAGCCTTTTGATTGATTAAAGGAAACTCTACCTGACCCCAGCAGCTTCTACACAGATAGCAGTATAAAGAAAATGTGTTCTTAGCTGGAAATATCTGTAAACAAAATACTAGAATACCTACTGAGCTGAGCCTCACCATAATGATGATATGTATCTTGTTCTAAAAGGCTTTCCGTTGATACACTTGATTAGTCAAGGAACACCTGAAATGTATAAAAGACATTCACATTAACTTTGTCTCCTCTCCAGAAGCTGATGTTTCTCAAGGTTCATAGGAATCATGGGCTCCTGCTTCATTGTTGAACCCTTTAACCTCTTTTCTCAGAAATTTCATTCATGAGAGAAATACTGTTCTGTGTTCTGCAGGACACTTTAAAGTTCTTCAAAAACCACTCTCACTTTCTCAACAAAGAGATCGATGTGTTTCCATGTATATTTGTAACATGTATACAATATTTACACACATTCCTATGCAGACAGCTGGGATCCTTGCTATAGGCTTAAGAAAAAAATGAATTTGAGCTGATAATAGATCAAAATATTTTCCTGAACCACACCAACAGGGGTGGAGAGGTAGTGAAGGTGATAATTTAAAGTCATTGAGCTCTTAGTCTTAAGTTAGGAGAGAACTGGAATATGCCTTATAAAGGTAAACTGAGTTAGCTAAGAACTCATCCCCTAGTCAGTTCTCTAGGAAAATACTTATGTCTGACACTTCTTGTATTAGACTGCACAGTGATATCCTAGAAAAATACCTGGAAGCATGCAAGAGACTCTCATTTTCTTAAAATAATACCTGAGAAAGTCCGGTGCCTTGGAAATCATGTTTTCAAAATCTGTAAATCCTAATTTCCCATCACCATCCATGTCAGCTTCTTCTATCACTTTCTCACAAACCAGAGTGATTTCCTCTGCTGTCAGCTCTTCCCGGGTCAGCTTATTGAGGGTTTTTTCCAAGTCTGCTTTACAAATGAAGTTATCTGTGTTAAAATCTAAACAAGAGAAGAACAAAAGATCATCAAGAACCCCACTTGTTTTACTCCAAACACAAAAAGCACATCAGAGCACCCCCTATATCTATACAGTACCATAGATCTTAAAGGCATAGATTGCTTTAAGCTCTCGGGGAGCCATTTCACTGAGCACGGAGAACATATCCACAAAGTCATTGAAGCTCAGGCTCCCCTCTCCGTCTTCTGAGAAAGACTCCACAATCCTTTCCTTGAAGGGATTCTCCTGTGAAAGACATATATAGATTGGTATTTGGAAGATAAAAAAACCTGCAGACTCCCTGATAATGAATATTTAATTGCATGGTTGGCTCTTTGAAGACAACTTTTTCCTTTTTTTTCCCAAAAATGCATCAAAAATTTTACATTTGTATGCTTTAGCAGGAAGTTTCAGCAGTCCTTGCTGCTGCATAGTAGCACTTATGGCCTTTTATTTTCACTGATACACATCAATGTCCACCCTGTGGTTGGACTGACTAAAAATTCCAGAGATTTAAGTGAAATTTAATCTCCACAGGCGATGATCCTGAGATCATTTCTAGCACCCTGGAATACGACTATATTCTAAAACAATAAACACACAAGCAAGCATAACAAAAGCTGCTTTATTACTCCAAAGGCCAAACCAGTGTTTTTATAGTAAAAAGCCAACATCTTTCTCTCAGCTATATAAAAAGCCTAACACTAATTTGTAACCGTATCTATAAAACTCTGAAAATCAATTCAATTCAGTTGAATATGAACAGAACACAAACATCACTTGGGCTGTGAGCAGCATCTCATCAAAGCTGTGCTACAGATCTTATCTGAAGCTGACACTGATTAACATATTGATCCATAAATATAAACAGCTGTGATGGTGGCATATCAAGTTCACTGTTTTTAATATGCATGCAGCATTTTGTTTGGCTTTAAACGGAGAAGAACTGTGAAAACTCAGAAGCTCAATCATATATCCATTTAATTTCTTTTTTTTTTTTCCTGTAAATTTGATTACCCAACAGGTATTCATAAACCATCCAATTACTTCAAATGCAATTTCAAAAACCAGCTCTATTTGAGAGACAAATGACCAGAAAATGTTATTTTTCAGTTTACTTGAATTCTTTCTTGATAATTCACACATAGAACAAAAGCATCTATAGAATACATTTTTGGCATAACTGTGGAGACTAAAAAAATAATGGCCAGGAACAAGGCTGTTTTAATGGACAGGTGAAGTAGGGACCACTGAGCCATAGGCTCAAATGACAGCCCATGAAAGTAGTCAATACTAAATACAAATTCTCCTGCAGGGTTTGATGACTGAAGGAATTCCACGACAGGGAACAGACCGACAGATTTCAAAGGACAGGAGATTAACGAGTTCACTGTTCAGATGAAGACAAAACCAGGCCAGATAAAACAAAAATTGAATAGAAAAGAGGGATTTCTGAAAATTAAAAGACAGCAGCCTCAAAAAGCAGCAGGGTCACATCTCTCCAGAGCCTCAGAATGAAAAACAACACCCCAGAACCAGGCAGATGGCTGAGAGAACCTCACTGTAAAAGGATATGCAGTGATCACTCATGTCTTGTGGATGCTGTGTAGGTACAGCAGGTGTGCATCTGTGGGTACTGCTCTGGTTAAAGTATCTCACTTAAATGCCTGGAAATGTGCCTGGAAATGTTTGTGGAATACACACTTACCTGTTTGTGGGATACACATGTACCTGTTTGTGGGATACACACACAGAGACATGCAGGGAAGAACAATTGGTTCTACTGTTTCAAACTGCCAGTTTAAAAATAAGCCTAAGTAAGAATCATTTGGGCTGAAATACAGGAAAAGGCCCACTTTCTTCCTAAAAGCACACAGAAAAATGGTGTGTTATATGTGTAATATTTGAGAATGCCAAATATCAGAATGGACATCAAAATATGTTAGAAATTTATTTTTCATTTCTAAAATGCTGTATAGCTTTCTTTGGAACAAACCCAATCAGAAGGAAGTGTCATGGTAACAGTAGTAAACTGACATCTTAGAGGCAGCATTGGGTAACCAACCAGCAACACATAGATGCAAATATCCCTATCAGCAGTGAATATCAAGCCCAGGACTTTGTGCATTAGAAAGGCTAGGGCAGGATCTCACTACTCAATAAGCATATTGCAGTTGCATAAGATGAGTTATTTATTCGGCATGTCAGAGATCTTGAAAATACAGATGAAAATTAAGAATGAATTAAATGGACCTAAGCATACTTCTTAAGTAACTCTTTGCCAAATGGATCTCTAAAACCAAAATGAAAAATAAAATCTTTCCTCATATTGATTTCTTTCCTTTAACTTTCTCATATTATGTGTCTTCAGGCAGTATATCTGTGGCTTACACAATGGAAAGTATTAGCTTACCTTCACAGATACTTTTCACATCCTTTCTGTAATTTCATTACCTCTACTCTAAAGAGCACAGATTAGGGTTCCATCATATTTAAAGGAAGAGCCATGGGGGGAAGGGAGCAGAGGGGAAAATTATATTGTTCTTTCCTACATTGCTTTCCCATAAGCACTAATTGTTGAAAAAAGAATCCTTTTAAAACTAGAAACTTACACTTGTCTTAAAAAGCTTTTACTGTACTCTCACGATAAAAATGAGAGAGGAGACAGAAACAATAAAGAATTGCTACAACTGAAAAACAACTCTGCTCTTTTGCAGATTGATGTTGTTGCTGTAGTGGCTTGAGAGAATCCTAAATGTGCCTTCCATCTTTGTAAGGAATTCTTCTTTTACTCAGAGAGTTGTGTTTCTGTGCATTTTTACATCTCACACAGCATCTATTCCAACATACAGAGCTGTAACACCTTACAAGAAAACACAACCATTCGTTCTCTAACAAACTATTAGAGGGTTTTTTCCTGAGACTGCAACCAAATCACCTGTTATATTCCCCTGTCCTCTAGTTTCCATCCCAGACTCTAGGAAAGCACTACGGTGGCCTTTTGCCTTATCTGTTTTGTAGCTTCAAGAATTAATTTCAAGCATCCAATCCTATTCCCACAAGCTGACTGCATTTTGGAAATAAGAGGTTGCAAGTGAAGTTTGTAGTAGGCCAAGATAATTAGGTTGGAGATACTGGAGAGTCATTACAAAATGCTATTTAATTTTCATATGCACAGAAACACAATTATGATTTTCTCTTTTGTATTTGAACATAAGTCCCCACTGACTTTAGAGAATATATCTAAAAGCACAAAGCAGTCTGTTTTACAGACTACTGCAAGTCAGAATCCTTTTGGATGCTTTAATCGGGACATTTTCAGCAGTGGTAAAAAGCTAACCTTTCTCAAATTTCAGGAGTTATTAAAAAAAAAAGACAGCGACTGCTATCAGACAAGCACTAATATAAAAATGGCTAAATTGTTCATTACCAAAGCTCCATAGGAAAAACTGGTGCTTTAGAAGGGAAGTATAGTAAGTCCAACAGCTAATTGTTCCTGGAGCAGATAAAAGCAAGTTTCTTTGCAGGGTTTTATTCTTAATTTTCTTCTTCCTCAAAATCAATAACTTGGGTTTTATGTGTCTGTGATTATATTAACATCATCAAACTTCTCTGCAGTGCCTGCAAGGTACTGGTTAAGAAACTCCTGCAGAAACCAAGGCTAAGATAGAGCTAAATTGATATGTTTATGTCTTAATAGCAAAGACCATTTCGTTCTGTCAGAAAGCAGAAGCATAAGCTCAGCAATGCCTCTTTACTGAAGTCACAACAGCCAAATAACCAACGATTCTGGCTGTACACAGAATTGCTTGAATATTACAGAACTTAATAGGACATCATGGGAAGATAAGGCATTGTGACAAGAACTGACTCCTAACTGTGTCAGGGAACTGCTCAGACAATGCTGCACATCCTCAGGGAGGTGCAGGTCTAGGGTTCTACAGAGAGAAAACAGGCCTCACTTACGACACCTGGAGCACACACAGATGAGGTGCTTGGGAAAAAGGGACTTGGCAGAAGAAAGGAGAGTGGTCTGAAGGGAGTAAAACATCCCATCATAACTAGAAACAGCTAACAGAATGCAGCCAAAGATGTTGAGATGAGCTGGAGGCAAAGATTAGCCAGAGCAGGGCTGGGGTTTGGGAAGAATACCACCCTGCTCTCCCAGGTGTCATTTCCCATTACATGGAAAGCTGTGAACCTGAAGACTCACTGAAATCACTTCTAAAACCTCATGCTATCAACACTGTAGGAAGTATTTTTATTTTGAAGCAACTAGCATGCATTCATGTTTAACCTTACTAAAAATAGGGTGCTAACATTAGTTCTGAAAAGTGCGACGGAGTCACTGTTCCCTTTGTGCCCTTCCCGTCTCCTGTCTGATTCCTGTGCCTGCTGCCCATCCTGTTTCAGCAGGGGATTTATGAACTACGTCCCTCACTCCCCAGTGCAGCTAATGACAAGGCCTGCGAGGATCAATGAAGTTCCTGTGTGAGCCAAAACCCAGAAAGCAACAGACTGTAAAGGGAGTGAAACAAAAATGGTTCCCCTTCAGCAGCCCTTTGCTGCCCAGCTCCCGAGAGAAGGATTGCTCCGGGCTGCAGTACCCGCAGAGAGCCCACGCTCTGGGGGAAGAGGCAGGCAATTTGAGATGTGGGTATGGGCACCCACCCACTGCTCCCAGTCACAGGGGTCTCTGGCACCAGGTCACACTGCCACCTGCAGCTCTGTGGAAATGACAGGGATAATGTGACTGAAATCAGCTCTAATTTGAAAAAAATATCACTGTTGCTTTCTCCCTGGCCCCACACTGAACAGCCCATATCATGGATACAGTTTTGCAATATTAATTACTGCAATCTCAAGGGTGTCCAGATGCCCCAAAGTTAATTTATTAGACTGGTGCCTGTGTAACCAAGATTGTCAAAATTAGAGAACAGAGACTGCAATGAAACTGATGGAGTAAAGTAGCTCTGTTAACTTCAGTGTAATGGTAGACCTCATCAACTTAAAGTACCTTTCCCTTCTTTATTTATTTATTTCTTGTCCTGAATTTCAACTTTTAAGAATCAGGAGTTAGTGAATAATTCATTACCAATTAAAGTAAATGACCATCAGCATTTTTTTTTCCTTGAAACACAAAAAACCTGGCTCAAAACATTAATGCATGAGGTAAAGATCTTTCTTTATTGTAGCAGAATCTAATTTAGAAAAGTGCATTATTGATTCTATCCGTTTGTCAGAACCTGCAGTGGTATTGAGCTCAACATTGCCAGTAACTAGAAATGTAATGTGTATATGAAAAAAGCCAGGTGCATTGAAATTAGCACTAATTTTATTAGAATTCAATAGACATTTGGGCCATTTATTTCTATTTTAAGATGTAAATGTTGGCTTTGTCTTCACCTTGATGAAAATTTACCGAAGAAACAAAACACCATAATGATTTGTTAGGCAGTCTGGTCGAGTTGCAAAGGTTAAAGATTTTTTTTTTATTAGTATATGAGCTGGAGTTAGTACCTAGCTCATATAAAAAAAAAATAAACTCTTGAGGAAAGACTCTCTCTCCCCCTCACCCCCATTTGCGCAGGTGCACACAAGATGCTTCATGACCAAGATGGACCCCAGTTTATAACAAAGATCCCAGGCATTTTAATATCTTTTAGTGTCAATGCTTTGAAAGAGTTATGGAATAAGACCTAGTCTCCTCTTACTGTGATTTTACTGAAAACAAGCTCAGTAGCTATTGAAAGCTCTTTTCTCTGTGAGCTCCTAGAATTCCTGAAATAAAACGAGTGGTTTGACACCAATATTTCTAAGGTTCTTCCACAGACTTATGAGACCTGAGAGAGGATTTGTATAAAATTCAACACTAAATTTGTCCTGTTATTTTCATAAAGTCAAGTTCCGTTACCCTGGAGACATCTTCTAAAGCAGGGTCAGAAAGCCTCATAGACTTGTGGTGCAAGAAGATAGATTATGATCCACTTCATATATGGAAGTCTCTTAGGAAGTCTATCATTACCACCTAAGTTTGCTAAGCTAGCAAGATATGCTCCTGTATCTCAATCTAAATATGATCCTGTATAAAATTTCTGGTTTGTACATCATTAAGTACCAGACCTTCCATCTCTAAAGTTCTCATAGAATGAACTGTTCCTTAAGGGTTCAGTCCTGTATCACTGAAGCCAGAAAGACTCTGTGTGATCATAATTTCTCACTTTCTTTTCTAAGCTTAGCCTTGATTTGTCACAAAGCAAATCTCAGCCATCTGGCAGTCAAACTCTGAGGAGTCAAAGAACTGTGCCAAAGGATTTCATATTGTGCTATCAAGATCCCAGAGATGATAACATAAACCCTAAGGAATACCGATGCCATTAGAAAAAGCATAAACATATTTTGCTGAAACAGCCCATGTTTACTGTGAAAAAGAATTCTAAATTATTTCTCAGCTTCTTCAGAAACATAGGCTGTCCATAGGCATCTGCTAAATCAGAGTCTGAAGAATAACTGAAGGATAAAAATTTTTCCAAGGTTTTCTATTAAATGTTTGTATGTGTTTAATATTTCCATTTATATGAAAATGCTGGTCAAACACTTTTAAACAAACATACATAAACAAAAAGTGCTTCTTGTTCAATAAATTACATTGTCCCAGAATCAAACATACAAGTGTGGTATTAAAAGAACAAGGAGTTCCGTGAACTTCAACTTGAAATCTAATTCAAATGTTTTTCATTTCATGTTGACTTAGCGTCCTCCACAACTGAATTTCTAAAGCACTGCTTCTGCTTGTAAAATAACAGATATGTGAAAAAAAATACAACACTAAAGAAGAATTTCTAGATCATTAAAATTATGTGACCTTGTATCAGTTGCAAGGTTTTTATAGCATTGTTCTTAAAAAGCTTAATAATGCTTCACACAGCTATCAGATTGAACACATAGTTGTTTCCACATTATAGTAATTTATAGACATCAATTGATTGGCATACACAAGAAATAGACTATGTGACAAAACACAACATAATTCAACGAACTGTTTAAAAAATAAATGCTAAAAGTCCACATTTGTCCTGTTAAAACCATTTTAAATTGTTGAACTGAGAATAAAAACAAATAGTGTCTCAAATTTTATTGCACTGATTGCTTTATACCTACTGCTTCTCTCATTTGCAGTTACATGGACTGTTTCTCCACTTCCTATCATGTAATGTCTCCATGAAAATGAAAACTCCTGATAATTAATAAAAATAATATTTATCGTGCTCAGGTAGCTGAGAAAAAAGGGAAAACCTTTACTTTTTATTAGAAATATTCTGCACACTGCTAGCAAATTTCCTATGAACACACTGAGATAAGAACTTCAGATTTCTAACCAGTTCTTCACACAGAGATCCCTGGGGGGACGTGGCTTCTGTGGGGGATATACACAAAGGGCAACGATAGCTAAACTGAGTTTTGTTTCCTATTCATTTCCTTTAACATCTACCCCAACTATCTCTGCAAGAAAGACATTCACCTAAATATTTTCCAGTTTCTGGGTCTGGTTTTGCCCTTGAACAGTAGCAGGAAGGGGAGGACCTCAGCATGCCACAGCGCTTCTGGATATCAATCTTGGCAAAAAGTCTGGCAGACGAGCTACAGAAGTCAGTATACCGTTTGTAAGCAGTCAGAAGTGATACCTTTAGCTCAGGCATGTTTATTATAAGCTGCATAGGTAGTTTAACATCTGGGTCCTTTGTATAGTCCATGGGCACAACGTTTGGTGCCATTTCATGGTATCGGCCGTGCAACCTGTAAACAAGCAGAAACAAACAGCCAATAACCAGTTTTAAATAACCAATTCCATTCAGACAGTAATCAGATACAAATTTGTCTTGCAGCTCTAATCGTTGTTTTTAGTGCACAAGTCTGAGCCCACCAAATTCCCATCTTTTTGAAAAGAAGAGGGCTTTGATGCAGTATCCAGCATAACTGCTACCAACAGCCACGCGTTCCCTGAGGTGTGTAACTGAGCAGTGTTTCACACTATGTGTATGTAACATTTAGGCACTGCCCAGGTGCACAGAAGGCCTGAACCAAGGCATGTGCTATAAACTGCAATTCTTATCATATGTGGAAGCTTAGTCTTACACCTAAATCATAAACTGCTTAGGGCAAAGGTGGTTCCTTTGTCGTGTCCTATGTAATAACAAGAGTGTATTCTGATCTCTCAGTAGGTCACATGTACTACTTGTATATATTAAAAAGCTGTATTTGGTGACTTCTTTTCCTTTTAACAAAAAATCCTGCCTGCTCACTAAGCATACTAACAATTACATACAGAGATCACCATGTTTTGACAGCAGAACATGAACAAAGCAGTAACACAGAAAGCAATGCCTCAGCAACCCCCTTCATCTTTCCAGCTTTAGCTGCAGCAGCCCCACAGCCAGCCCCACACCCAACTGAACTACTTCAGATTCCTGTGTGTAAATAAACTCAAAAACTATGAGAAAATAATCTACAGGCATCTGTTTTCTCATGATTATGGTGTGCCACAAAGAACACATGAAATGAAACACAGAAACACATTTTTTCTGCATCGTAGGAAACTGATGTCTTCCCCCTGCACAGCAATATTTTGTGCCATACCGGAAATTGGATACCCACTGATCTAAGCACATTTCAGCTGCTCACCACAGCTCACCCTGACATTTCATAAATACTGTGTAATTCAAGATGCAATAGCCATTTCCCTCGCTAGCAACTGATTTCTCCGTTGTAAATAACAGCTACAAAGATGCTTCTAAATACAACAGAAAAAGCAGCTTAAAAGCATTTGAAAGAAAGCAAACCTTTCAAGTCAAATATCCATCTAAGGGCTACCTTCTTTTCTAAAATCTAGAATACTGAAATGGTGTTCTAGTCTTCAACAAAACTAAGCACTCATTATTGGCAAAACTTGACCATTGTGGACAACACTTTGAAATTCAGGAGCTGACAATCCCCGCTTATTTTAACTGCCAAGATTTGCTTCTGTACTTTATCTAATATTAGATTTGTCTCTGTATAACATGCAATATCAATGCAAAGTAAACCTGTCACTTCTTGCTGACAGAATTCACTGTCTTGTCAATCTGTTTATACTGAAGTTCAGCCATACCCTTCAGCAGCTGAAAAATGGATATGGTTCCCAGCTCTAGACTAGACTCTGCTAGAGCTGTCTGGAAGGCAGGCACTGGGCACAGAAACGTGCAGGTAATTGACTGCAGATTTGAGGGCAGCTCTCATATCCTGTTTTCCTCCCAGCTAACTCTGCCAGTAATTCACCAAATCAGTGAAAAATCTGTAGATGTAAGACCTTTCCACCTGAGTGGATTTCACACTAAAGCATCCAAATGGGTCTGTAGGAACTGGCTCTGATCTAGCTCTTGCAAACTAAATTATAGCAATAAAATACATCTTTCACATGCTTTTATCTGCAAGGATCCAGCAACTCTGTTTGTAACAGCCTTATCACATGGCATGATTAGCATTAGAAAAGGGCCATAAGATTTCCCTATACCCAACATATAGTATGTTGCACTTGCTCCACCATCCTTTGAAATAAACACCAAAAAACTCCAACCAACCGAACAACCACAAAAGACACAAACATCTTTTCCCACTGGAAGATCTTTATGCTGGAAGGTTCTTCAGGGACACTGTGTGCTGTTTTATAACAAACTGGATTGCCAGTATCAAATGCTGGACTTTGTAGAAAAAAATAACAGACCTGCTTCAGCTGCTTAACAGGATTCTGAGAAAACCACCTGCCACAAGGAACACAGTCCTTTTTGCAGGAATCCCACCAACACTCCCGTTTGGTTGAATAACTTCTGTTACATTTTGGCAAGGAAACAATGCATGTCTGATCAATTACTCTTAACACAATGTAAAGCTCAGTAGACATTGGGGTTATTTACACCCATAATCCTTCTGCCTGTATGCAATACCTCACTACACCTTGTAGTGTTGAGCACTATGACAAATCCCGTGAGTCAGACTCAGTAATCACTTCCCAAATGCTGCTCTCATTACTGACTGTTCTCTCACATCTCTCAATAACATTAATTACTAACTGCAAATAGAGAAGAAACAAAGCTCCGGTAAAGGCTCTGATATTTCTCCTCTTTTCGTAGCAGCAGAAGGCCCTTCAGGTGACCTAAACATATCAGAGCAGTTGTGACCTAGAGGAAAGGCTTCTTGTCATTTTACTCAGCATGGCCTTCACAAGAAGGATATCTGAAGACGACCTAAAGCTGCTTTCTCTAGCTGTTCTAGACACAGAAACATTTGTTTCTTGTCAGGGAGGCAATGTAAAGTTTTGCAGTGCTGTCTGAACACACAGCAGCAGATTTGGAAAAGTTGCCATTATCATACAGAGACCATCATGTATATTCAGAAGCCCAAGACCAGCCTTACTGTCTTTGCAGCAGTAACTACTACAGATCCTGCAGCTCTATTTCCTTTAAAAGATTCTTTTGGATGCATGCAGAAGCATTTTCCCATTCCTGGATGTGCTCTCTTTGTCAGCAAGATTCCTTATTTACTTTGCATGGAAATAGGAAAGGAAAAATTGGCAGCATCTTCCCCGCCACAAATGAGAGTGGGAGGGAATGTGGTGATAAATTCAGTGGCAAATTTCATTTACTGATGATGCTCTGTCCCCACAGGTACTGGGATAAGTTTATGCTTCATGTACAACATTCAAGGATTAAGGCTGTGATTCTGTATCACTTTAATCCAGTCTAAACCCAGACTGCTGATCTGCCCTTACAGAAATTTCAAACCCACCAGCCATTCATGTCCCTTGTATAAGCACTAACACTTAAGAATGTGCAGTGAGGCTCAGGGGTCTGACGTGTTTGAAAATACAGAAGTTTTCACAGTAGCTCCTTGAGCTTACTGAAGCAGTTGCAACAGCAGTGGAAGAATATGGGGGTTTAATTTTTCTATTAAATTAATCAATAAAGTAAAGGCAGAACAAGACTTACCCCTGTAGATAGCAGTAGTTTTAGACTGCTGTTCAACTCAGCTGCCCATCAACCAGTGAAAACAAAAAAAGCCGTGTTCAGAAAAAAATCCTCAAAACAGTGTTGTCCCCACAACCTACTTTTGATTGATGCTAACTTTCCTTCTACCACTTTTTACATGGCAAAAAAAGTGGGTCAGAGTCTGTTCTCACTTCTCAAGGGTGAAGCATCCTGGAGTCAGCAAGGGTGACACTGTGGGTATTTGCTGGACACAGTTTGGGATGTCTCCAAACTTACTACAGAGCCTCCAGCTCTACCTGAATAGATCTGAAAAAAGATATTTCTAAGCTTACACCCTGCAGCAACCATTTAAATTCACTATTGAGCTTTGGGAAGAAGTCAGACTGTACCCAAGGTCACCAGTGGGTGTGTTAAAACAGCTCTTCCTTGGCTGGGTGTACATTCATCTTCACCATTAAATGTAGTGACAACACATTACAGCTGGCTAGGCTGCCTTTTTAACAGGCACGCTGCACAGGAGTGCTGAAAACAAAAGATAAAAGCTTGCAATGATTCATTGATTAGAAATAAGTAAAGGCTTTAAAGTGGCCTTTAGAAATGAATAAACATCTCCCCAGTTCTGGTCCCACAGCAACAGTCACTTGATTTATGGTGCAAGGGGAAAACATTTTTATTCAGCAATATATATCCTATTTATTCCTAAATAAAAGGGATGCATTCAAAGACTTGTACATTACAGTCAAGACCATCTCAAAGAGTAAATTCTAGATTGCTCTGAATTGTTCTGCATGCTCAGAAAAGAAATAGCAAATGGCTTAACTAGAGCAATGAAACCAGACAGTGAGTGCTGATGGACAGTCCCACCAGGGGTTCACAGCAGCTGTGGCATGACCTGACCACACACAGGGTGGAATAACCTGTGCCAGCAGCAGGACCAGAAGTGCTCAGCTGCTGTTCAGCTGCACTTTTGGTTAGTCACCACAATCAGAGCTATCGGCTCCTGCCCAGATGCCAGAGCTGAACAGAACAGCTGGAGAAGGACTTTCTATAATATAAGGAGAAGAATTCACCACTCCAGAGACCAGCAGGAAAACTGACAAGTCAACCCAAAGCCCTGGAAAGAGGCAGGTCTCAGCAATCAGCCCTTCCAACCACCTGGAGACTGAGATGGCTGGAAGTAAAAGAAGGAACAGCATTGAAGACGGGGTTGCATGGAATGCAGGACAGAATGCACAAATGGGAACTGATTTACAATCCTTGCTACAGGGGCTGTAGCACTGTAGTGATGCAAATCAGTGAACTGCACATGCTCTCTTGATCTGCAGTGCTTTAATGGACAGTTGGGGAACAGGGCCAGACAGACCAAAACCTACAAGTCTGCCACACAGGGAGAAAAAGCTGCTATAGCTCAAACAAAAGGAGGCTCTTTAATCTGGGCCTGAAAAACTGAGGAAGGAAGGGCCTTTGGGGCTGTCAGCAACCGATAAAGAAAGTACTTTCAGGGTCTCAGATTTATGCCATACTTGCACAAACTGTTTTTGCAACAATAAATGTTACATGTTGCACATGGTAACTGAGGCATAAATCTCTGTGCTCCACCAATTCCTCAGTGAATTATTGCTTCCAAGGATTGCAAGAGGTTTTAAGTCTATTAGAGAAGGGGGTCTACCATGTGAAGCAAAATGACAGGAAACATGATACAAGGAAATTCAGACAGAAACTGAAACCACAACTCACTAAATCGCCACAGTTCAACAAACAGATAAAGAACAGAGAACAATGAGAAACACAAGCAGGAAGAGTTGAAAGTTGAAGGAATTCTGTTACTGATATGCCTTGTTTCTTTTATGCTTTCTAGTTAAGTTATTTTCATTGTATCAATAAAATACAGTAACTGGATATAGAAATCAGATTTATAAAAAGGCAGCACAATAAGATGAGAAAAAGTGGATAGATGAGTCTTCTGCTAGTTTTTAGTTAGCATGTAAAGTATTTATTCATCTTTGCAATTCAAAATGAAGCAGCACAAATTAATTCAGAAGAATACTAGAAACATATCCTCCCAAATCATCTGCAGTAAAATCAAAAAGAAATTGCAAGAAATGTTTTTGGCAGACAATTTATAATACATTTATTCTAAGTCTAGTCATAGTTAGGAAAGCTCTGACTTTCAATACAGGTACTCTACTGTTCCCAGAACTACATGATGCATAGTAAGTATAGATAAAAACACTTTATAATGTTTTCCCTTCCTTGAAGCAGCACTCAAAGCCCTGCTCACAGGCCTCTTTTCTGCTGGTGACTCAAAGAATCACAGAATGACTGAGGTTGTGAGGAACTCCTGGAGACGATCTGGTCCAACCTGCTGCCCAGCAAGGGCGCCTGGAACAGGCTGCCACATCCAGAGAGCTTTTGAGTATCTCCAAGGCTGCAGATTCCACAACCTCTCTGGGCAGCCTGTTCAGTGCTCGCTCGCCCTCTCAGTGCTTCCCTATGTTCAGCCAGAACCTCCTGTGTTTCTGTCTGTACCCACTGCCCCTTTTCCTGGCACAGGCATCTGTCTCCTTTGCACCCCCCTGATCTCAGCTCTCTCAGCCTTTCCTCATGCGAGAGAGTCCTCAGTCCTTTATCCATCCCAGTGGCCCTTTGCCAGACCCTGGAGCAGCTCCTTATTTCTCCTGTACTGGGGAGCCCACAGCTGGACACAGTACACCAACACTCCAGACTCCATACAGGTCAACACTGACAGGAATCCTGTCCTCTCACAAGCCTTAGCAAAACAGGTACAGTCTGACTGAAATATAATATAATAAAATATAATAGGAAAAGTTTATTGTACAGGAATGTTCTTCATGTATGTAGTTTCTTGCCTAAAACTCAGGAAGATTCCCAAGGGTACAGGGTTCCCCACAACTTCATTCTTTCGGCTGATGTTTGTTCTCCCCAAAGCTGATAATAGGGCAATTCCCCCTTTCTGCATAAACTTCAAACTCCTTAAAAGAAAAACAGGAGCTGTGTTCTAACTCCTCTTTCCATTTGTGTAGCAACTTGCTCCACAGGGAGCTGCATCCCAAGCAGTTTGCTGCATTTGCACCCTTATAAGGAAGCTTTGCAGACACTTGAAGGAAACCACTGCTTAATTCTCTGGCAGATTTCAGATTTAAAATCCAGCATTCGGGTGGATTGGCTACAAGGGCTCCTCTCACCTCACCTTTCACCCATCAAGAACAAGATAAGAAACAGACAGAGAAGAGAAGGCAACAGAAGAATTAATTTTCTTCTACAAAAAGGTTCAAAGGTTTGCTGACATCCCAGCCTGTGCCCAGTTTGGTCATTTAGTGCCATACTCCCCTGGCAGTTGTCTAACCAGGTTAAGTCAGTCTCAAGTAATACAACTTGAATTTACAAGTTTTGTGCTTTTTGGCTAGGACAGACATCCAGGAACACCTGCGTTTGAGTGCTTGTTTGGGTGCCAAACTGTACCAGTCCACAGACAGAAGCAGAAACAGATGGGCTGGCGAGCAGATAAGCATTATTGCTAGAGTAAAAGCTTGTCTGCCAGAAAATCAGATTTATAAAACTGAGTAAGAGAAATAATGCTTTATAAGAGACAACTCAACCCTTTGTTCCCATTTACAATCACAAGAGAGGCACGTCATACAAACAGATTCATTGCTATGACTAAAGTGGTTTTCCAACTTTTCTTCATGTCATTTTTTTCTTTTTATTCCTGTTTCTCTCTGCAGGATGTTTTCCAGGATAACAAATCTTTTTTGAATGGTGATGCCCAAAACTGGACAGTCTAATCCTACTGAGGTCCCAGTACTGCTGACTGGAATTCTTCCATTTTATAAACACTGCTGAGGCTAATGCATCGTAGAAATTCATTTGCCTTTTTTTGCAAGAGCATTGCGGGGGCGGTGTTGTTAAAATTATGCTCACTTTGCTTAGATCACTAACCCCCCAGCCATTTTTTTTGATACGTTGCATTTTGCACTTGCAAATTTTTCCTCAGGTCTTAGGACTTGAGTGTGTGAATTTCCTTTTGTTCACTTTGAGTCTAAAAATTTCTCTAACATACTGAGTACTGTTGAAAAAGCTCACCTTGATCTTCATAGCACGTGCAACTCTCTTCACCTCACTGTTTCTTACCATTCCCACCAATCCTCTATGTTCAGGAGTACCTTGACCAAGAGGTCAGTGCACTTACACAAGTAGAAAAGGACTGACACAAACTGGAACATGTAAAAACCTTTACCAAAATAAAGACATGTTGCACCTGCTTCTTTTCTCTGACTTACAAAAGCAGACGCTCACAGGAAGATTTGCTTTTAACAAATCCACAGCGGCTGCCTCTGAGCATGTATTAAGTTCTAGGCACTTAGAGCCTGCTTGTCTACCAGTGTGTTCTGGCATCTTTCCATGCAGAAAAGTAGTGTCCTGAAGCTGCACACACCGGTCTCATTTCCACATTCTCCTTAAGAAAACCAGGGCATGTTTTCAAAGGCCTAACACTACCAAAGCAATCAGTAACAGCTCTAAAAATTTGTCAGCTGCCCTATGAGTATTTTAGAGAGTGTTTTGAGTTGGTGATAACATAAATATGTCTACAATACCCAACATTCTTGACTATGTTCTTGCCCTGGGCCCATGACTAAATGCTTGTAGCTGTGATTGGCACTTCCCAAAATTAATCATCTTTAATAAAGACTTAGGAGTGTATTTAGGTTTTCTGGTGATAAACAGCTATCAAACACCAATAGTGAGCTATGGTTTCTATGTTTCTCTTTCACCAGGCACTCTTGCCTCTGCTGCAGTCCTACTTTATATTTTTTCCTAGATCCATTTTCAGCATTTTCTGTTAATTTTTTCTTCACTTTAAATTAATAAGTTATATTATTTTCTAATAATTTGCTAATTATCCACACTCAGATTACAAATGAAAAGAATGTGTCCTCAACCCCTCTGACCACAGCCTGCATTTATGTTGACTTAAGCTGATGCTGACACCAAAGCCTTGCACAGTGTGTAAGTCAATCTAAGACCTTACTGGTAGGGAAATGCTAAGTCTTGCTCTCCTCTCCTTTCCTCATTTTCAGTTGCATTTGCTTGCTCTGGCTCTTATGCCAGCTTTGGCACTCATCTGATCCCTCAGAGAGCTGATTCAGCTTATTAAACCAGCAGAAAATAGATTTACTGTTGTTTGGGGTTTTGATGGGCTACCTTCCCTGTAGGGACAGATAAAAACACTTAGCCCATTTCACCTAATTGCAATCTCATGCTGGTTTACATCAGTTTATAGCCATTTAAATTGAAACTGCCATATTAATCCCTTCATCCCCATCTACACAACAGTACCTCTTCCTCACTAACAGGCATTGACAGTCATGCAAATGGATGGTGAGCCAGACAGGGCTTTCTTTTTTTTTTCTTTTTGTAAGGTTGCTCCTTGCTGGATCATCTCACTGAACTCGGCAGCTGCACAAGAAATTCAGCTGAGCCTAAAAAAGACTGGACCTGCACTTCCTCTATCTCACCCCTGTGAGCATCCTGCAGTGCATAAATAAGTGCCCAGCAGTACCTGGCTGCCCCTTCAATGAGACAGGGAGATGCTAAATCAGTAAGTGCTAATTAACCAGGGGGTCATAACCCACTGTATTCCTGCTCAGTAAAACTGCACCTCAGACATGTAGAAACACCTCTGGATTCTACACTGACTGCAGGACACACCCTCACTGGTATCACTGAGCAGAAAAGCAGCAAATCCCTTTCACACAAGTCACTGGCTCAACCCTAAAAAAGTCTATGATATTCACCTTAAGCTAATCACCACCATCAATCTCCTTATGACAATTACACATTATAAGTGTATCTTAAGTCAAATCCTACTCTCATTCATTCCTGCAGAATAACTGGCTTTATCTGCTTTCCTCACAAGCCAGATAAAAAGATTTAGCCTCTTCCACATGGATCATAAAGGAGAAATTTAAAACAATTTACTTACCGAAGGATTTCCTTCCGAGTGAAGAACGTGCAATCCTGTTAAAGAAACAAAATGTGTCATTGTACTATAGAAATATCAAAAACAACTGCAAAGAATCATTTCTCAAGCCCTTGGAAGGAAACTCAGATCTGACAGAGAAACATTAAAGATGCCGTTTGGGTGCCATCTACTTTTCACTCAGAAAGCAATATACACTATAAAATAACAGAAATATTCCAAGGACCAGCCTATCAGTGAAAAAAAGGATATTGGTAATGTGATAGTTCAGGAGGAAAAAAAAAACAGGTTGCTGAGACACTTCTCCAATGTGGAAAGACCAGACCAGAAACAAAATTAAATCCAAAAAATAAGGTATATGCCAAAAGTATCCAATAAATGAATATGGAAAACTGTAAACAACAAATAGATGACAAAAACAGTCTTCTAACTTGAAGCATCCCCCTACTGGAGACAACTGGTTTAATAATAAAATTATGTGGTTATTTATTAGTTATTAACTCTTTTTGCTAACAATCAGTTTGCACTATGGTCACTTTGGTGAAGGTTGCAAACTCCTCTATTTTAGGAGCAGGGATAAATGGACAGCCCCTGCTCTGAACAGCAGAAAACTATACAGCTCTCTCTGTGCTGTCACAGAGTTAGAAATAACTTACTAAAATGTAAAGTACAGCTTGCTGGACGTGAGAGAAGAGCATAGAAGCACTCGCATTCTAAATGGCTCTGTGATATGACTCAATGTACACTGGTTTAATTCACTTCATGAACAGCTGTGTCATACTAGAATTCAAACGCTCACCAAGGAACCAGAATATGAGCAGGGGAAGAGTTTGCATTTCACGCATTTCTACGTCAGTCGCAAAAAAAAAATAATAATTTCAGGTGCTGTGAGGAAATACAATAATCAGTCCTGTCCCATTCAAAAATAATCCCCTAACCTCCACTATCTTACCTAGTATGTACTTTATGGAAATTCTGCCCTTCATCCAAGACTAGGAACACTAGTAGTAAGGAAATATTTGATAATCAGTTGAGAACATATTCATCAATTCAGAGAATATGCAATTTGATCTTAGAGCCAGTTCATGAGGGTGTAAATATAGGGAACAACCACCAACACAGAAAATTCTTCCTGATTATCCACCTCTCTCACAGGCCCATGTGATGGGGCAAGGCATTTGCCTAACAATTCAGCTCTTTGTAGTTTTCCCCCTTTAATGTAAAGATATTTAGAATAGTTCATCTTTGAAAATCAGCTTGTGACAAGACGACAGTATCAGCCGCGTTAAGTTATACTTAAAGGGTACAAACAACTACTTTGACTCTCCCAGTCCTGCTCTTCAGTCAACCAGTGAAAAAGCATTTCTTTCCCAAGCTGAGACTCATTAGGGCTAAATGCCTGCTTCTTCCAAGGAGGGGAGAAGCAAAGGATCCCAGCTGGCTGAAGCAAACAGCCTGTCTCGGGTGTCCAGGAACGCGATCAGTCCCACAGGGTATCAATTATTGAGCTGGCTTGCTCTCCTCCATACAAAGTGGCAGGAGCAGCAGCTCTTCCTTCAGTGGATTGTGCAGTTACAGGGCCCAGGAGGAAGCACCTTGGGAGCTGCTGACACTGATGTCACATTGTCTGGAACTGCATAAAGTGACATCGGAGCCAGGTGCTCAAGTCTTCCTTAATTCCACACAATCAACACAGTCAAACTGTCACTTAAGGATGCTTCATTTACTAAGAAAGGGCAGGTGTAATCTCACAAATAATTGTAATGCCCTCAGCAGCAACCATGTGTCACTATACAGGCTGGGGAAGACAGCAGCCACTTAACTAGAAAGGTGTCAGGGAAGCGACATACAAATAGAAACAAAGATTACAAAGAAAAGTTACCCTTTACCTTGCAGAAGTCCTGCAAAAATGCTATTGGAAGACAAATTAGGAGGTCAGATTAACCATTTTTGCTGACAATCCACACATTTTTTTATATTTTATTCTGAGTTGCTTCATGACATTGACAACACTGCTGCCTGCCTGTTTTTTAATCAACAAAATTTTTACTAATATAATCTAAACCCAAATAATATTGAAAACCTCTATAGCAGAAGTAGTTGCAACTATCTGCCTGACCACCGTTACTGACAGCACTATTCCAATCATGCCTGCCAATTGCATGGAATTGTCAGGGAAAAGGGCTGTCAAAAAAAATGTAAAAGTGGAGTCACTCTTAAGAGAGCTCTCAAAGCTACTCAGAGTCAAAGCACCACAAATTCATTATACTTCTGATCCAGCCAGATGAGACCATTTATGAAAGGATTTACCATTAAAAAGCCTGTCTGGTGTCAAATGGCAAATGCAAAAGCCACAGCTCCATGTGACTTCTGATAGGGAAGTCCAGCCAGAGGGATCTCTTGCTTCTCCCACCTTCTTATTTCTGCCTTTTCCTTTATGCAGACTTCACCTTGATGAGCAGAATAACTGCATCAGAGAACTTGGAAGGAAGGAACTAATGTATTTGTAAATTATATAATGGATGCCTTTCCAGCTTGGATCATTTCCTTTTAGTGACTTAGAATACAGCGTTGGCAGTGCTGGTACAAGAGATGGTGGTGAATCAAGTGTCTGTTGATGGCAGGAAAGGGGTGTAGAACTGACTTTTTCTTCCTTTTTTTTTTTTTGTTTGAAAGCACAGCCCTCACTTGGATTGAAATCATGATGGAAAAAAGGTCTAAATAACATAATTACATTTTATAGTTGCTGGAACTTCAGCAGTTTAATTTCAGCTTAATTAAAGACTTTTGACCAAAGAAACACGGAGGTGAATCATCCAATTTTCTTTTGGCTACTTCATTCATACAGAAAATACACAATGAAGGACAAAAAATAGTAAATTAACATGTTAAATTCACTCTCTCATAAGGAAAGGTGAAGCGGGCTCTGGAAAGCATTTGTCATTTATGCACACAACCTTGATTTTCCTGCAAGCCAGAGGTATCGTGGAACACATTTGTTATTTTGTGGACTGTATTTGAGTTTGCTATGAACACAAAAAAGCAACTTGTTCTGTTTGGACACTAAAGCAACTGGGAGTCCTGCTAGAAAAGCGCCAACTAAATACTGAACAAATAAACATTACCAGAGTTTTCATAGTTCTTATCAGTTCAACAGTTCTGGCAAGAATTGATCCTGGGAATCATTGCCTTTATTTCTAGTGCTATACAATGGCCTGAAAGGCTTCTGCTAACAGCAGGGCCTTGAGGGTTTTAGCCTGTTTAGAACAGAGGCTCTGCCTTGACAGGTCACCTATTCCAGCCCCTGAGAACATACATGCCCCTTTTCCAAGATCAACTGTCCCACTCAGTGTATCCTTGTGCCCTTAATAATCAAGTTCATTAGAAGTCCAATGTGGAATCACTGATGGTTGTTTGGAGGCAGGGTACTAAAATAAATCTGCAATTATCTACTTAACATCTTATAGCAAAGTCAATAAAATCAAGCAAACAGAAAATAAATTTCCCATTGATTTCCATGAGATCATGACCTTGTATAATCAGATCTGACTCTCAAATTTAGCATTTAGATGGCTTAACTGCTTCTTAAAGTACTTGGCAGAGAGAAGAGGCAGACAGCTGGTGTATTTAGGTTCCATGGGTAGCTTGGCTCATGGCTGCTATTGGGACTTTCTGCAAGTCACTCAGCGTTGCTTGTAAAGCACAGTTAACAATATCTGCTCTTAAAACTTATTTTTATAGAAGAGCAGCATGCACATGCTGTCAGTTTTATGCTTTTATTTTCTATGTCAGATGAATGAAGATTTAGGACAGAACAGACTGAAATATGGTGGTCCACCACCTTCTCCACTCATCTGTAGGACTTTACTGCAAACTCCTAGGCTGGTTCTGCTTCATATTGAGTTCTACAGCGAATTGAACAAAAACAGGGAGAGAGAGAGAACTGCGCTGACAATGCTGCTGCTTAACTGCCTGTAGTGTCCATAGCCAGCACACCGGGAGGTGTGGCTCCACCGTCAGCTGTTCGGGGGGATGGATTGCCAATTCCCGACGGCAGCACACAGCTTATGAATGGCAGCCGAGCCCAGTGAATGGGAGGTGACCAATCACCACTTCCAGAAACAAGTGTTGTGCACAGCTCTGAAATAAAGCTCATTTCATGGAGGTATGCAAAACACTGCAGAACAAAAACTGCAGAAATGAACAACGGAATGAAAGAATAGAAATAGTCAAATATGCTGTGAAACAGTATTTCTTAAAGCCATTAAATGCATATTTCTCTTCTAAGGCAATACATATATATTCTGCTTTGTATATGTATAGTTTCATAAGGTCAGGTTTATTCTGCTCCTGCAACAGCTTCATTGGAAAGTTTTATAAATAAGAGAATAATATAAATCAGTCTTACACAATTACTGCAAATTTAAAAAAAGTCTCAAACAAAAGCCATCAAACTACAGATAATGCAGACACTGTAAACCTTATAGCTTTCTGAGAGAGCAGCTCTTAAAAAATGTTAACTACTGGATGCTGCAGCACTTTAAAAGGTAATATTTCAAGCAAATGACTTCTGAGGTTTCATTTTGAAAATCACAAATGATGTTTTGTACTGTGCCAAAGTACAAAATGTGTGTAAGAGTATTTAATCAAAACACCATTAAAACATCATCCTGTGAAGCAACCAAGAATCTGGTACCAGACAGAAGCAAATGAACTTTTATATAAGATCTATTATTAACTCTATTCTGGCAATGTTTTACAAATGCAATACTTTTGTTCTACATTCCATACAACTAAGAGTGGCATAGAGTTGTGCAAGACTGAGTCAGCAAGATATTTATGTATTTTCATCACTGTGAGTGTATAAGGAGTTAACAGAGTTAATGAGTTAAAAAGGCTGTTTGCATCGGAACACCAACGAAAAATTTACCATACAGCTCATCTTTACTTGTCATCATATATACTTTACAATTACCCCCAGCCAACCAAAACACCCACTGAGTTTCAGAAGGAAAAAGTCTGCAGCTGTAAGAAGCAGTTTATATATTCATACTGCAACAGGGAATAAAAACAAGTCAGACTTCAGCAAGGACTGAGAAGAAGCAAACTGCCAACGAAAGTAATTTTGTTCAATCTATATATCCACCAAATGGTAACGTGAAACCAGAACCTGACCAAAGGATATTTTCACAAAAAACTTGCTCCATTATTATGCTACTTTTACTTGCATTATAACAGCAATAATCTATCAAATGGAAAATACTTTTTACAGAAGATCCTGGGGAACCTGTGAATGCACTTTTTGTATTCTTGCAAAGGGTTAATTTTCCAAGACCATGGATGAAGTCAAGCATGGCTTTTTAAAAGAGAGCTTGATGAACTTGTTTTACTTTACAAATGGTGTTTCTTGACAGATCATAACATAACTTGTTTCGTCTGGTTTTGCATAATTCTCAATGAAATATAGTTGAATTGCACTTTGACTTCAATTTTCACAAAAGGAAAAAAGTGAGCTCTGTAATGGAGGAATTCTTGTGTAAAAGAAGCAAGTCATTATTTCATAGTACTATATTGTATTGCATTATTGCCTATAAGACTGCCAGGGTAAACATCAGTTTGTTTTGAGACTGCATTAAATAATGCAGAGTAAATAATACCACTAATGAACAAATACAAATGGCTTGCAATAAAACCAGTAATATGCCCTATAAACTCTAGGTTCTATAAGGGAAAACAAACTAACAAACAAAAAAGAACCCCTGAATTTGTATCAAATTCAGATCCCTTATTCAAGTAATCCCAGAAAAGGGAATGAGATTGACTGAACAGTGCAGGAGTTTGTCCATAGCCCAAGCACGGTTTCTCTGCGTTTCCTACTCAATACAATTGTTTTTAGAACAATTTTTTAGAAATGCTGTGCATCGAGGTGAACATATGGCTCTGATGTTGTTTTACTGCATACCTGTATTTTCCATCGCTTCAAGCATCTGTACACAGCATCACTCAAGACCCCCTAAAATTTCAGTTCATTTTCTTTTCTCAATATGAGACTTGACCACCAAAATCTGTAGGCAACTTTTAAAACCTTAATTTTAAAAAAGTTCATTTATTGCAACGAAATCTGTCTTTCTTGCCTATCAATACTCACCTTTTCCCTCACCAGACCTTGGTTAGATTTCACATTTTCTGTATAAAAAAACCCTCAGTAAACAACCAAAACTCCCACCCACAAAACCCTCCAAAAACCACAACCAGAACTCTAAGGGCATATGAAACATCAATGCCCAGTAAAATTCCTTTTCTTACAAGGCCAGCATTTTAAATGACGTGAATCTCTATGAGCAAACCAGTGCTAGCAAAAGCCTAATTTGCAAAACAATTAACTGATCTTATGAAAATGGAAAGAGCTGCCAACTAGAACGTTATCATAATAACAGGTGATATGATTTTAACAGCAGGTGTTATGGCAAGGTGTTAGACTGGAAAGCTGCAAATCTCCTTTCTTTAATTTGCCTCTACCTGCTTTGAGTTTAAAGGAAAGCTGAAAGGTTTGGTACTATCAAGTTCTATTACAGGTCTCTTTTACAAAGAGTTTCAACTGGCTGCCCATCACCAGTCTTAATGAAGAGCACTTAAAAAACTTGTCCACTGAAAACACTGAGGTCATCCTGTGGGTGATCAGATTCGAAACTCTTTAATTTAAATTTAAAGGTCCTGCTAAAAAGTGGCTCTTCAACACGACATTTACATGCAAAACAGGTGCATACACAGGCTTTTCAGAAAGTTTTAGATAAATCAAACATATTTATTTTATTTCATTAATATCATACTAATGATCTGAGATTTATGTATGCTAGTTCTTCAAGCAGGTGATATTTCTGCAGCTTAATCTTCACTCTCTAAAGTCAAAGCCACTTGCACAGGTTTTACCATACTTTAAGCTCATAAACTCCTCACTTTTCCATCTCATAGTGTCTTCAATGGAACAGGCACATGAAACATAATGAATTTTTTAAAATTTATAAAAATCTTCCTCCTGAAACAGTATTTAGGTGCTATAAGCTCAAAGCAACTTGTGCTAAAGACAGAAATAGTAGAAGTTACAACTGGATAATACAACATCCAGAAATATATTTCAATAAAAAAATTATAAGTCTAACCATGAGGTGAGTGAGGTTTTGAACAGTCTTCCAATAGGAACTGGGAGGAAGTAAAAAAAATCCAACCAAAATAAATTTTACAAGAAAGACTGACTCTTTTTCTTCTGCATGCTGATACTATGAACACTGTACCCCGGACTACTATTGTAAGGAGTACAGTACTAACTCATAGACACGTAAATTCACAAGAAACTGTTTTAGGGGGAAAAAAAAATCCATTTATAGAAGCAATTTATATGTAGAACCCTTCCTGGTCACTGAGGTACAGATGTGAACAACAGACTGTTGCAAAGTGGACTGTGGTACACAGTGTTTTACTTTGGCCCAGGGTTTAGAGGCCCTGATAACTCAGCTGCTGGCCCAAGACATGAAAAACCTGCACTAAAAAAATTATGGAAACATTGCCCCATTCTTCTCTTTTCTATTCTGAAGAAATTCCACGAATGAGAAACAGGCAGGTAAGATGGCAAACTCCAAATCAAATAGCTCTACTTGTATTATACAAACTGCCTTCTCCCCCAGGATGCAGTGGAGATGCAAGAGCTCTCTGTGTGGGTGGCTCCAGCAGTCAGCCCAGGATCTTTTTGTTTAAAAGACTCAAGAGGGATGCAAAACTAATGGATCAGAGGCAAATCATCATCAAAATTACATCTATATCTGATTCTTCAGAGCATGAGACTAACATTCCTTCCTAACAAATTCAGCAGGTCAGTTACTGCCCTGAAACCTGTTATTTTATGGTACTTACCAAACATAACAAGTGCTATTACTAGGCAAAAATTATCTAGCTCTACACTAATGAACTGCAAGTCTGCCTGTAACAGAGAAATCCCAAAGGCGACTCAATCCACTGGGCCCAACTCCTGCCAAGCTCCGAGATCAATTACCCAGCATTATGAAAGGCAGGGGCTGCAGAAGCCATTAGAGAGAGGCAATTTCTACATGAAGAGCACTGAATTAGGGATGACATTTCAGCCCTTGCATTTGCCAGTTTATGTCAAGAAGATAACATTAATTACATTTGGATTTTGTTTTGTTTTGCTGCAGTTGTGCTCTGTTCTATGTTCACTTTTATTGTTAGTAGGAAGACAGACACTGGTGCTTTACAGATCTTTGATTTCTCTCTTGCCTATCCAGCATCAACGTGAAAAAGCTTTTTTGGATCATGGACTACTAAGACTAAGACCATTAACTTAGATTGATACATTACAGACTGCTGGGGAGAAGCGTGACAAAGTGGAAATTAAAGAAGATCCATTGTCCCATTTCCTACAATGACAAAAAAAAGGCTAGGTATTTATAAAATAATTTGATTTATACCTTATTTTCAGCACGGAATAATGGTTCAAAGCATTTTAGCATATACGCCTGGCCTCACTCTGTGCCTCAATATTTACACCTGTGACAAGTCCATGTTAGCAGTAACTTGAAATAAAATTAATAACTAAAATTATAGTTTCTACTTCAATGGCTTTAATCAAAGATCACAAGGGTAAAACGTTATTAAGTTACCCACTCCCTTGAGGGTCTGTGTCTGTCCCTTGGTTATCACAAGATAAACTAAATCTTGATTTCCTGTGCTGCTAATTCAATGCTTGTCACTTCATGTAGGAGAACAGAGCAATGCAGCCAGCCTTGGCTGCCTCTCTTAAGCTGCCTCCTTCTTTGGCACATTTTTACTCAATGCTTTGCCTCACTGTATTCTCAGAAACTTGTTCAAGATGCCGACTGTGCACAGAACTTCCTGCAATCCATTTCAGTGAGATTTGCAGCGTGCTGAAACATGACTAAAACCTGGCAATTCTTTTTTTTTTCTTTTTTACCCTATTTAAAAGCAGTTGATGCAATGTTAAGTAAATAAAGAAGTACCAAGTTACTCCTGACATAAATGCACACTTACTTATGTTCAGGTAAGAAACTGCTCTCCAGGAGTGGATGCAAGCATAATGACACCTATCCTGGGATTACATTAAGCCTATTTCTATGACTTATCCTTAGAAGTTAATTTAGACAAGATCTCTTTTTTTCCTTTCCGCTCTATTGTCAGCAAAGGCATCGGGGAGAGAAGGTGCTACACTTTTGTCAAGCTAGTCACAATCTTTATTCTGCTTCCTAGTTCAGACATTGAGGATGTGACTCTTCTCCCTCTATACAGAGAGAGAGAATTAAATTAGTATATTCAACAACTCAGCCTTAGAATATTATTTCAGCTGCTGGAAGGAGCAGTAGAATATATGCATGCAGGTTATAAAGGAAGCTTTCAATTATATTAGAAAAAACCACTCCCCAAACCAAACAAAAACCCAAATCATAAACATATGTAGATTACTCCCTTCCATCCCCCAAGGCAAACCAAGATATCTTACCTGGTAGGCATCTAGCTGTTCATCAGTAAATATCGTTTGCTTATTACCCATCTTAAATGAGGAATTCTTCCTCTCTGCAAATGCATCCCATTAGAAGTAGCTGGATTCCTCTGTACTGTAGGCATTTAGAGCACGTATACTCCGTGAGTGTGCTGAAAAAATCCCAGAGCCTGCATTGAACTGGTTTTGACTGTACCTGCCCAGTGAGGAAGGACAAAGTCTGGGAAATCTTTGTAAAGGCTTGACTGGAGCGTGCCAGGAAAGAAAGTGTTAAAATCACAGGCAGGTGTCGTGCAAAAACAGGGATACCAATCTGTCCCTTTTCAGATGCTTTCCTAAGAGGCATACGGAGCTTTTATAACCCAAACCCCGAGCAGCCGCTCCAAGCAGAACGCAGCTCTCTCTTGCCTCGGGGTCCCACTCAGGGCGCTCCTCACGGCACTTCCAGGTTTTGGAGCAGCTCTGCGTCAGCCGGTGGCGCTGGGCAGCGCAGCCGTATTGCCAGGCACCCACAGCCAGCCTGGGAACTGGGGAGCGCAGGGGCACTGCACACAGACCCCAGCCAGCTCTGCCAGCTGCCTTGCCCCAGGCTGCCAGGGGACGCACGGCCGGGTGCAGCCTCACGGTGTCCTGAGCGGCCCCACTCCAGCCCCAGCTGCCGCGGCGGCTCCGCAGCAAACGCTCATGCCTGCACTGTGCCTATCGAGGATGTCACTTCACTACCAAAGGTACCAAACTCCCGGGTACAGCAGTGAACGCAAGGACTCCTTCGCACATTAACTAAATTTCTGGAAAAAGTCAGCAAGATTAAAGCAGTTTAACAGATGCTCCCCTGACTCCTTAAGCTCAAGCAAGAACAGCTGGGAAGGAAAAACCGCTAAGGCAAAACAGCCTAAGGCAAAAGCAGAAAGGGCCAGTAGAGGGCTCACGGGGTGTTTTAGCGCACCACAACCCTACTGACGGGAAAAAAAAAAAAATTAAAGAGAATCTATGAGAAGCAGACAGACAAAATTATATTATCTAACATCTGCAGAAGGATAAGCTCTTATAACAACAGCAGGAAGAAGTCTGAGTGAGAAAGGATGGCAGCGGGGAAGAGGGACCCACTATAAGTTCACTTTCCATTCATGCACATAGGAACAGGAGAGGGTAAGATTCCTAACTTCTTTATTTACAGTCTACCAATGGTCATTATTTCCTCATCAAGATAGCAAGTTTAAGAAAAACACTTGGAGAATTATTTTGTGCTTTTCCCTACAGCTTCTAATGATCCTGGCCTGATAGCAGGATTGGATAATAGGAGTTCACTTTACTTTGGCATATAACAACAAAGAACAAACATTTAAAAGTAATAGTGAAAGCAAATATATTGTATACATAGTAAAAATATCCTATGAAGTGTGTTGGATATGTAGTAAAAACATTCTACAAAGTGCTGAACCACAGACTGTTGTAAGAGATGGCTTATTCCAATTATAACATTTAGAAATGCAGGTTTGATTAGCTGCAAACCAGCACTGCCCTAAGCTACAAAAATTACAAGGTATATCACATACACAAAAAAAATGCCTTGCGATGAGAATGTAGGCAACAAGGCTTATTAGTAATAAGCAAACATCAGAACTGTAACATTAAAGAAATGGATTCTAGCAATAGAGCATATTGCAGCACAGTTTCAGAATAAGAGGGAAGAAACTACAGTAGTAAGGAAAATACAAACTGAATGATTTACCATCAGATCAAGAGTGCAGCAAGCACCTGTTCAAATATCATACAGTTGTACTGACTGTTACATGGCCAAACTGATCTCTGTTGTCCCAGCCCCCAGTGCTTTTTTTTTTCTGTTCCCTGGTGTGTAGTGGCATTGGATTCTTATTATGCTCCAAAAAGTTCTCCATAGGTAAGTCAGAACATTAAAAATAATTGTATTTGAATTTCTTTTAAATCAGAAAACAACAATCTATAAGGACCCCTTGAGGCTAAGAACTTTCACAGTTCTGAAAGTTCTTACCTGTCCTCAACTCTGAGCTCTATCGCTGGCTTTAGTGGTTATACGTATAATTAAGCATGGTTAATATTTCTGATCTGGTGCTACTGAAATGCAAGAGATAACAGCTGCTCTCAATCAGACCAGACCAATATTTAGGCAAGTGATTTGCATGAAATAGCATTCCATTCACAGCCACCTACTTCAAGCTGCCCATCTATGCAAATCAGATTAAATACAAATGGCCAAATTACCTCTAATGTCATTATACAGAAGTTAATTGACAGCAGGGATGGATTTGGCTCCGTATCTTTTAATCTTGTGGTTCCGTACACTTAACAGTACTCCTACAGTGAAAAGCTGATAGTCCATCTCTTCATTTTTTACCTGCTTTTATATCCCTGGCTGCTTGGTCCCACTGCACCCCAGATGACACACACAACAGGAAGTCTCAATCTTTTGAATCAGAATAACAGCAGTAAAACAGCAGCGGAGCTTCATGGAAAGCATTAACCAGGTAAGGCTTACTTGTGGTTACAATGCAGGCCAGAGTTAGAGATCCTGAGGTTCACAGACACACTCCTCTTTCTTCCTTTGGGCCTAGCTTTCCACTCTGCCACCTCCACTTTCTCTTCCATATTAGGAATGCCTTGGGTTTATTCCATTGCAGAGAAAATATGCAGGGAAACCTCTATGGCTGAAGGAGTTAGTTGCTTTAAAAGAAAGACTCAGCTTATCAAGGGAACAGCATCCACTGAGTACATGGACTGAAAAGAAACAGTTTCTCAAATTCTTCTTGGCATACTCTGAAGAGTATTTTTTCTTAGTAAATAGAATTAAAATACACATTTTTAAAAAGAGGATTCAGATATAACTGTTGAGGCTTACACTATACCAGCTAGCTCTTCTCAAGCATATTACAGTGGTAACTATATTTCAATGCATAATTATCTTGCTATACTAATTGGGTAAAATTCAAAGACAGTATAATGCATGAAGTCTTTTTCACTCCTATTTGTTTATACCTGTCAAAGTTCAGATGATCTTCCAGTTTACCCTTCTGCATTTCTTCTATCTGTTCATATTTATCAAAGATTAGTTGTATTTGCCAGTTGGGTGTTAAGCAAACTTACTCCCAGCACATTGCAGCAACAAATCAATACTTTTCAATGTGCACAACAAGACTGACCTTAAATACTACCAGCACCACCACCTTTCACTGTATTTCAGTTTTTTAAAACTGTTTGCCAAACCAAGTGGTTTTAAGCTATTAACAATACATAACATACATCTTGCAATCAGCTGCAGATATAGTAAGGAGGACAGTATATATAGAATAGTCTTGCCATTTCACTGCCATCACATACCAGAGACAATAGTTAAACAGCAACTGCTCATCTGCTCTAGAAGTTTAAATCCCAGAGCAGGAAATACAGTTACCAAGTATTCCAACACCTTCCCTCTCACACAGAGGGGGATTCACACAAGGAATTCTGTCCTTGCAGAATAACTGTTCATAGAGAGTTACTCTGTTAGCAAAAAGAACAGTTTTGGTCCAGAGGAGCTGCCTGCACATTTATTCTGCTGTAACCTTTTATGAGTCCTTAGGGCCCACTGCTAATGCAGGTGTGAGTAACAGTGATCGCTACTTGCAATGGGAGAAGTTCCATCCTCCACTGGTGCTGTAGAAATTCCCCCTGAGTCTTTGGGACTTGTTTTACTTACTGGAAAGCTATTCACAAATCTGTTTGCATACAGATAAACAAGGAATAATAACATTCACCTACTACAGCTGCTGTGGAGCTAAAAAATAGTTCCTTAAAGATGCTACAGAACTACAAAACATTACAATTGCAATATGCTACACTGACTGTTATAACTTGCCTCCTATTTAATACTTATTGTGAACGCTAAATAAAAAATGAACTGTAAATACACAGTTATGAAAATGTAAAATATGTGATAAAAGACAGTTTTTACTGCAACAGGTTAAAAAGTTGCTTTTCCAACACATGGTGGATAGGAGGATGCTCAGACCCCACTAAATTTGTCTGGAAGTGCTGTCCTGTGAGAGAAGGCTTCATGGGTCTGAGTCCTGTCTGAGGAATGAATAAACAGCTTGAGAAAGATGCAGGACTCATGCTTCTCAAACCAGGGAATGCTGCCAACTGTGTGACTAAATTGCATTCGCTAGGAGGAGCAGGAGCTTTCTAGGGAGTTTTATTGCAAAAGAAAATAAACAGAAAGGAAAACCTTGTGTGCAAATTTGTTGGTTTCATGATCTTAAAAAATACACTAGCTTAAAACATACACTATGCTAGAAAAGGGTGGTTACTGACTGCATTTCATTAAGCCTAATTTATCCATAATAAATCAAATAGAAATGACTTTTTTTTTTTTTTTTAAAGATGTTTTACACAAGACAATGTCTAGCCTTAGGGACAAAATAATCATAAAAAAAAATAAGTAATGGTTGCCTAAGCAGACTAAATGTAATATAATGAATTTCCCCATAGAGAGTGTCAATATAGTGATCACTAGGGGAAAGACTACTGCTGTCTCCACATAGGCATCGTTTTCTTAGGCAAAATGACTACTCATGGATTTATTACTGTGTTGTTCAGCCCTTCTCAGAACAGATCCAAACCAGCCACTGTTAACACCTTATTACTGTAGCATCATTATGGTAACACCCACAAGACATAGACAAATGGGTGTTGAAAATGTGTAAAAAAATTCTCCACAATATCTCCCCTCCCCCCAGTTTACAATCCAAGTGTGACCCAACAATGGAGATGCAGATACAGTCACAAACACAAGAAAGCAATATGAATATATCTGTTAACTATGTATATAGTTACCAAAAGAAAATCAGTATCAAGACAATTCAGCACACCTGCCATTATAGACATCTGAATGACAATTCTCAATTCAAAGCAACATCAAAACCAAGATAAAACACCAATAGAGGAAATGTTGTGAGTACCTCTTCTGTCTTGTCACGAAAAAAAAAAAAACCAAACCAAGTGATTCTCAGAAAATGGAGGCTGCCAGTGCTGTATATTGTCAAATATCAATTCTAAGAATTTCTACTCACACATTTAAGATAATAGGAAACTAAACACACACTCTTAGTCCTCAGCTTTCAAGCGCACCCAGGACTGAGCTAAGTAACTGGAAAGGCTACAAGTAATCTGATAACTCTATCACCAAAAACTGGTACAGAATTACTCTGAGACAAACCCCAATTTTCAATGTTGCCAAGTGTAAGAAAGGTAGGGAAAGTTTTTAAAAGCGGTCATTCCCAGAGGTATGAGCTCAAACTGCCTTAGCTCTAGTTTGGTGCTTTACCCCCCAGCACACGCCAGGCTCTCCGGCCGCCCTTCAGCGCGAGTGCTCGGCACGTGTGAGCTGCCCCGAGCGGGACTTGGGAACAGCTCTGCGGTGCAGCCCTCAGCCGGCGCTGCTGGGGAAGGGGCACCGCACCCTCAGGGCCTCCTCCCACGGCTCCCGCCGCTCCTCGAACTGATACAGCGGCAGTTTTTAAAAATAATGAGACAAGTACCTCAGAAATTAAGGCAAATAGAAGTATTAAATTGTCCCGATTTCAACAGCTTTAATACTTTAAAGTAAATAGGTTTAGGAGGCTTCTTATCTACCTCAGCAAAAGTCTGACATCTTTCTTAACAAGAACTATTTTTTTCCCATGAACGACCCAATTCTAGAGGCTGAGATTTTATAAAACCACCAAACGCTTCAAAATTAGGGCGTCTTTGAGAACTGGTTGGTTGTCTTCCCACAGCTACCACAACGGTACCTCCTCAGACACCGCACCTGGAGCTCCCTCGTCCTCCGGCGGCACCGGGCCGTCCACCCCGGCACCTCCCGCATCGCCGGGAGCGGGGTCTCCCCGGCAGCACCCTGGCCGGGCCGAGGGATGAGGGTTGAGGGCCAGGGGAGGAGGCTCGGACCGCCTCAGGCAGCGGCGGGCGGGAACTGAGGGGCGGCTGGATGAGGGCCAGGGAAGGAGGCTCGGACCGCCTCAGGCAGCGGCGGGCGGGAACTGAGGGGCGGCTGGATGAGGGCCAGGGAAGGAGGCTCGGACCGCCTCAGGCAGCGGCGGGCGGGAACTGAGGGGCCGCTGGATGAGGACCAGGGAAGGAGGCTCGAACCGCCTCAATCAGCGGCGGGCGGGAGCTGCGGAGCGCGGGCGCTGCCGCAGCGGCGGTNGAAGGGGCCGTGGGGGCCGTTACTCGAGCGGGCCGGGCCGGGCCGGGGGGGCGCCGCGCCATCCCTCGGAGCGGCCTGCGGGGAGGTCGCCCCGTAGAGGTCACAGCGGCGGCGGGACCACCGCGGCTGCGGGCAGCTCCCGATGCGTGGCTGACAGACGGCGCAGCCTGGAAACGCCATTCCCGCAAAGAGCCCGCGGTACCAGGCACTGCAGAGCCGGCTGGGGAGAACTGCCACCGGGCTCTGGCTGGCGGCTTTCTAGCCGCCACACCTGTCCTCTGGGATTTACTGCTCGGAACCATTCGGAAATGCAGGCCTTATCCCGGGGCTGTCACGGAGATGCTGCTTTTTGCTTTGAGTAAATGAAATTTCTTTTGCACCTCTAAATAACAGCCTGCTAGAGGCAAAGTCATTGAGGCCGCCCCATTTAACCTATCTTCTAAAATAAGGAAGAACTGTCAAGAGCTAATCACAGCACGTGACTTTAAGGTCAGAATGGATCGGTTTTCCTTAGGTGGATTCTTCGTTGGTGTTACCAATGTTGAACTTCAGTATAATGTACTAGGCCCATGATTTCTGACAAGACAGACTGTGCCCTTTCCAGGGCTACTCTGGAATGTGAATCCTGATTCTATATGTAGGAACTGTACCATGAGAACACTTACACTCTACAGTCAACTTCACGTTTCCGTTTGATTGCTCTGCCTTCATCCTCAACCATATGGCTTGCTTTGGTAAACACTGCTTGCCTGTTGCAGTGACCTTGGACATCTCATGTGGGGCTACAAGTAAAAATAGATCTGTCTTAGATTACTTCTCCCCCAGCGTTCATTACAATATACATGAGAATGATATTGTTTCTAGTTGTTTCTGTTGGTGCCAACATAGCTTGTTCTTTTTGCCATACACCATACCCATCAGTAAAGATAAGAAATAACAGATACAAGTGGGACAGGAGTGGAATACAAATTGTCAAAGTCATTTCTAGCCTGATAGCTGCAGACAGCCTGCATATGTGAGTATGGCAGAAATGAAGTAGTGTAAGTCTCTGCAGTTAGAAGTCTTCTGGCTCTTAAGTCACAGAGGCATCAATATTCCTAGAGAGGAGGGTAAGATTGGGAGGCTGTGATTTTTCTGCAGATTAGGGATTTTGTCCATGGTGCTCAGCTGGGCAAGAGCCCAAGCTTAAATAACATCCCAGTTTTGAAGCTTAATGCCAGTTCAGAATACTCAGAAAATGTAATTCTTTGACTATGCTGTGTAGACTTGTTGCTATGGTGAATTTTGTCTTTAATGTGCATTTCAGTTCCACTTTTAAAAAACCGTCAGGCAAGCAGAAGGCAACAGTACAACACCTACAGATATAAAAGGTAGAAGAACAAAACTCACCACAGTTTGAATGGAAGAAGTGACACTAATGTAGTTTTGGAAACATTACCTAAAACGTGTAAAGATACTGTCCACCCAACTGCTACCAACGAACGAAGTGTTTAATTTTTCACTTTGCTTTCCACAAATCTTCATCCTTAGTGTATCAGGTATTTAGTTAGAGTTCCTGCAGCCTGGCTTCCAACATGCTGTGTGTGAGGATTCCAGGTAGGGTGCAGTGACTCCCAGGCAGGACGGGAGCGCGGCGCAGGGCAAAGCGCGGCTGTCCTGGGCTCACCTTGTGCTAAGAATACCCGCGAGGCGATGCTGCACTGCACCTTGGCAAAGCACTGGGTACTCTGGTTTCATTTGGATTTTTATACTAGTTTGAGATAGGAGATTTAAAGCAATATGACTTTAAAAAGCAGGTTTGTTGCAACATTGTTAAACTTTTGAAATCCCATTTGTGCAGTAAAACAGCATCTTTTTGGTTTGTACTTTTGCAGGTTTCTCGATTGCTAGGTGCTTTCAAAAACCAAAAAAAGGTGACCAGAAGTTTTGGTAATGCTGTGAGTATAATAGTCCCATTTTTTTCTTTTAAGAAGTTTCTCAATAAATGGGTTTGGAAATTTATAAGATCACTGTTGTTTTTCATACGTTCCCAAAAAATAAGGGCCAAACAAGTGAACGTGCATGCTCTTAATGCCATCCTGGATTTATATCAGTTAATCACTGTCATTGGCAATTGCCTATCAATGTGGGAATACAAAAGGCTCTAGCAAAAGATAGAAGTGGCATGGAAAGTTTTCACAAAATATGGACATAAGCCAGTCTTCTGAAATTCATCTGGGAATGGGCAAATATTGGGCAAAGTAGAAAAATTGTTGAGAAGCTTCTCATTTTCTTTCTTTTGCAGACTTCCCTCTAAGCACTAGATTTACTTTACTGCTGCTTTTAGAATTCCTTGCATCTAAAATTCTGCCTTTTCAAGGTCCTCTTTAAACTATCTTAGACGTTGATTGTGTATTTCCCTGTAGATGTTTTACCTTCTTTATGTGTATGTGTTTGAAGTGCCCATGGGCCTTCTTTTCAATGAGGGCAGAAGCAGGGCTCAGCACCCCTAAGCAGGACTTAAAGAGGAACTGTGGCTTTTCAATTGTAAGTTTTGTAGAACAGCAGGTACAACAGTTGGAAAAGAAACTGAAGGGTCACTTATACAATATAAAAAACAGAAGGTGAGGCACCCTGGTTCTGTATATAACACAACTGTTTCACACTCAGGTGGAGCCCTGCAGTGCTGTCAGACAGCACAAAACTACTCTGGAGGCATTCTGTCAGTGACTGCTCAGCAGCAGTGTTCTTCTATCTGAAGCTGTTTTTTTGTTGTGCACAGTGAATTTCTTTGGCTCAAAAGTTAAAAAATCAGTCAATAAATATTGAAATTCTGCCTTGTGAGTCAGTTCTATTGGGGGTTTTGCAAATAATGTACGTGAGCTGCTTTTTATGTAGGTAATAATGAGCCCTTAAAAACTGTTGGAACTCTTTAAATAAAACAAAATGAGCTGGAGCACATACCCTTAAAGCAGTGATTATATTTTTTTTTCTTCAAAGCAGAATACATTCTTCCCCTGTTATTTGTTGAGCCTGGGCTGTGCATTTTTTTTACCTGTTTGATGATGATAAAAGAAACAAGACCAAGGACATTATGAGAGGAAAATAAATTGGTATTGTTAAAAATGTGTCTGAGATTTTTAGGAGGTCACTTGAGAAGTTTAGTTTGGCATGACCTTTTTTTTAAGGTGAATGTAGCTTTTCATACATGTAATCATTTCTAGCATGTGCCAGTGTTACGCAGCATGTTGATAATATTGTAGACATATGTGGAACAGAGCCATAACTAGGTAATGGAACTTTCTCTCCAGATTTCCAGAGGAAAGGATGCTAAGTTCATTAATTTCAAGGAGCACTGAGCAGGAATCTGCCTTTCACATTCAGCCTCTGTTTTGAAATAGGAATAGGTAGTAGGCAAATTTTTAAACACTTCTCTCAAAACATTTGCACACTCCTTTGGAAAGCAAGCTAGTCCTTCTCATTTCTGTCCAGGACTGCTGTTCTTCATAGGGAATATTTGGAAAAGGAAAATTTCTTTTGTTTTCTCATAGTTACTTTGTACCTACAGCACATGAAAATGTTTTCTGTGTAGAAAACAAACATTCATTTGTTGTACTACTGGTATTTCTTCATCTAGGTACAAACAGTAACTTTAATCCCAGGAGATGGCATAGGACCCGAGATTTCTGCTGCTGTCATGAAAATCTTTGATGCTGCCAAAGTAAGTCATATTTGTCTTGCTATAAGCATTGTAAATTTAACTACAACAACAAATATTAATTAGGCATATTAAAAAAAGCTTTCTCTTTAGCTTCCAAGAGATTAAGTCATATTTAAGCTATTAAAACTTCTTTCCAGTAGAAGGAGTTTGAAGCTTCAGCTAATAAAAGACAGGAATGTGATACCAAGGCAGGGCTTGAAACTGTTAGCTGACAGAAGAGTAGAGACTTGAGAGCAAATGCTGTGTTTAATTTTTGGAAATACGAACTCAATGTCATGTGAGATCACCTTGCTGATGTAGTAATCCTGAGCAACTGATAGAGGATGTTCTTTCATTCATTATGACTTCCAGTGCAGGTCAAAAGTGTGTGTGAAAGGACTGGCTCATTTTAGCAATCCCAACTGCTGTGCTGCCAAACACGTTAACTTCAGTGATACGAAAACTGAATGTTCCCAAGAACTGTTCTCTTACCTATCTGAGAAACTTCACCAGAATTTGTCAAGTTTCTTTGAAAGAAAATAGAGCTCTTCAGGCAGGATGCCTGTTAAACTGTTCCACATTAGTAATGGCACCCAGGCATATTCCCTTTCTATTACAACTATCCAACTTGGATTTGAAAACATGAAGTTCTCTTTAATTATGTTGTATCTTTTCCTTTATGATCATAATGAATGGGTAGCAGTCTCCACTTAAGATTCCTGTGGTGAATGCAAATTCAGAAAGCATTGTGGAGCATGTGCAGATTTTCAGTAAGATAACAAATACATATCTATGTCATGTACTGTCTCCCAGGCAGTAGGGATGATGAGTTTTCAATGAATTCAGCTTTAAAATGTTGTGTCTTGTATACAAGGAGCTCAACAGCTGTAAAACCTTGAAAGAAATAGGACATGTGTTGCAATTCTAACAAATTCTGTGTTTATGACATCTAGGGTGACATTGTGGGATTCAAGTTTATGATAATTTGCTGCTCACGTTATTTCAGTTAGTGTGTTGCAATTCTAACAAATTCTGTGTTTATGACATCTAGGGTGACATTGTGGGATTCAAGTTTATGATCATTTGCTGCTCACACTGTTTCATTTTCACTTAATTACATTTTTCAAAAATTATTTTAATTCAAACATCTCATGCTTATCCTCACTCACCAGAGAAAATCCAGGAAGGCCTGGACACAATTCCTTACACATCTTTTTGCGAAAAGAAAGTTAAAACTTGAAGCAAAGCCATGACATTTAAGTTAACACAGAGTGTGTGTGTTTAGGCACCTATTCAGTGGGAAGAGAGGAATGTTACGGCTATCCAAGGACCAGGAGGGAAGTGGATGATACCTCCAGAAGCCAAAGAATCCATGGATAAAAACAAAATGGGATTAAAAGGTATTTTAGGGGTTAATACAGAGATATTAAATACTGTTGTGTTTATCAGGAGTCTGATGTAAAACCAAAGTTCCTCATCCGTAGCACAATAAAATGGGTGATTACAGGGGACAGCCTGTCAGGTAGTTGTCTGTAATCTTGAAACAGTCCTTCACCTCCAAGCCGTAAGTTTGATAGTTTTTGTAGTTAAAGGTGAGTACATACCAACCTTTGGACTCTCTGCAGAAGGCATTTCTAAGGTACACAATAGTATGCAATAACTATATTCCTATAATGAGTAGTATATTTATATGTGTTTAATGAAAACATTTCGTAAAATCTCTTCCATGTAAGGGTCGCAATTTGGCCTTTAACCAGCTGATTAATGTGCCTGTGCAGTATTTGACAGCACAGAGAACTCCCATGGCATTCCAGCATAAGGGTTAAACAGGAATTTGGAGATCCTCTGTAGGAGTCCCACTTGACCTAGAGTTTCAGCTCTCAGATCCATGGAGGGCTTTATTTTCTTGTTCATCCTCGTGTAAATTTTTTTTCTCTAGGGCCTTTGAAGACCCCAATTGCTGCAGGGCACCCTTCGATGAATCTGCTGCTGCGTAGAACCTTTGACCTTTATGCCAACGTGCGTCCCTGCGTGTCCATCGAGGGCTACAAAACCCCCTACACAGACGTGAACATCGTCACCATCCGCGAGAACACCGAGGGCGAGTACAGCGGCATCGAGCACGTGGTAGGTGCCTCAGCTGCCGCCTTCCTGCTGCCTCTTCTGCTCCAGCGCTGCCAACTGTGCCCGTCTCACTGGGGTTCAGGGGGGTTTTTACATTTGGCACCCGTAAAAAAGTTCCTTTGTTGTGAAATGCATTCTGCCTCACTCAGAATTCTGCTGCTCGGTTCCGAATGGGAAGAATGAACTTACACTGTCGATGCAACTCCTGTCTTTCAGATTGTTGATGGGGTTGTGCAAAGCATCAAGCTGATCACAGAGGAAGCCAGCAAGCGCATTGCAGAGTTTGCTTTTGAATATGCCAGAAACAATCAGAGAAGCCACGTGACTGCTGTGCACAAGGCAAATATTATGTATGTTGACACTTCTTTTGAGAAAAACAAAACAAAAATCCCCAAACATTTAATTACAAATAACTTCTTAAGTCTTACTCAAATGTGAAACTTCTGTTGATGGCACCGGGAGTCAGTAAAATGGGAAAAAAGTCAAGTAAAGGCCTCCTAAGTAGAATGGGCAGTACTGACCTGGTATTGACAGGGCTGAGATAATTATGTACCAATGTTCTTACTAGCAAGTTTGTAGTAATTCTTCCTTCCAAAGCTCTTATTTTAGAAGCTTTTAAATAAGGAAAATGAATTTTAAAACTGAGGATGAGAGTGGCTGGTGTCTTTTGCAGTTTCCACACCACTTTATATGAACTGAGTCATAACATGTGTGATCTTATGTGATGCCACCTTCACAAATTCAGTAAACCTTTCATAAATGAAGTCATTCTGAGAATTATTGTATGCCTGTTAAGCCACTGATACAGAAATATTTTAGGAGGGATAAATGGTCACAAATTAAGTTTCTGAATTCTAATTAAACCTCTGTTGCATGCAGTTTTATCTTTGGTACTGCTTCCTTACAATAACTGCAATATTCTCTTGCTTATCTAATTGCAGGAGAATGTCTGATGGGCTTTTCTTGAGAAAATGCAGGGAGGCAGCAGAAAACTGTAAAGATATTAAATTTAATGAAATGTATCTGGATACTGTATGTCTGAATGTGAGTATATATTTTAGTTGTGGTGGTTTTTTTGGTTTAAAATCTTAACCTTAATGAAAATATACTTCCTTCTAGATGGTTCAAGATCCATCTCAATTTGATGTGCTTGTTATGCCAAACTTGTACGGTGACATCCTCAGGTATGGAGATTTTCATTAAAACTCCCAACATATAAGTTACTAATACTTTCCCAACAGTCACTGAGGTCATATGCAAGCCAGATGGGTGATCATCTTATGCATTTAGACTTTTTAAAACTGCATAAATCAGACACTAACTGGGCAGAAAGGATGGCATTATTATGCTTCAATTATTAATATACTGATGGGAGGGGCTATATAATGAGAATGTACTTACTATTGAAAAAAAATCTGTTTCTGCTTATGGAGGCTATGAATATTGTTCAGATGGAGCAGAGGAGAAATTTCTCCAAATGTGTGAAGAATATAATGGCTTACATTGTAATAGAGAATGAATGCCTGGTTAGATATAGGGAAAAACTTTCTCATCCTCAGCACTAAAATAGATTGTGTAGGGTGACTGTGGGACCGTGATGTACACAGGGAGCTCATCATCCAGTTAAAGGAGTCTGCATAGTCACTGAAGAACTAAATATGTGGCCTCTTAATATTCTGCTAGCTCTTGGTTTATGTATTACTTTTCCTTACCTTCAAATTAAATTTTATATTTGAATAACATTAATACTAGAGGTACTTTATGTCTTGAAGGCAAAACCCATCAACATGCATTTTCCATTCTGTAAAATTATTAGGTAGAGTGTAAATTCCATTAAACACTTGTAAAATGAAGTGTTTTGATCTGAGCTCGGAAGTGTAAAATGTAACGTAGTTTCTCCTCACACCTCTAAGGAGAGATTGAGAAAAGAGCCTGAATCGGAATTTTTATTTAAATGTTCAACTATTTACTTCTTAGAATCCATCTCCTGGTTTTGTACAGATAATAAATTTAAAGGTAACTTATGTATAAGAAGAAATGGTTCTTAAGCTTCTTTTAAAACAGCACTCTCTCTGTGATAAGGCTGTCTATCCACTCTAAGAAAAATCAGATTCTAACCAATGTTTCTTGCTTTAAGAATTGGTAAAGGAGTGAACAGGGCCCTTACAGCAGCTCTTACAGTGTTAACTAAAAGAGGTCAAATCAGAGGGAGTCTCATCATCAGTACCATTTCACTGAGTTCATTATCACCCATTTTAAAGTTCTCATAGAAATTCTGAAAAAAATTTCATCATTCTAAAACTTTTCAATAAATTTGAGTCTGTTCTTGAAGAGGGCACTGTCACCACTGGGTGAGGTCTCACCTGCTGCTCTAAAACTATGAACAAAAATGCCAGGCAGGTTCCTTAGACTGAATAGGTCTGAATAGGCAGAAGACAATCTCTTCTCTTTAAGCATTAAATACTTAAAGTGACAAATGCAGACTGTATGCACTTTTTCCCAGGCTCTATGCAGCTTAAGATAATTGGTTTATTTTAGCTTAAAATATTATTCTGCAAAGTCATCCAAACTTTTCTCGTTGGTAGTCCTAAACTAAGGATTAACTTAGCTTAGTATGAGCTAAGTTGTAGGCAGTAATGGATGGATGTGAAAATACCAGAGTTTTGAATATACCAGCTTTGTTCATCAATGTGTTCAGCTCTGAGGGGACACAATATGATGACAATAGGCACAGTTGGTTTGTCCTTCCCCATGGTAATTTTGGTGGAAACCAAATGAAGATTGCTTATATCTGATGATCTGCTGTTGCCAGATTTGTGACCCGCAGGCTGTTGAGTAAAGAGAGGGGGAAAAAGCTAGTCTAGTTGTCACTTGGAAAATGTTCCTTAAGCTGCACACAATACACTGCAAAACCACCAGCAACTCACCTTTACCTGAGCAAAATTCTTCCACATTTTTTAGAAGGACTTTACATATGAAAAGTAGTTCTGGCCCCCTTCAGAGGAAGTAAGGTTTTCCTATAGTTACAGAGAACTGTACATAACAATTAGTTTTTGAGACTTCTACACATATTCTGTGCTTCTGGTACTTTTTGTCGTGCCTGTGTCATCAGGTTTATTCTAGTATTTGGAATTTCCTTTTAATTTTCCTTTATTACATTGTCTTCTGCTAGTAGTTCTAAGAATTTTCCAATGTTCTGATGGGGTACAGGTGGCTAACAGCATCTGTTCTTTCTCCATATTAGTCTCAGACTGTGCAGGTGTATAAATTAAGTTATAGTTGCAGTTCATTGATAAACAAAAACATTTTAATACCTTGCAGAGAGGCAACTGTATATGGAAAAACTTGTGGGTTTTTTTATTTGATGGTTGGGTTTTTTTCAGTGATTTGTGTGCTGGACTCATCGGGGGTCTTGGAGTAACACCCAGTGGAAACATTGGTGCCAACGGAGTGGCCATTTTTGAATCGGTAAGTCTTGTTACACAAGGCGGAGCAGTAATAACTTTGTCTCAACCTGAGAATCTAAAACTTTCCCATGCCATACCATGTGGCTGACATTTATCTAACAGGGTTCTTTGTAGAACTCTTTTACTGGGAAGATGCTCTAGCTTTAGCCTGAGAGACTGGTTAAAGTAAATATTACATGTAGGTTTTTCTGCATGTCCTTTTTTTGACAGATACTTTATTTTCCCACTTTTTCATAAGATAAATACTCCCTATGAAACAGAACTTGAGGGGCACGATTTAAATATATTTATTTAAATCGTGACCTAGTTTTCCCTTTCTGATGTCTTTGAACTGAATTGTTTTGGTCCTTGATATCTCCTTTCCCCTGAGTGTATCACAGCAAAGTAAGTCCTGTTTTAACACGCTGCTGCATGAAGACCTGTGGCTCAGGTTGCTTGCACACACCTGAACTGCCTAAGACATTTTAATCAACCTAATGACATCATAACACATGGGTTAATTCTCATTTCTAGGTTCATGGAACAGCACCAGACATTGCAGGAAAAGACATGGCAAATCCAACTGCCCTCCTTCTGAGTGCTGTGATGATGCTGCGCCACATGGGACTACACAAACACGCCACAAAAATTGAGTCAGCTTGCTTCGATACAATTAAAGATGGAAAGGTAACATGAGGATGTGCAAAGAAATGCAGTGAATTAAAATCATATTGTATCAAAGCAAGAATTAACTTGGAAGATTCACGCCAGAGTGAGGGATGGCCTGCTGAGCTGGCCTGTTGCATGAGCAGTGTCACTGTCCTTCTCTGATAGTAATTATATTATCTTTGATGATATTAAATCTGCCCAGCTCAGTAATAAGGGGACAGGCTGTAGCATTCCTTTTGTCTCAGCAATGCTCATCTTGCATTTCCACAGCTTTATGAACTCCAAAATAGTGAACTGGATGGCTGTTTTTCAGGAAGGGAATGAGAGTTTTAAGTAACTATTAGCATTTCACTTATGAAGGTTATAAAACATACAAAGCATATGTATTAAAATCTGGATCCTGAAGTGAAGGACACTCATTTGCCTTTCACAAGCTAAATCATCCACTTTGCTTATAGCATTTCAGTCCTGACTGTAATACTTCTGTTTCTGTTTTTTCAGCTCAGTTACCTTCTTTTTTAATTCTTAACTGCTTTCACTCATTTTTGACTACAGAAGAACAGTTTTTATCCAGTATTAACTGTTTCTCTTACTTATAAGAGATTTATTACTAAGATTATATATGTTTCCTTTTGGAAGTGAGTGTCTTCAGATTGATGACAAATGGGATTTTGGAGGGAGGGGGGCTTATGCTCTGAAATTTGACAAGTTTGTGGTCTTACCATTATTGGTTTACTCCTCTACATTGATGTTCATCTCTTGAAAACATAGCTGGAAAGATCCTGAAGATTGCAGTTAAAGAGGATTAGCAGCTAGTCATGCTGTTTCAGTTATGTTAGGCAGGACCATGAGAAGCTGCTTTGTAATTAAAAGTAACAAGAATGCTGAAACCAAAAGTTGTTATCATTTTGTAAGTTTGCAGCTATCTTGCTGTGTATAGGAGCCAGTTAAAAAAAAAATATCTAAACAACTGAATAAAGAGGTGCTCCAGTAAACTTCCCATGTACTGCTCTGGAAATGAAATCCTCCATCTGCAGGTCAGGAAGATAACAGTGCAAGTTTTGTGACATGGCTATTTGTTTACTAGTTACTTATAATGTTATATGCTCACAATGGAGAGAATCTTTTTAATTGAAAATATCCCATAATGCAATTTAAATTACAAGATCCTAAAATAGTGACCTTGATTGCTTGCTATTCCTCCTTTCCCCTCAACCAGTAATTAAGATCTGTGTGTGTGCCATGTAGGGGGGGAAACAAATTAATTATCTCCTAGAGTGCTTTAATCTAGATAGGTTGGACAAGCAGTGTTGCCCACTTTTAAATTTTTATTTTACTGTCTTCATGGTGCCAGACAGGAGTTGCACTTGATGACAGAGATTTTTAACTCTACATTTTCTATCTCTTAACTAAACTAAGCAAACTTTGAGAATTGTTAATATGTAGCATTAAGAGTTCTGTGGGGGTTTCCTTAAAAAAGATCCAATCTTTCTGAATGTCTCTCAATTAGTTGTCCTTGTGCTGAACCTTCATATATGAATTTTACTTCCAAAGGACAAACTTCTTACTGAAGATGTAAATACTTAACCATTAATTACACCATTAAAGGACTTTGTAGAGCCGTGACCACACACACTTTCTTCCTGTAGTTAAGAGAAAATCATGTTAAAATCATGTTCAAATCTGATAGCATTAGAAGTACTTCATGTATACTCAGGTATTCTCTACCTGCACAGTCCTTATTGATGAAGTCTCTGTGGGATGCAGAACTCAAACTTGATGTATTCCTGCTCACCTTATTTACTGTCCATATACAACATACCACGAGATCATCCAGAACTGTTCAGAGACAAGACTGGCCCCATAATACGATTTAATAATATTTTTTTCTTTCTTTCTTTCTTTCTTTCTTTCTTTCTTTCAGGTCTTGACAAAAGACTTGGGAGGCAACTCCAAGTGTTCGGAATTCACAGAGGAGATCTGCCGCCGAGTACGGGACAAAGACTAAACTTCCCTCATAGTCCTGCTGACAACTCTGGAAGGACACGTCACACAGAGTACAATATATATAACCTGGTATCTACATGCATATAGTTTGCTTATCTCTTGAGAGCAAACTTTTTAGCTGAGGCCTCTCCATTAATAAATCTAGTCCAAATGGTTACAAATGATGCTTGTGCCTGCTTTCGGTGGACTTTTCCAAGTGCTTTGTCTTATTTATTTTTTTTTCTATCTGGTGAACATTTTTATGTAAGTGAATTCTTTTATTGGCACTGTAACTGTCTAATCTTTTCCATTTCAATTGGAGGGTTTTACTTTCCACATAGAAAAATTATGCAAACAAACCAGTAACAGAATTAGTGAAATATAAAAGCACCTTAATGTTAAAAACCTACTTTATTGATCTTGCTGAAATTGAAAAGATAGATTTTCAGCCTAAGAGTAGCACAAGATGATCTTCATAAACAGACACGGGTATAAAATAACTTAAAATAGCAATTTTGTGTTACAAGCAATGAGAAAACCACTTTAGATACTCTGGTGATTCATGAAATACAGCCCTGCCCACCAAAGGCATGAATTAAGAAATACAAAGTTCTAGAGATTTAATCTATTTCTGTATTTAAAAAAAAAACTACAACCATTAACAAGGGGCGAGAATTAATGCTGAAGCAAAGTTATTTTTCAAATCTATATACCAAAATAATTCTTACCAGTTTTCCTCTCTGAAACACACTTTACAATAGAGTACTAATGAGGGCACACTATACAAAATTACTTCTGCTGTATATTGTGAGGGGAAAGTATTAACTTTTCAAATTTATACTAAATATTTCATGACTTCTGCTAGAATGCTTTTTGTGTTGTAGTTTTCTGCACAGTCTGTTCAGTGTGTCTTCCTGTATTGACTAGTAATTTTATTCTAGAAACTCTGAATGTAAGGGACTAGTCCTAAATGGATTAAGACAGATCAGCGGTTTGGCTCTGGTGCCTGTGTTCCAGAAATACATTTCATCCCTATTCAAGGGGATCCGAATCTATTTTTTCCTTGCTTACTAAGCTTAATGGGTGCAAAAGCAACTCTTTGCCCTCCCCTCCCCATCAGATGCAGATCATCACTCGAGTTGTTCTGATCTGTAGGTATCAAGGTATTGCTTCCATTCCTGCAACTGACAAGAAAATATGTATTTTCAAACTCGTTAGTATAGCACAGGATTATCCCTACTGCCAGAAGCAGGCTTCTTACAGCTTAATTCTATTCATAGAAAGTAACTAAGTGGAGTAATATCTATTAAGACTGTTTTGGGCTGGTTGTTTCAGAAGTAAAATAACTTTGGAGTAACGACTTCTCACATCACTCTGAAGTAAGCACCCCAGCTTTTTTATACAGTCTAACAACATGCTGGAGGAGATTTATTCCTCCCACACTCCGCTTTTGGTGAATAGGGCAACATTTCTTTCTGTGTTTTACAAGCTGCTGCTTCCTTGTTTCCTTCAGAATAATATTGTTAAAGACATTCTGAATTACCATTGCGCACAAAATGGGGAAGAATAAACTTTTCAAAGTCCTTTTGCTTGTTTTGTTTTTATAATCCTAGGCTGCTGCTTCGTCTTACGTGTTGAGCTGATTATTGGTACTTGCAACAAATCTTAAGTCTGTAAGCTGTGTGAGACTGGTAATGGAACTTTTATGGAAACCTTACCCTGTTCTGCATCATTTCTTTTGTCTCAATAACACTGGCTGTGGCCTGCCTGTGTGAGCTACTAGAGCTGTCTGCCAAAGATCACTTACAGCACACCCTTTAGACAACTTTGTGCCAAGCATTTCCTTCACATAATGTAATTTATTTTGCATATGGGTAAGAAGAAATGCAGCCCACATTTGTCAGAATTAGTGCAATGTGAATACTGAAATGTGCAGATACACACTGACAAACACTGCTCAAAGAAAAGCACTGTAAGCCATTTAAAAGAAACTTCTGTAATAGCATTTTCATGTGAGAGCTCCTGTGGTTACTGCTTTGTGTGTCTCAGTCTTAGGGAGCTGTTCCCCTGCTTTTTCTGATTATTTTAGGAGAAATAGTAATGCTTATTCCAACATGGACTTAAGAAATGAACTGCTGTTTTCACGGACGTCTGAATTCTAGGTACTACAGAAATAGGAGAGGAGTGTCTTCAGGTTCTCAAATATGTTAGGGAACAAGAAAGTTGTTCTCTGGGAGGGGAAAAAAATCCCAGCCCTTTTGATTTTTATATTTTTTAAAATAATTACCACTGGAGTGGTATGGCAGTTTCACTAAGCAGTACTGCTATCTACCAAAATATATCATGAGCTACAGGAAACATCCTGTAGAACAAAAGCAAAAAAAAATCGAAGAGCACTGTGTAAAAATTATATGTTTCAGTCTAGAGGAATTAGTTATATCTGCTTTATACAACACAGAAGGATTTTTTAGTTATTTAGGTCATAAAGTAAAAGCAGCATTAGAGACTGGACACACTGTACGTGCTTCTGTAAAAAGAGGACAAATGATCAGGTGAGTATCAGGAACAACTAAATTGACAGCAGCTTTCTAGTGGTTTGGTTCAAGAGACTACAAACTCAAAGCATAAATCTTCAGTAACGCTTTTGATTAGAAAGCACTTCCTTTTGCTCACAGATCTTTCTTAATGCTTGGAGGAAACACTTCTTATTCTTTATAGAAGGAGTCTACTTCATTTCGGTATTTCTCAAGCACGGTGAGCCGCTTCAGCTTCATTGTGGGACCTTAAAAGAGGGAGAGTCAATTCCAGAAATAGGAACAAAAATTCCTACTCAGTTTGAGCTTTGGTGCCTAAGTTTTTTATTGAAGAGCCTGTTGGAAAGAACATGCCCCACTCTAAGCACAGTTAGGTGCTAAAAGTGAGAAGCAAGCATCATATGTGAGGTTGCCTCTACATAAGCATGAGGACTTCAAAGGGAGCTGCATGTAAGAGGGTGGTAACTGGCTACTACTTTTTCCATAAAAGTATGTTTTTGAAAGCTTTTAAACAATTCCCAGTTTATTCAAAGAGCCTGGTAATGTGCTTTGTGCTCCATTACCAGGCTTTCACTATCTTACTGTGTCTGTTTTTTTTTTTTTTAAAGAGAAGCTTTCCATATTACTGGAAGTTATTAATACTATAATGCACAAGGAATTAACCCAAATTGATTAATTACCGAAAGCAATCTGAAATTTAGGAGCTCTACTTGCAAATGAGCACAGATTCATAAATGTGTGCACAGCTAAAACTCCAGTTTTTGTATTCATTACCACACACTGCATAACCATTTTTCCTTTCCCTGTACTGAATATTCTTAGATCAGCAGCCTCTTAACTTTGTGTACCTCAAGATAAATCAGTAAGTCTTACCTAGTTCTCCCCCAGAAATGGAAAAATCTCTTGGCAGGACTATCCATTTTTGAATGCAATGAACCCTGTTGGTAGCATTGCTGTTGACTCTGTTGATTCCCTCCTGGATGGCCCTGTAGATCGCCTGGTCTCTCATAGCTACAATCTCAGACACTTTCGTGGCTTTACTGCCACTCCTCTGGCAGAAGTCTCTAGCTTGCTCTGTGAGAACGTCAGTGGGATCAGATGTATCTGGGTCCAGCACACTCTAAAATATCAAAAGAAGCGAATCATCAAACGCTCGCTCCTAAAAGGCATTAATGGGTTCTCTGACCAGGCCCTCCCCCTTAGTAAGAAGGCTCAGGATAAATACGCAAACATCCTGTAAGCCTTAAAAAGCAGAAACACCTACAGACCATAAAGGGCTTTTCTTTCCACTTGACTGCCAAATGCAAATATTTTCGGCTTATACGCAGATGTCATGAACAGACTTAAAACGTGTGAATGAATTACGCCATCGAGTCCATCTCTGACCCTGAATTTCTGCCATATTTTCCAAATGACTCCATTGTTACAGGGAAATATTTAGCTCATCATTCAATGGAATTACTATGGTGTAATGTAAACAGCTTAAGATAGAAGTGTTCCTTAGACTTCTTAAATTAGTATTTCTGTTGTACCTGAAGATAAGGGAGTATCAGTCATAGAGGTAACCAATTTGAAAACACAAAAGTGGCAGTCTCTTGGTACGTACACAGAACTGAAGCACAAATGTTTTAGGAAAACAGTGATTTCTCAATTGAAGCTTATACCACAGCAAGGCTATTAATTATTTTGTTCCACAGTCATCCTTCTTGTGTAATAAAAATAACAAATTGTAGAGAAATGTTTCTGTTGAAAAGTTTCTGGGTTTGCCCATAACAGAAACATTTCTTGGTTTTGCTCATCTGTAAGCATAAAAGCTTTTGTTGTGTTCTGTTACAGAGACTTCTCAATATTCCAGCATTTCTTATATAAAAATTTGCATTTAAATAGATAATAGCTCTTAATGCATATGTAGGAGAAATAGCAGTAAATATGTGGATGGTTAGCAGATCAGGCAACCCTGAGTTTAGACCCAGCAGGATTTGGTCTGTAGTTGCTATACATTTTTTTCCCCTGCTAACAAAACATCCTCCTATCTAATTTTAGGTCTTTTTACAAATGATTCAAAATTATTAATCTTTTGTTAGGTGCATGTGTATAACTTCACTGAAGGCAATATTAAGACTGGTTTACCTTTAGGGTCAGGAACATTGACAAAAACTTCTTTTTATCTCCAATCACCATAGCATTACTAACAATTGGGAGTTCTTTTTTAACAGCATCTTCGATTGGAATTGGAGGCACGTTTTCACCTCCAGCTGTAATAATCAAATCTAGGCAAAAAAAGAAAGGTTATTAGTTGAATTCAAATAAATTCCAAAGATCAGGTTAATGTCTGGCTCAACCTGCTTTTCTTATTCTGACATAAAAAATAAGAGATTTTTTTTTTCCAAGATAGTATTTTCCAAAGACCACAAATCCTATTAATTATCTTCAAAATAAAATGCTATAATTTTTCAAACGTACTCCAGCTCTCAGATCTCCTTCAGTATATCTGCTCCAGGTATTTTTTGCATAATCCAGTAACATAATTTTTACATAATCCAGGTTAATCTCAAGGGACTGTTACATAACTGGAATTTTTCTGTGAGAGATCATCTCTTCCAAATTAGCAAAGCATTCACCCTCTATTCTATTGTTGCTATCTCACCAAAAAGATAACATCATGAGTAAAACCAATTCTTAAATCCACCAAGAGGGGTCAGACAAAAAATAAGTTACTACTGCAGGAAGCCTCCATAAAAGCAACCCTTGTTCTGAAGTGTAATACATATATTCAATGAAGTTATTACAAACTTGAGTATTCTCTAAGTAAATTCCAGTTCTTTGCTTTTGTTACATTAGTGACTTCTCATTGTCCTCAAATAATTGTCTTTGCAGCATTTCAGAACATGCTTCAACAAATAACACAGACACACTTTTCTAGGTCTAACTTTCCCTCTCATCCCACCCTCCTTTTGCAATAGTCCTGTCTTTGTCTCAGATCCTCTACCAATCTCTCTGGCCCTCAGTTTTTCATTGTCCTTATATGGACTTGAATTTAAAACTTCAGTGAAACTGGACATATGGTCATTTTATTCCAGATTGTCTACCTTTCCTGTAATTTTGAGTAATTGCTATTAGTTCAGCAATCAAGACAGATATAAGAGAAACAGAAATGTTCAGATGGATTGAGACAAGGGGTTGTTACTGCTGTGCTAAAGGAAAATGAATCAGACAAGAAAAGAAGTTAAAAGCAAGACAGCTGCATTTGGTGCAGGCTATTAATAGTACCAGCTTCAGTCCTGACTCCCAGCAGGACATGATGCCACCTGTGACAAATTCACTCCTCTGTGCTATCTCCCTAGTGATTCATCTTACGTTCTAAGATATTTACTCAGTTCTAAAATCTTCCTCAGTTACATCTTGCCTGTGACCAATCCCACTGTCTGAATGCATATCATGAAAAAAGCCTCCAAGTAAGCAAGTGACCAGTCTCAGTCTCGTGAGACTTCACCCAATGTCCTGTAATAACACCGAAGTGCGTGGCTTTAGCTTCAGCTTTCCCTTCTGCTCTCAAGCTTCAGCTCTGGTCTCTGCAAACACTTCACCTAAGGCACCAGAGGAACCTACCTCTGACCTACAGCACCAATGTCTGTATAAGAGAGGATGCTTCTCCTTACTGTCTAAACATTCTAATGTGCAATTAAGACAATTTGAAAAGATTCAGAGGGAGACTGGACACCTTAATGGTATCATTCAAATTGAACAAGACACATTAAACCTGTGTTAGTAGTTTATATTGCTAATTGTAATTGATACTGAGTAAAGGTCTGGGAGATAAAAGGCCTCATTGTAGGAATGGAATTATCTCCACCTATTACAGACTAGAGGGAAACCTTCCCTGAACACAGAGCACACTCCGGTTTTCTCATAGGAAAGTTTATTTTACCTTTCTGTTAGGGCAATACTGCTGGCATTAGAGGAAAGACACTTCATTAGATGGACCACATCTGAGAGATGACTGAATAATGCTGAACATTTACCATAAACATACAGCAAGATTTTGCCTATTACCTTTAATTCTTCCAGTGACATAGAGAAAGCCATCCTTGTCTAGCTTTCCTAAATCTCCAGAATGCAGCCACCCCTCCTCATCAAAGGCTTCTTTTGTTCTGTCTTCCATATTTAAATAACCCATGAAAACAGTCCTTCCCCAGAAACAGATTTCTCCATTGCCTTCTGTATCTTTGTCCACCAGTTTCACTCTGCATCCAGGTGCTGGTTTACCACAGCTACCAGAGAAGAGCAGAAAAACCCCACAGGATCACAGAAACATCAAACATTATACTGATAAGCTGGCCAACATGCCAAATCCCTGAAGCTGTCAAAGTATCCGTGACTGCAAATTTCACTGTGCTGTAACTGTCCGACAGCTATGGAATATTCGCTCTCTATTGGCAGGGTGTCTGAGCACTTTCTGGCAGTCTGTCTTGCCCTGTGCTTGCTGCTTGTTTCCCCCCTGTATCTTCAGGCATAAAACCACCGTTGTCTTTGAGGTCTTGCATTCCTCCCCTGGGCCAGGGCTAGGGTATATGACAGATGTAGTCACTGTGTTTGCCTAGAATGCTGTAGCTCAGTTTCAGTGCTCCTGGCACGGCGTGCTATGGAGTCAACGTGTTCAAATTCTGACCTGGAAATTATTCTGACTCCCAAAGTCACAACAGAGTGGCAATGCACTCAGAGAAAATAAAATAAGCTGTGGTATCTTTGCTGACCTTAATAAATACTCTTTTCATAGATAAAATGAAACAGAACATATTTTAAAAATAGCAATAAAAAAAGGGCAAAATTACCTGTGCTGCCTGTAAATATGAGGCCCAGACAGGCAATGTGGGCCTGTGGTTTCACTCATCCCATAGGCCTCATACAGGGTGATGTTCAGACCCAGGAAGAAATACAGTGTTTCTGTATTGAGAGGAGCAGCACCAGAAAAGTGCTTCTGACAGGAAGAAAACCCCAGTGCATTGCGGATTTTTGCAAGCACTAAGTAGTCTGCTAATCTTGTCCAGAGCTGCTTTAGATCACTGCTGAATACAAAACACACAAGTAAGTAATGCAACCTAGGAAATTTTTAAAACAAAATCAGGCACAGATTTTGCTTAGAGATGTATTTGTCATTTGGTTTCGGGTGTTGACAGAAGTTTGAACATAACTTCATTTACTCAGTTTCTTTCATTTCTCCAGCTTTCCTATCTCCAACTCTTGAGGCATCTGAATTCAACAAATACATAAAGAATCTATAAAAACATATTGTATAAAACACAGCTCTTGTATTCCTGATTGTTTATCAGTTAAATGTGTCTCTGAGAACCTACATCATTGAAATCTGAAATTTGCAAGATCTATCTGAGAAGCTGAATGATCAGACAAGCAAAGCAGTATCATGGAATATCTTTTGGAATACCTTTCTGCATAAGAAATTTTTACACTTCATAGTGAAATAACTGACATCAATAATAATTGATAACTACACCCTCCCCCTTGCACTATATTTGCTGTGTTGCCAAGCCAAATTTTAGCCACTTATACAAAGAGTCTCACTGAGGCTTCATAGTTTATTACAAGCAAATTGCTACTTCCAGGTTGCTGGAAATCTCACTCATTGTACTACATACCTGCTTGAGCCGTTCAGGTTCCTCTCTAAGCTAAGTGACATAGCCCATGACAGCATTTTCTTCTTCACAAATCCTGACTGAGCAGAAGCATCCTTTAATTTCTCCATTATTTTCTCCCATACTCGGGGAACTCCCATGTGAGATGTCGGCTGCACTTCTTTTAGTGTGTTGATCAAGCTGCCCTGTTATAATCATAAAATAATTTCAACAAAAGGCACACAGCAGAGATAAAGAAGTTTGGTGAAGTAAAACCCGCATCTTTAGTGATGTAGAACATCACTAAATATGTAGGATATACAGAAGGGCTGCTAAGCCCACTTCAGTCAGCCATATGCACTAACATGTGTCAGGTCTGACACTTCGGGGGAGGTACGTACACAAGGAGGAAAAACACACATGGTTTAGTTCCTCCTGCATCCCTTTCCTCCAAAAACTGCTTATACTTTTTTTGCCTTAGAAGAACCTTATGGATATGAATTATATAATTTAATTGGAATCTAGAGCACTGGATCGCAAACAGAATGAACTTTATTTTTCCATAACTCTTACAACAATGGACTCTCAATCTTCATCCTCTACAACTTTTCAAATATCATATTCTTTCCTTAGGATGTTTTCTAAGAGAAAGAAGCGCAATCTTAATTAGATGTAAGGCAAGATAAGGTACCTTTAGAGCATCTGGTTCAGCAAAGTAAACTTGCTCTCCCCATTTGATTCCAGTCCACAGGTCATAGATCTGTGCAGCTATGTGGCTGAGTGGGAGATAACTGACTATAGACTCCTGTTGGACCTCTGCAGGTTGCATATCTCCTGCTCTGCTGCAATGGGCTGATGTCCAAGTTATCTGTTTAAATAAATAATACAACACATTAGGTACGGTGGGGATTTTGGTTTGGTTTTTTTTTTCCTTTTTTCCTCTTAACACAAACTAAGGACCCTCTTGCTATGTTAATGAAACTGTGAAAAATCTGTGCTCACAGAAATTGCTGAAGACATTGCAATATTGACAACGCACCAGACTGTCAGTTCCCTGGGGACGCTCTGCCAAAAGCCAGATGACCTTTGCAGCAATACAGAAGTGCAGGTAACATAAGTAAATACAGCATTTGTGCTGCCTGACTGGGCTATGAACGCTAGCAGCGCCCCATGCCCTAGTGACACACTGAGCTGGGCAGCCACAGGCTGGATGGACAAGCAACAAATTGATCTGTCCCTTCCTTTGCAACTCTCCTGCTCTGCAGGCTTTCTATTAAACTGGCACCCTCCACCAGTGCTGTATCTACAAGTTAGAAAAAGAACAATAAATATTCAGCAATCAGCGAGCTCAAAGGACAATTTAGTATCAGCCACAAGCTCACTGCCTTGTACTGATGATCCCCTGGTTAAGCACTAAGGAGGAAGACACGAGCTGAACTCTGCTCCTCTGGAAGCCTCTGGGATATTCACTGCAGTGGTTCCCAAGTGACACATACACACACCCCTCATGAGAGGTAGCACATACATGAACAGTTTTGAAGTTGTGTTGCTTGACTTCTTAGTGAAGCTGGATGATGTTCCCCCTCCTTCGTCCCATTCCCCACTTTATCTCAGAAGATGCAGTTCAAGGATGTTAAATAAGCATAGCTTCATTGTCAGAACACAGCATAGGGAAGACCCATAAATACATGTGATGGTGTGAGAGGTAATGGAAAAGATATATGTGCACAAAAATAAAAACCAAAACAAACAACACCTCCCAAAAAAACCCCAAGCAACAAAAAGAAACAGCTCTTTCTCAGAGCAGTCTGTAATCTAAACTGGGTAGTGCAGGATACAGAAATGACAGTATTCAAGATGGCAGAGCACAGACACAAGTCACATCCATTCCTGTTATCACAGGATGTTCCTGCCAGCTCCTTTGTAATAAATTAGAACGTAGGCTTGGCCTAAGGAAACAGAGATTCTCAAGAGAGGGTTTTAAGGAGCAGTGTGCTGCCAGGCCAGGCCACTCCAAGTTTAGGTGGCAGCGTTGGACAAGTGGCTCTGGGAGACTTACACAGTAGGAAGAATGGGATGTGTTTAAGATGTGTCTGTATTCATTGCTTGTACTCCAGGCCTCACAGCACACAGGCACACTCACAGCAGATCTGTGTGGGTCATACAGGACTGATTCAGCACTGGTTTTGCACATGAACAGTGACAAACGTCTTTGACTAAAGAAGGCAGCAGCAGAGCTACAGGCATGGCATGCTTTCCACTGTTTGTCAACATAAAAATAGCCTGTTTGTGATCAGCAGCCAAGAATAGTTTGGCAGCTGGCATGGAAATGACACCAGACTCCTTTGAGATAGAAGAGCATAGATTTGCACATCAGATCAGTCTTTTTGTCTCCCAAGTTCATTATGTTCTGCTTCCAGGTACCGCTGCACTAATTCCCTACATCTGGGTGAATTGCTGTTCACAGCGTGCATGTCTGCAATAATTTCTGCTTTATTTTAAGGGGTGAGGCCTCAACTTAGACCATCCCTTTCACAGATTCTCTGTGTTTTCAGAAAGGCTCCCTACCACCTCCCACTCCTGCTCAACCACATATCTTTCCTAGTAAACCTCTTGGGAAGTCCTTTTAGCAAACAACTTTGCTTTTCTCTGTAACTGGAAATTTTCTGTTTGCAACAATGCAGGTAGGGCTTACTGTAAGTAGCAGCACTGAGCACTGGAGCTGTATTATCCTCCAGTGACAGATGTAGAAAACTGCACACAAGTCCAGGAACAAAAAACACCCAAGTAAAAAACCCACACATCCACCCCCAATTTTAATAAAATCTGCAAAAGCAGTCCATCAGGCTGTTCTGACAGCAGCTGGCTGATGTGCATGATTTGTTCATTTTACAGTGACCTGTGACATCACTTGCAAGACTTCATGGCAATTTGTGAATTATATTTATGAATACATGCATTAGATGTCACAAGAAATACAGTGAATAAAAATTTCATATTCATAAAGAACTGTTCAACTTCGTGAAGTGCTGTTTGAATGGAGTTTCATTCTTTTTTCATTTACCTTGCTTGTACTTTACCAGAAGCAGCTGACTGCACTCGGACATTGCTTTGCAGTACACTATCCACACTGTAAAAGCAAAAGCATTTCAGGGCTCTAGGATGTACCAGCCATTTCAAACCACAGGAATAAATACCCTCACACTTTGCTGTTTCTCTGCTACAGGAAGAGCCTGAAGTACCTACATTGTCGTGACTCAGCATGGCTCCTTTTGGCTTCCCAGTTGTTCCGGAGGTGTATATCAGAACACAGCACTGATTCGGCTTTTGGGAGTTAATAATGTCATCCAAAGTACTGTCAGAGACGTCACCTCCCAGCTCTAGAAACTCTTCCATCTAGAGCATGGAACAGAAAATACAGCATATCAAATGGCTTCTTACAAATTGACTCAGTACTGCATCTTTCCTGTCTCAAAAATGTCAGAACATTTCTGTGCCTTGTTCTGAACATGTAGACAAGGTGAGTTTCCCCAGACCTTGGCTATGTAGGAAATATGGTAAGTCTGTCTTAGAGCTTAATGTGTGAATTGCAAACAGACTATCTAAAATTGTGCTGCCATGAGTCTTTTCAGTGTCTAAGAAGGGAATAGTAATACTGTTCCTCCTCCAACGTGGATACTATGGGTAAGTCATGGAAGCTAAAAGTCTGTTACTATCTCACACTGTAAAAATGGTTTTGTGTTTATTTAAAGGAATCTGGATGCATCATTTTTAAGAGTACACTTGTGACAGTTCATCTATAATTCATTGTACACTATATAAATAGAAATATAAAGCAATTGAATGAAAGCTTCTTTGCAAAAGCATCATTATCTAGATGTGTGAATGTTTGCCCAAAACGTGCTATTTTATAGGAAACAGCATATGATGCTGGTCACAACTTTCATTCAAATTTGGCTCATTCTAAAGTGAGATAAAACTTTTATGACACTGGACTTTTGTGCCACACAAATTGGCCCAGAAGAATCCTGAACCAGATCCTCTGTATTATATTGGTTGCTCCCAGATACTTCTGCTGCACACCCCTGATATGCTGCCAAGTGTACCATTGATTTAATGCTAACTGGAAGAAAATTGATAACCAAACTGTCAGCTTCCCATTGCAATCATGTGATTCCTACTGTGCTACAGAAGTGTGTTGTTTAAATGCAAGGTGCAGCACCTTCATTTTTCAGTGATTTCTTGGGGCTATATCTAGGACCATAAAGCAGTAATGGCCATGATGAGAAAGACAGAGGTAAAAAAAGAGCCTCTGCTTGAGGGTAGTTTATTGCTTCTTTTAGACCTCTGGCATTGCCACTCGGCTACTAAGATTACAATAGTCAGCCTCTGGGGCACCTTAACTTCCTTTTCTTGGGTGGCAAGGCTGTCCTAAGGATTATTCATCTCTTTTATACTTTCTTCCAACAAACCACACCTCTGAAAAGAGAAGCACTGCACAGCTCTGTAGCAAGTAGAGAATTTGTCACATTCTATCCCTTCCCACAGAATGTGGCTGCATCAATTTCACAAGCTCCTGGAAAGCCTGAAGGTGTCAAGGATGTAATTGTTTGTATGTCACTAAGCAGTCATTCCTGTTTTCCTGACCTTACTGTGTTCACACAGTGGAGTGCATTGATCACTGAGGATCTGTTGCCCAGGCCTTGTTTACTCAACAGCACCTGCAACAGATGGTGTTGGCCTTCCAGCGAGCGTGGAAGGTACAGAACAGTCACACCACACTCCTGACTTTGCATTTGCCTTCTGGAAACATGCACTGCTCAGCCAGCTCTGCCCCTGCAGCTGCTCATTACATGGCACAAATCCCTTTTATCAAACACCATGTGGGCTGGTGGTTTGCTCTACATCACACCTTATTAACAATCATTTCTGCCTTTGCTGATCTGATCTCTAATTTTTTCTTTAGATGACAAACTGTGGCAACTGTTGGACACTCACAGCTACCCTGCTCCTCTGAGAAAAGGTCAAACATGACACCTGAACACCAAACCAGTGCTTAAAAATATAGCGATTCTCAGACATTTAGATTTCAGTAACTGCAGGTTGTTCAAGAATTAAATGCTACCACTTAATCTTTTTAAATAGTAAGATCATCTTTGTATTAACATTTTTATTGTACAAGATGCAAGGCATGCTCTATACCAATATGTACAGTATCGGAACAGTAACAGTTTATTATTAGGTTATATGAATGATATGGAAAAAAAAGCACAGAAAACTTTTTTCTTACCAGATTATCAAAATTGCAAGTATTTTTAAATATTTCTATTCTGTTCTATTATCTAAAATATTCTATTGCTGTTCACTCCTCCTTCATTATATTTTTATATACTGAATACATCACATTTCTCTTCAATATATTTTTTCCACAGTTGAAGTCTTACACCCTAAAATCTGATAATCTGTAGTCCAGTTAAAAAAAAATTACCAAATTCACAGGTACCAGGGGACAACTTTTATTTTTAACCATTTGAGGGTACACATTCCCACCTAAAACCTACAGGTGTTTTAATAACCCAGTCAAGTTAAAGATCAGGAAGACACAAGGCAGACAGTTAAGCAAGGTAACTCTTTTTTTAAATATGAAGAATCAAAGGTCAATTAAACAAAAAAAGCTGATGAAGCTTTTGAACATGTTTGCTGGAACACAGAATGCATTCTAAATGGTACATACTCACAGTAGAAATTTATCAAATAAATAATACCCCATGTATTAACTGGTAATACACGGGTATAACCCCACGTATTATTTGGTTATGCCTCTGTTCTAGAACTCACTCACCGTGTACAAATTTGGATGTCTCTCTGCAATGGAGTCCTTATATAGCACCACAGCCTTCAAGTGTGGCAAACGATTCCAGATCTGTTGGATTTTTGAAAGCAAAGTTATAATTTATTATTCATACCTTGTGTGGGCTTTTATCCACTCTAATGCTGCCAAAACTGTAATGGCTTGACAGGCACAAAAAACCTCCCGTTTCCCTCCACCCCCAAATATTTTCTCCTAAACCCATCACCACCTAGCTCAACTAGAGGAGGGGGGAAGGAGGGGGGAACTACACAATCTACACAGACTGCTCTAGGAAATCTGGTTTCAGTCAAAAGGTTTAAAAAAAATTTAAAATACACCAGAAATGGCTCCTCAGCATCCTTTCTCATAACGCACAAAAGGGTACATCAAGGAACAGCGCAGGTCAAGCTAGAAGCTGACCCTGGCTGTGATCACCAATAGAGATAAAGTCCCTCAGCAAAAACCGACATTCAAGTGCTAAAAAAAGTTCTACTTCCTTAAGGGAAAAAGAAAAGGAAGCTGTATGCACATTGTACGGATAAATAAAAATATAAAGCTGCAGGTTTACAGGCAGACAGCAGTGGCTGCTGCTTTCAGCACCTCTTTGTGTGCTTTGCATGGCCTGCAGAAAGCATTGATTTCACTGAATACTGGGGGACCCGGTGCCTCACAGACGCCTTTCAATTGATCACATTTTGAACTGAATTTTGCCAATACAAAAGCAGTGGCTTGATGGTAGCCATTATGTACATATTATTGTAAGGATAGCAATTGAAATGTTATGTTATTATTTCCGTCTTGGGTCCCAGAAAAAAAAGTTTCAAAAAATCCTCTGCTGGATAAAGCAGTGCTGGCCAGAGCTCTCTTTTTCTACATAGTGAGTATGAACCAAACCCCTTGAGTTCTTCCATTTGGCTTCTTCTCTCCATGTTCACAACAGCATAGCCTGGTATTGTGTCAATGACACTGTAAGAAGGCTTGTCTGATTGTGTGTTTTTTATAGAATACTTAAAAAAAATAATCTCTTCCTCCATATTGCATATAAAACAAAACTACAAAATACAAAGTAATTCATGAACAACTTATATGAAATACATTTGAAAGAAAACCCTGTGTATTTTCTCTCTGGCAGGTACGTGGTTTTGGCAGTAAACTCTATCATGGAGGGCCCTCTTGCTTCAGCAAATGGTGCCATTTGGTGCAAGTTTGGTGAGGCCACAGGTCTTCCTCAATATCTGACAGACAGACAAGCCCTTCCCAAGGAGCTGCCTGTGCCCCTCTCCCAAGTCATCTTTCCATCAAATTGGTATTTCCATCTGGCACTATTGCTGAAAGGCAGTCCCAGCTGCCCCAGAGTTTTGTCAAAATTGTGGCTGTTCACTTCAGGAGGCTCCTCCTTCCTCACTAAGGTCTATCTGACGTTAACAATCATGCTATCAAAGTGCAGTAAACTCAAGAGCCTTAATGGCTGATATTACAAGCAGGAAAAGATAATACCTTGGAAAGAGGAAATTCTGAACACTGACATCCTTAATATTTAAATGGCAGACATTTACAAACCTGTATCAGCATAATCTCTTCCATTCAAGTGGACTGTGCTTTTCCAAACAGAATCAGGTGGTGACAGTAAAAACACGGGATTAAAAAGTGGGTTTTTTTCAGGTAAGCCTGCAGTGAAACATCCAGTGAGCTCTCTGCTGGAGCCACAGACACTGCAGAAGGTCAGAGCCACCCACAAGCTCTTACACCACATCCCAGATTTCCGAGTAACAACACACACTTCACAAAGAGAGCTTTCGTGATACAGAGAGTGTACATGGTATTTGGGACCAATACAGCATCAAGAAATGAAAAAAATGTGGCTTTTCAGTAACCATTCAGCCACCTTGTTACCTGCATTATCTTGTCCAGCTGTTTCTGATTTTCTACAACCATGATATCAGTCTTGCTGTCATGAGCGATGTAGTGACAGGCCTCTGGAGAATTGGTTGTATATATTCCTGTGACAATTCCTCTGCATCAGAAAATTTATATATATAAGAACATATATTTATATACACACACAAAGACATGCATGCAGTATCAAAAGAGAATAATAATCAAAGATCAGATGAAACCTGACAGGTTCATCATTCAGGCCAGCTCTAATGTTTGTTTCTCATATTCAGATATACACGAATCTCTGATTTATGCACATTGCAAAAACTAATCTCTGAACTATTCATTAGAAGATGCTGTAGGCTGGTACACAGTGTTTTGACCCACTTAAGGTTACACAAGAGCTAGCTCAGGAAGTGGTAAAAAAATCCCCACTTACGTCCTTTTTTATGTTCAAGCTGTACATAGATACCAATTTGGATTTCATTGGTACAGAACAGCTTAAGAACTAAAATCCAAATTAACAGGTATCAGAACAGAAGAAATCAGGGTAGTTAGTATTGATATGTTACTTCATCTGCTTACTGGAGACAAGTATCATTAATATAAAACTGTGATTCTCATCTGTTTCCCACATCCTCCATCGATAAGATCCTGAACAAAGCTTCTCTGTAACTGTCACGGTTAAGCCCATGGCAAACAGGATCCATTTATGAGTGCCTGGACTATTTGGGATATGAGACCCCAGAAGGTTGCTGAATATGCTAATCAATAGCAACACAACTTCTAAGATATGACACATAATACTGATTTGCTACATTTCCAGACCTAGCAAAACAGAAATCCCCAAATCCCCCTTGAAAATTAACCCCCCTCAAAATGTCTTACCCAGCAAAAACTGCTCCAACAGCTGAGATGAACCATTCTGGAGAATTAAATCCAAGGATTGCTACACTATGGAATCGCTCAAGACCAAGCTTAAAAATAATATACATAAGGTTATATAATACAGGCATACTGGAGAGAAACATACACACAAATAAAACCATGGAAACTTTTGATTTATTATTACAGTATTGACAAGGCATGTGAAGGCACGTTTTGGTATCCATAACAAACATGGTATTTATCAGCAATTAACAGGATATGAATTTTCCACTACCTTCTCCTGTCTGGTTGAACTCTGCTGCCCAGAAAGACCCAAAACCCAGAAGATTTCAATATGAATAAGAGCATAATGAGTACTAACATCACCCTATGTTTAGAATGTTTTAAAGATTGTCTTTATCTCACCAAATTCATGATAGTAGTTTTCCCCTCATTTTCTTTTTTAACCTCAAGGCCTCATGCTGAGCTCTGCACCCATGTCCCAGCGAGACAGTGGAAGACAGCAGCTCCTCACTCGCAGTCAAGGTTCCCTGACAGCAGTGTTACCTCTGACCAAAACTCACTTTCATCATTATCATTTCAATAAAGAATATGACTACTGATCTTCAAGTAATGCAAAAAGCCTCTTACATTGTGGGTTTTGAGGTTGGGGTTTTTTGTTTATTTGGTTTTTGGTTTTTTAAAGGAGACAAAAGGATGAAAGGAACTGGTTTTGTTTCCTGTACCTACCTTCAAGAAGCTCTTGGCCGCTTTCCTAGAGAGGGAATAATATTCTGAAAAAGTTATTTTCTCCCATTTTCCATTCTTTTTGCTGGCCAAAGCATTAAGGGATCCATATTTTTCCAGGCTCTCCTTGAACATCTGATGAACTGTTATGGGAGTCTGTGGGCATGAGTTATCTATTCTCAGTCTGACTCTGCCATCAGCAAATGAAGTCCACAGGGGCTCTGGAAGGTAAAGCACCAGTGTCAAGGTAACCTATAATTGAAAACTACCAGACTGTGTACCAGAAGACAAGAGGATTGAATAAAGACCACAGGACTAAGCACAACTCTGGCACTTCCCAGATCTTGCCAGAAGGGCTTCCCAATTTTTTATTATCAAATATACCACGTAGAAAGAGAAACCTTATTTCTGATACTTTGTTCTGCATCTTGAATAAAAGTGCCATACAGAATTATGTTGATGATCTGTGTGTTACAGGCACACCACCAGTTCCAGAAGAATCTGTTTGCCTGTACTCAGCTCTGCACTCCCCCTTGTGCCAATGGAGTAGCTGGTGAATCAGGAGGCTAAAGAGATCCGAAAGACATGAAACCTCCGCCCCTGCTCAGTATCCAATCTCCTTTCTCTTAACTCTTCCCTCCCTCCTGCCATTCTCCTTCATCCTGTCCCTGTTCCTCACTACTTCCCGCAGTTTTTCCCTCGGTCATCTGCCCCATGTTCTAATGTGTCCATTCCACCCACTCCTGTCTCACCCTGGTTCCATGTTTCCATTTTTCATCTTCTGCTCCTGTCTTCCTCACCCTGCCTTTATACCACCCACTTTTTTCTCCTTGTATTTTTTCTCCCCTTCCTTGACAGGACAAAGACGCAGAGCACCAACAAATGTCACTTGGCTCTCACCACTGTTGCCAAGGACTGGGACAGTCCCTGGCATTCACAAGAAATGTGTGTCTCAAAGACTCTCCTTGGCTCTTGCAAACCCTGCAAGAGGCTGAGTATGAATACAATCCTTAGAGAACCTAGGGGTTATAAAGTTGGCAAAATTCAGGTGAATTCTCACATGGAAAGCACAAACCCACCCATAACTCCCCAGTCAAACAGTTCCCATACTTATGAACAAAATAGTACAAGAACATTTTAAGAACACTTTTTTCCTTAGATTTACTTTCATAAATGAAGCAATATTTTTAGCATAGACATGAAAAAATATATACTCTACAGTGAGCTGGCGAAAAAATTTTAGACCAAAGTGCTTGGGTTTGTCAGAATTAAGAGTAACAGAAAACAGCACTTTTTGAAGTTCCTAAAACAAGTTAATAAGCATAACCATCTTTTACTACACTTAAGGAAAGCAAAAACTGTAAAGTAAGCTCAGTTAGTATCTGTGCTGTTTCCTGCCACCTTAGTGGCTGAAAGAGAGCAGTTTTGGAGTGTTAAAAGTACAACATGCATCACATCCCTCTCCAATGCTATTCTAGTTGCTTCAGAAGTCTGGGAACTGCCTCTCTGAGCACTTCTGACAATATATGAATACATCAGCCATAGCTGGAGCCACACCAGTGCTTTAGAACACACTTGTAGCCTCCTTCAAATCAGGCTAGCAGTCTGCACCAAGAGCCAGAGGCACAGCAAACTGCTGTAGGCTCACAAACACTTCATTCCAGTCCTGCTCCTGGCTGGCAGATTTGTACTGCTCTCTTGACAAACAGAAGGTGCTAATGACAACAATAAGTACAAATAAAGCTGCTTCATCTCCATGTGCCTTCATTTTCTCACGTGTAAATTGCACATAATGATTTTCAAAACATAGGTGTGGAGCTGGCCTTAGGTCAGTGGAGAAAGGGCATCATAAACCCAGACAGTTTAGAAAACAAATAGCTCTGAAGGATATTAGGTAATAGACTTTGATAAAGTGTAAGCAGTAGCACCCAATAAATACTTTATGAGTTGAGAAGGCAAAGCAGGTGTTTGTGCAATGCAAACCCCAATGCAAGTGTGAAAAGGTTGAGAGGTAAGACCTGTCAGACACAGAAGCTATTGTTAATCCAAATGTTTATTGTCTGCAGTGACACACCAAAGCCCAGATGAAAAACTCTATATATAGATGTTCTGGCTTCTAAAACAACAAAGGTGGCAGGGATTGCAGGTGTGCTTCGACACGGGTGGGTGACTGCTCTGTTCAAAACAAAATCATACCAGACAGAGCTAAAATACAACATTCTGTCTGGTCCATGTATTAAAAATGCTCCTGAATAAAGGGTACCTCTCTTGAAGGAAACTGAAAATATTAGCAACATTCCTCCAATAACATTACAGAAATTGCATTAATAGTGATTTTCATCTCAGATGTGCAGCAGATAATAGCACAGTTCCCAGAGAAGAATGAAAATCAATCAAATCCCTGAAATATACATAGAAACCAAAAATGTACTTGAAAACTGGGTTTCCTTTTGTTTTCCTTATTCAGGTTTTTGTGGTGTTAAAAAGGCATCTTTGATTCATATCAAAGACAAAGAACAGAATCACTTTCAGAGATTTTGTGCATCACCTTAATAATACTCAAGATACAGCACAAACAAATATAAACTTGAATGCCCATTCCGTGTCCACTTTTGCATGTTTTTGCAGGTAGAACTTAAATCTCAAAACCAGTTCTGAAATCTCAATAAGCAAAATAATTCTAAAAATCTATTTAGTCTGTCCCCAGAGCTAGTAAAAACAACATGAACAAGTTTGAAATGATACACAACATAACACATATTACACATTTTGTATTTTTAACAGCCAGTTTATTCCTTCCACCATGTACAATGGGAAGTTCTGACACGGTACAAGCCCAGATATCAAAAATTACTTTAAACAAATAAAGGAATTGTTATTTATTTGGGTTTTGGGGGTTGTTTGTTTGGGGTTTTGTTTGGTTTTTTGTTTGTTTTGGGTTTTTTTTTTGTTTGTTTGTTTTTTGGGGTTTTTTGGGTTTTTTTTCATGAATACTCAGTCTGGCTGAAACTGCTGGACCTCTGGGATATATGAAGGAGACTCTGTAGTAGTTAAAAAACAAAGACAAGAGAAATACACTAATCCTACAGCTTAAAGCTAATATAATTAGTGAAACCTTTTCTCTGTTCACCACCTGACCCACAAGTATTCTGGTGACTGCCAGAAAGGATTTGAGAATGCAAATGAATTCAGATATTTTTGGAGGAACAGCTTTGAGAGTCATATAAAATGCAAAAGACCCAAGGTCACCTTTCAGACAGATAAACAAACAGACAGGCTGATTGTGGAATGGCCCTGCTGCGTGACCTGAGCAACTCCAAGTGATATTCCATAGATGTGCCCCATGGAGCAAGAACTAAACCAGTAATTTAACTTCTGCTTGAAAATGAATCAGATTTAACTCACAAAACAGTGTCTTGATTATATGCCAGATGCTGCAAAACATCACTCTGCCCTAATGATGAGAGAAGGAATTTAGCTCTTTGCTGGAGGCGTTCCTGACAGACATCCTGACAGACAGTCATCATCCAAGATTCCACAGCTATGATGCCATCACATTCTGCTGACAACAGAAATACATAATTTCTCCTCTCACCCACTAATTTTTGCTTTTCTTCAAGATGTCTGGCACCCTGAAAGATGAACTTCTTTTTAGTAGAAGCTGGAGCTGAGTATACACTGCTTAGAGTCTGAGAGCTTGGTATCTGTGTCAAACTTCTTCTTGTGCCAAGAAACAGACTAAACAAAGGTACAGACCTTTGGAATTTCAAGTGGACCTGGAAGTCTTGGCCAGCCTAAATACATGCTGAATCTTCCAATAAAATACACAAACCAGTTCCTGTGGCTTGCCTTGCCACAGCTTGGGGAGAAAAAGGGTTTTCTGCTTTATTACCAGTTTTCCACAATAAACATGTAATTTTACCCTCTGTAACAGAAAAGACAATAAATAGAGGAAATCTTTTTAAATTAGCCAAAACACACAAAAATATTTCACTTAATGGAAACTTATACTTTTTCCACGGGAGGAAAAGGGAACAATTATTAATTGCAATAAAATATTCTGCTCTTCACATCAGTAAACCCCTACCAGTGTGGATCAGAGAAATAAGATATCATGCAAAGAATGCCTTCACGAGCTGACGTGGAGGGAGTGGTGCACCAGGACAAGTACAAAATAAGCTTCATAACAATACGGACGCTTCTAAAACTGATTACGATGCACCAAAATGAAAGTGTGTGGAGGGTGTAATCAAAAGGAAACATCACTACAGAAACATTGCCCAGGCACGCAGGAATAGAAAATCAAAACTTAGAATTGAAATTGGTGAGTAATGTGAAAAGGCACAAGAAGGGCTTCTGCAGTACAGTGGCAGCCAAAAGCATAACCAGCGATATTGTGGCCAACTCACTGACACTGGACATGCAAAGGGCTGATGCTCTCAGAGCCTTTTTCACCTTGGTATTTACTGGCAAGGTCAAGCTTCCTGAGTTCCCAAGCCTAGTGGCGTGTGAGACACATACAAAAGAGTTGATGGGACCAGATGGGATCCTTCAGAGTGGACACTGAGAAATCAGGTCAAAGGCTGTTCTCTGTCATCTTTGAGAAAGCACAGCAATCTGCTAAGGTCCCCATCACAAGAAAAAAGGCAAATGTCACATCTGTTTTCAAAAAGCAGAAAGAGGATTCAAACAACTAAGGGCCAATCAGCCTCACCTCAGTCCATGGAACTGCTATAGGACAAACTCTCCTAGAAATCATTCTGAGCCATAAAATGGTGACTGACAACAGCCAGAACAGACACACTTGGCTTGGCCCTGGTAAATCTAACTCACCTGCCTTCTATCATGGCTCTGACATGGTGAGAGCAGTGGCACATTGCTTACTTTACCTTTAACAAGGTCTTTGACAAGTTCTGCGTAGCTCAGCATCCTTGGGAGGTTTGAACCAGCTGGAACTGGAGGAACAGGTGGATAAAAAATTGACTGGATAAGTAGCCTTTGAGAACTCTGGTCAACAATTCTAAGTCTAGTTAGCAGTCAATTCCAAGTGACATTCTTCAGGGGTTACTTGTGAGAATGACACTGTTCAGTGATGGCACTGTTGTCCTGGACAATAGAATGCACCCTCGCCAGCTTCAATGATGACACCAAACTTGAGGAAGTGACCAACAGGACAAAAGGCAGGGCGGCCATCCGGATGGACCTCAGCACACTGGAAGAATGGGCTGACATGACCTGAAAGCTCAACAAGTGTGCAGCCAAATCTTGCACTCTGGGGAGAATAACTCTATGGCCCAGCATGGGCTGGATGCCAGCTGGCTCAGCAGAAAACCCCCTGAGGTTCGTGGTGGACAGGTTGGCTGTGAGTCAGTTGTATGCCCCAATGGAGATGAAGGCTAACTACACCCCTGGCTGCGTTGGCAAGATTATAGCCAGCAGACCAAGGAAAGTGATTATTTGCCCCTACTCAATGCTCCTGAGGCAGCGTGCAGCTTTGGCAGCCCCAGTGCAAGAGAGGGAGCCTGACAAACAAACTGGCACAAGCCCAAAAGAGGGAGTCCCCAGGCAGTCAGGGGCCTGGTGCATACCACGTACAAGAAGCCCATGCAGGAACTGTGTTTCTCCAGTCTGGAGAAGACACAGCATGAATCTACCTGCAGGTTGCCAAAGACTGAAGCAGATGCTACAAAGAAAACAGATTCTTCTCAGAGGCACACCGCAGAAGAACGAGAGGCAATGGACATGAGCTGCAGCAAGGAAAATTCTTGCTGGATCAAGAATTTCACAACATAGATGACTTAGCCTAAGAAGAGGGACTGAGAGACTGTACAATATCCATCCCTGAGGTTTTCAAAACTCAGCTGAACAAAGCCACAAGGCTTCCTATGAGCAGAAAGATGTCCTAGTTGCCCTCCAGTGGTCTTTTCCAACATAAATTATTTTGTTGATTCCATCAGTATAAAACCAGCATGGATGAGTTCTCTTCTAACTTCTCACTGGTCTTCAGTCAATATAATGTTTGCTGACAACAGTAAGGGTACTCTGGATTTACATATCCATTAGAAACCACAAAATCTGGCCTGCTTCCACAGGAATGAGCTTCCATACATTGGTGAAAAGGAATGAGGAAAAAAATTCCAGAACAACCTGTGGTCTTCATTAGAAAAATTTACTCCTGAGGTTGCAGAATGTATCAATTATAAAGTGAGGAAGACAGTTCTGCACGACTAAAGTATACCAAAATCTCCTTCTTTATTCTTTATAGACAATATAGACCCCCTGCAACCAGACACCGAACTTCCTTCTCAGAGAAGATTTTTTGGGAGGAGTTTTTGATTCAGCCCTCACTTCACCACTCAGCATCTGCATAGCAGTGTGATGTTTCTAAGTTAAACACTGCTTCTCATTTAAATGGATAACAAGTAGTGCCACAGATTCCTAAAGCCAAATAGAAGACAAAGTCTCACAAATTGCAAGCTCCTGATTCATCAACTTAGAAACGTATCTAAACACCAATAAAGGAACTGCTTAATTAAAATGGATGAGGTGTGACTTGTGTTTGCAGGAAAATTATGATGGAACAGCTGAAATGGCTTCTACCCTTAGCTGTTCACCTGACCTTTGTGGCAGATGCTGTGGTCACCTCTGCAGGAGTGGCTGAATGGCATGTGCATTCCTTCCTGAGCACTGCTTTACAACCCAGCTTACTTCTCTAAACTGCAGCCAGCAGCAACCTCTGGGAGAGAGGCAGGTAGGGAGCTGACAGCATTAACCACTGTCCCAGATAAATTCTTAGAAAAATAGGTCAGAGCCTTCACAAGCACACAAGCAAGTACTCTGCAGAATCACAGTCTCAGTGATAATCTACATAAAGAACCTGTGGCTCAAATAGTTCAATAAGATATCCTGAAAATTTGAAAACAGGAGTTTGTTATCACCTTTATTCATTTATATCCACATTTATTTCCTGCTCACTGAAAGCATACAGCTAGCAGTTCACTTCTTGGAAAGAACCCTACTGTGTATCAAAGAACTGCCTTTTGAAAAGCAACTATATATCCACGCAGATTCAGATTTATACACATGTATAAAGTCTGCATGCAAGACTCCTACAGAGATCTGATATCTATGTACTCATTGCTTCAGTTTTCTCCTAGAACAAATAATCTGTTTCAATGAGCACTTTTAGATAAAAGTAGCAGCCTCACCAAGGCAACAGGGAGCTCCCTTAGGGCTGCCAACCTTCCAAAGAACCTCAGAAAGTTCTGCGAGTAAACCTCCTTTAAGCCACATGGTAGCACTTTCAGGCAAGTCATTCACCACTGCAGTTGGATTAAATGACAGCGCTGTGCACATGCTCTAATGCAACACAGAACTGACCAAATCACAGATATTCCTTTAAAGCCTCCAGTCATTGCACTGCACACCAAATCCTCCCCAGCTGACAGCTGGTGAGTAGGCTGTGATGCCAAAGGTAACCCAACAATTTGCACGATTCCCAATGGGATCAAGCTATTTTTCATTTTAATCTAGTCATCTCAAATACAGACAAACACTGGCAGAAACTATCAAATCCATGCAAATTTACAGACAACTCCTGAAATTTTTTCAGCTGCCCTGACTCACTTCAGTTTTAATTTTGTCTTAAGTTATCTGAGAAATTGTCAGTCATAACCTGTTAGAAAAGACATAAAAATTACATTAAAAAAAAATTCTAAGAAGAGCTCGAATTTCCAAGGATCACCTTTTACATGCTTACCTGCTGGCTCTATGCCTTCACCCTGGGTCTCCTCCAAACGAGGCAGCAGATCGCTGCAGACAGCCCGTGCATCTACAAAGGTTCTAAAAGCAAATAGAACTAGTAAGATGTTATCCAGGAGTAGGATCTACTACCATCAACATACAATATGCAATATAATTATCCAAAGGGAAACAAAAATGCAGCTTTCAAGCACTTTGAAATTCAAGTAGGTGGAATCAGAAAGCTCAGAGCTATCAAATACATTTTGACTCTGTTGCAAACTCCACTACAACCCAGTTAAATGGAAATGCCTTCACTCTAAGGATGACATTCTTTATTTCACACTTTTGGTTTTAACATCATGGAATACACCAGGTGAAGACACTAACTTGGAACCTCCACAAAGAGGCCATGGACAATACAAGTACGAAAAATGAGTTACCAATCTTAACCCTGATCATACTGCCACTACTAAGATCACAACACCTTGTAAATTGCCCCTGTTGATACCTGTTGAAGCCCTGAAGTCAGGGGGGTTATTTTAGACCACGAAGAGAAGGCAATTTAGTTAATAATAGTAACAATAACAATAATAATAATAATAATAGTAATGACGTTTCTCAAAAATTTCACCAGCACAACAAATTATTGTTAACACATGGATGAAATTAACTTTTCCTGGCTAAAAGTAAACAGACCAAGTTTAAAGCACAAAAACAAACTCCAACCCAAAAAGTCTGTAAGGTGACAGACTGCAAAGAATTCCATGAGAAAAATATCTAACCATCAGCATTTAGAAATGACTGCATATAGCAATGCACTGCAGATTATTCATGAACAGCAGCATAAAGATTTTTTAATTTAACTAATTCCATTTCATAGGACAAGTGGGAATCAGCAGCCTTTAGAGGCTAAGAATTTCAGATTTCCTTCATTCCTTCTCCATAGGTACAACAGAAGAGTCCTGAGTGAACCTCAGGAAGTCCTTCCCCTCCACACAGTGTAATAAATTAACTCAAAATGTAGAAAAAGAAAGTTAAAACAATGCTCTTCACAGCTTTCAAATAAATAACAACCTCAAAAGCAGTTTTTTACACAGCGATGACAGGGAGCAAACGGCAGGACCAAGCACTACATCAGACACTATTTCCTATTTCATATTAACAACTACACCTGTAAAATACTCATATGTGGGACACTCCTAGAATTTATTATTGTTAGACACAATGAAATAAAACTGCAAAAAAAGCTCTAACCAAGTTGTATCCCTTTCACAAGAATGCAGCAGACTGCGTAACTCTTCACCCCTCAGAAGTGACAACCACAGCTCTTTTCCTGCCTCCCTCCTCCCCGCAGGTCCCGGAGGAGGGCACAGGTCACAAAAGCAGCTGAAGGAAAACAAGGAGTCATCACTAATCTTGCCTGTGAGGATATTTCCTTTCTTGTTGATGGCATAATGGGACAGAACATGAAAGGGCTTGTCTGATAAGCAAAATGAGGCTCTGAAAATAGTCACTGGCTTGGTGAAGGCAGATGCTGATGAGAAACTGAATAATTTAAATACAGAAGGGGATTATCCTGCATTTTGAAAGGTAAGCCTATGTTTGATATGTGGAAGAAATGGTGACTTAATGAAGTCAGATTGCAAAGACAGAATGACAGACCAGGAAGACTTGTTTGGGAATAAAACCAAAACAAAACATCTGAAATAACTTAAAAACATATGTTTGTCTGCCATCTCAAAGCACTTGATATAATTCTTGATTCTTTTCCTATTTTAAAGAAAACCTACATTGGATGTTTAATAATCCAGTGGAATCTTTTCCTTGAAATATCTTGTGAATAATAAAGCTTTTTATATTTTATTATTTTACAGAACAAATAAACCAAAGTCTTGGTCCAAAGATAACTGAACATTCTTTTTGATGAAAACGAAGAGCAGAAAAGCCTTCAGAATAAAACAACTCTGATTAGCAATGTATCAGAAGAGCCTATTTGAAGATACTCAAAACTTTAATGAACATCATTAACGACTTTTCCCAGATTATTACCTCTTTAGTTTGCTTTAGTCTTATCTGTTATAGGATACTGGTTCAGCTTACATTATGTTCCCTTTATAGAAAACCAGCCAATCAACAGCTGAACTTCTGGACTTCCTCTGGTAATGCTTCAATGTGCAAAAGTTCTATGAGGAGCCCTACATGTTCAGTATCTTCATGAGTGTTAGAGCTGGTAACACTCCATGCAATGTAGTTGTTACCTGTCCCCATGAATTAAGCAGCTCACTTGAGAGTGAGGTTTTTTGCCCTGAAAGTACAATTAAGAACTTTTCTCTTCCAACAATAATTTCTGTGTATATTCAGAACCATCATTCCTGACTGAAAGAATGTGGTTTTGATGTCCTTACTTTTACCTCCTATGAGGAATTATTCATTTAAAAATTAAGTAAATATCCAAGAATGGTTTTGGTATCTGGAATTGTTCAAGACTGAACTGAGCAGAATTTGGTGGGGCTGCCTGATCAAGAGCTTACTGAGCATATACTGCAGCAAGGAGAAAAGGCACTGCAGAACCACGGCGTGATGCCAAGACGCCCCAGCAAAACCAAAATGCTCTGGAGATCTGGACTTTGGCTCTTAAATTTTTTATTAAGACTGAGGTTCTGCATAAATTATTCAGTGTTATTAGCGCAGGGCCAGCACCTCCCAAAATCCAACTACCAGTTTAAAAGTGGATTTTCTATGTCTGATTCCTGCAAGTTTACAGTTCCAAAGGCAATATGCAAAAACCTCTACGAATCACACACAGTGAGAATTTAACAGTAGAGGTCACTTCAACAAGTCAATTAGAACAAACTGAGGTCATGTTACAAAACACTGACCAGCTAGAACTAACCAAAGCATATTTCTGTATAACTCCATGAGCATGGGTGATTTCTGAATGACAGTATTTCCTGATGTAATTTGGGCTTTAATTTCAAGGTACCATTCTAGTACACATGACCTCATCTGCTGCCTGAATTCAACACACTGCCCTGACCTGAGACAGAAGCACAGCTTAGGCTGACCGGCTTATCCAAAGGTCTGGGGCAAAGCCCAACACTGCCCAACCCACCCGCAGCTCCCACCACTCCCCTGTGCCCCTTGGATGCTATTTCACACTGAAGCTGTTCTCACACACCAGGCCAACCTGAAAAGCAAGAATCTGAATGTTCTCTACAGTGGATTAACAAAGGGAGAGCTCCCTTTCTGTCTGTGTTTCCATGATCGTAACAGCTCTAGTGAGATTTATCTTTGCAACGCAGTGGAAGCAATGTGCGTGTGAGGTAAAATAATGATTGATGTAACTGACAGCCCTTCCTGCTGGGCGTGAGTCACCAGAGGAGAAGCGTCCGATCTGGATTTGCTGGCATAGCAATTACTGGTTTTATCTGAGAGTATTTGATAGCAACCACTGAACACAATATCATTTCTTACTGTAGCTACAGAAACTAAATGCCACAGCTAAATCTCTCTGCTTTTATCATTGCAAAGTGACAGTGCTCTTTTGCTAATTGCACCCTAGAAAAATTGTTTGTTCTGTTACCATAATGATGCTTAGTGATTAATGGCATTACTTCCTGCGATACTAATTTCCATAATTTTTTGTTGTTGTTTTAAGGGACTTTGGAATTAGCCTTTTCCTTCCACAGGCTCTGTTTCCTAGTTTGGTAATTAGAATTTCTGCTTACACCTCATACTCTAGGCCAAATACAGTCAGATATTTGCTGTCCTCTAAATTATTTCCTCATAGTAAAATCTGGTGAAAATACAAACAATAAAACTGAAGAGAATCTATGAAACCAGTCTCTAATATGATAATAAACCATTTTCTTCTATGGGGAAAACATTTTACAGAAATTCCCACTTGATTAAGTCCTACAGGACACACTGATTGTCCGGTATAATTAGGTTAGTAGCTTTTCTCTCAAATTTAAAAACTATGAAATTTACTTTCTAGGATACATTTTGGCCTTGTTTCTGCAGAGGGATTTCTACTATCACAAAGTGGACCAAGAGAATATGAACACTGTTATGCAGCCATCATATAGTTATAGAATTTAAGGGGAATCTATTCATTAAACAGATTATGTATGGGAACAAATAAAAAGACATCTCATTCTTTTGGTATTCCTATTCCTGATCACTGTTGTTCAATTCCTGTAACATTGCCAATGTTAAGTTTTTACCACTTGCTTCTCCACAGGGATTATTAAAAATTTTAAAAGATCAACCTTTCTATACAGAGAGAGGCTTTCTATAAAGTTGCAAAAATAAGCAGTTTAACAAATAATTACATACATAAATTGTTAGTACATTATTCAGGACAAGGTATTCCCTTAGACTTCAGGATATTTACTCATAACCCTCTACACGCATATAGCAAGCCAAAGTGCTCTGAAGTCTGGAAATCACATTCACAACTGCTCACGAAGAAGACTCAAACAAACATTTTTTTTGCCATGAAACCAGTAGGTAGTTCAGACCACACATTCACCCAGAGCCATATTCTGAGCTTCCAGACCTGTGCTGTCAGATTCACAACGAAGATACCATCTCCTCCTCCCTTTCTTGGTATTCCTGTTGCAGAGGCTTCTCCATTACACAGCTTCTCCACACCCACCCTGCTCCTGGATACTGTTGTACCACATGTGTGAGATCACCATACAGCAAAAATATTTTTATTAATTAATTATTTCTATTCTGGTTAAATGTATGAGACATATTCACTGTTGAAGACACTGCATTCACAATATACATTATTAGATAAGATGAGGTTTATGTGATGACTAATTTTAGAAAAACAGTATGTTCACGGTGCAAAGCTCTGGCTGTGGTCAACCATGTTACTGCAGTTCAGGTCCACTTAACTTCCAAAGCTTTTATCATAAAGCTATTGCATGATTTTTCTGCTTTTGTCCTTTCAAAACAAATTATCCTGCAGAATGTCTGCAACAGAGAACACAGCCAATAAGCAGGGAATGCTCAGTTACAGTGTCTGCTGAGTGCATACAATTTCTCTGTCACTTACACGCTTTTTCCAAAGAGCAATCCCGTTTAGCTGCTCTTGGGAGTGCTCTCATGGCACTGCTTCCAGACTCAGTGGCTCTCAGGAAGGCTCACTGGTGTTCTGCCCTCACTGTGATGATCCAAAGCAGAGCAGCTCCTTCCTCTGCCTTGCTGTTCCTCTGAGCATATCACCTACAAGCTCACCCACCACCAGGCTGCACTCATGAGGCAGCAGGCATGTTACTTCATACTTCTTACAACATACTCCCCACCTTTTAATTAAACTCCTTTCTCTGCTTGCCTTGCCCAAAGAAATATTTTGTAAGGCACAGGTGTTTATCTTAGGGAGCAATGTGTGCAGATCCCCATATGCACAAGGATATTTTTCTCAAACACTTCTTTGTTGAACTGCCTTTCCTAACTATTAAATATTAATCCTATTTAATACACACAAAAAATAGGCTGAAGTGGAAAATATGCATTTTTCCAAGACAGAACTTCTTCATAAATTTTATCTTTCACTACTTGCTTCTCATGAGGACAACTTAATGAATTCCTTCTCTAAACTCCTACAGCTTGGTGGCTTGATTATTTACGGAATCCATTATAAAGTGGATGACAAAACATTCTTCTTCCAATCAAGTGTCCTTCTTTTGCTGTTTTAGTCTTGGTGACAAGTGTCCTAAATATTGATCTCTGTTCCAACACTGAGAAATCCCCCCCTCCAAGCTTTTGTTACGTGTTCTTCAGGCCAACCCAGCCATATACATTCCACCAACATTACTCTCCATTAGACCTGCTTTGGGTCTACATCTGCACATTCTTAAAAACTTTTCATTGGGTGTTAGACATTTTCAACAGCTCATTGTGGCATTTGAATTCAAGATGAAATCATTAAGTATTCATCTGACAACTCTTCTGGCAGCAAAAAGCAATGGCTTAAATTACCTAGAGGTAACCTCTGAAAACTGTAATGATTCTGGCATTTTGCCTAGAAACTTTAGAAACTAAATATCATCATCTGGATCCCATTCATGAGAAATCCTTTCCCAAATCCCCATGTATCCTGCAAGAGCCAAATCCAGTATTTTAAAACAGAACTCTGGGGACAGATTGTAGGAATGAGCACAAGACAATAAATTTAGAATCACAAATATATCCTAGAGGTCTAGACAAAGACAATAAAGTCACTCTGACTTAAATCAACATAACACTACAACTTTGATAGCTCAGCAGTTGAACAGAAATGTGTGACTGGCAAAGAAATAGCCAAGCAAATACTGCATCTCCAGACTCTGAGGTGCTGTCAACTGTTACCCAAGACATTCTGAAGATGTTTTCTCATTTTTTATGACATAAGAGAAAAAAACACACAGTAATGATGCACCACACCAGTTCTTTAAATCCTCATTTTCTGTCATGCAATATTTTTCCTACAATGAGTTGAGAGTCACAGGAGTTCCCCATGGCCTTTTAGACATTGCTGTCTATTATGACTGGTCATCTTATTTACTAATTACTCCTCTATTCAAATGAGGGCAATATTATAATACATTCCTTATTAATGCTATTTAAAAGTTCCCCTTTGCCCTTGAAGAACGGGTTAGATTTAGCTGTTAATTGGTTTCCATGCCCTCATGAGACTTAAAAACAGGGCCACAGATCAGCCCAGATATGTTCCTACTCTTGCAAAAAGGCCCAGCTGATTCGACAATTGCTTTGCTTTTCACAGTGCACAAGAAACCAATCTTTGTCAAATTACTCTTACAACTTCTTCTCTCACAAAGATGTATTTAAAAGCTAAACAAATCCTTTAATAAATAATAAAGAACAAAGTACTAGTGATAAAGTTAGCAGCTGAGATCTATTTTACCATATAACACAGTTGGCACACACCTTCTAGCAAAACCTACCTCTTTACTTGCAAAAAACAGAACTGAAGTATTTTTTTCTCTTGTTAAGAATAAATATTCTCAAAAATCAGGTCATTTATTTTGGTGAGCAGACCAGTTTTACGGGTAGCTGAGAACTACATGGTTGAATGGGAAGAAATGAACAATGTAACGAGCCTTTTTTATTCTCCCCCCAAAAAGGCTCTATTCAGCAGTTGGGAGCAAACTACAACCCTGCCCTGACCTTGGTACAGATTTTCTGGCTCTGTTCTCCCCTGCACAGCAAAAACCCAGACCTGAAGCAGAAATCTTCCAGTAGCTGCCTCTGTATGGCTATTTGCAGGGAATGCAGCAAAGTTAGGTCACACAGAACTCATTATTTCATCTCTTCCTCATTTTTTAGGTCACACTGATTCAATTTCAGCCTTATAAAAGGTCTCTTTTTCCTATTTCCATTTGATACAATTTTATTTTCTTTGTCTGGTCCTTTCCACCTGGAATCCTACTTCCAGCATACTAAAAAAGGTATGTAAGTTTGTTACCTAACTTCAAATCATACCACGTAAACATCATCATTTAACAGGACAACATGCACTGGCTACTTCAAAACAAACAAAAAACACAGAAGTTTTGTGCCAAGCACTTTGAATGCATCAAAAGTATATGGAGTTCTAGGGTATGATATTCATTCTTTCATTAGAAATTCAGAAAAAAACCAAATTCAGAAAAAACATCTTTCTAATAGAGGAAGTTTAAGCTTAAACTTCCTGTTTGCACTGGATGCAAACCACTGTACTTTTAAATACTCCTTTAACTTTTTCCTTTAATGAAGAAAACACAGGAACTTTTTTTTTTTTTTTTTTAACTTAAGCATGTCACAAATAGAAGCATACATGGACTAAAAGAGAGGCATTATTACTAACTTAGCAAAACCTAAGTTTCATGAGTCAGAGTGTACATACACCTATACTGACCATAAATCAAATAGTGTTTTATGATCTTTGGACAGATTAAACCAAAAAGTGACAATTCTACTACTAACTACCTAAGGATTCCAGAAGCAACAACAATACATTCAAAAGTTTTCAAAGATTTCTTAAACTTCTTCCTGTTCCGAAAACCTTAAGTCTTTGGATTGCTCCTCATGATTCTTATCCAGGATTACAAAGCCCAGAACAGAAGAAACCATTATGGCAGAAATTATCCCAACCAAACCTTTACCTGAAAGGATCAAGCAAATCTTCCAAGAGACTAACACGCAAGTTGTTCCCTAAACAAATGTGAAGTTGGATTTAACTTAACAAAAGACTAAATATCATACAATAGTTCAGTCTCTGGAAATGGATATTAATACTTAGCAAAATTTACAAACTTCTAACAATCAGAAGCTAAAATATTTCCTGTGAGATGACTTGTTCTAATCTTAAGTACTTCCAAAAACTCTAGAGATGGGGAGATTTCTCTATTAGAAGATAGCATTCCAGTGACAGATCAACAGGTAGAAGAAATAATGTGTTCTTTTTGCACTGCCTGGGGCAGAAAGGAGACAGCAACCAGTGGGATTATTTTACATGTAAAATGTAACATAAACATTAAAATACACTCTTCAAAAATTCACTTCCCCACTCCCATCTCTAAGAGATGGGTTACCTGGTTAAGTTCTCTTGCCTTTGACAGGAAGATGGTCTATCACAAGGATCAATTACTATCTAAGGATTGCTCCCCCAAATCCAGAAGAGGCTAAATAGCCTCTGTGCTATAAAATAAACACTATACAGGTGTATCCTCTGTGCCAATAGGATACAAGCAACATAGTCCATACTCAATGATGCTATTAGGTTTAGAGTCAAAGCAGAATTTAGCATAGGAGAATAAACCTATTTAGAATCTTCATCAACAATTTTCTCTCATTCTAGCCCCAAAAGATACACCTTATTCTTCATTAAATAGTAGAGACACCAGACAAAATTCTTGTGCATCTGCACAGTAGTACAAGACAAACTTAAGCTACGAAAAGTTGGTAGATCAGTTTGTTAAAATAAATGCTCAAGCTACTTTACCCATTTTCACAGCTTCCTGAAACATTCCTTGCATTTTCATCCTGCAATTGTTTCGTGAGAGTCTCTCCACTGTTAGGCATGCTGACAAACCCCCCAAAGCTGGTCACAAATATGCTAAAGAACTGTGCGGGTCAGGCACAAATGAGCTACTTGGAGAACCAAAGAAACCAACAGTAACTTGTTATTTGTTAGAAAAAACAACACGTAATACAAGAGGAGGAGACTACTGCTACAAAAGCTATTTCTTTCTGATTTTAACATGCTTGAAATGTCGCAGTGCCTGTGAGCTGCTTACTGTTAAACTTTCCTTTTAATTCACTTTTCTTTAATTATCCATGAGAAGAATTTTAATGAGTTTACAATGCTTTAAGATGCAAATCTTTTCTTTTGCCAAGATTTCAACAAATTTGTTCACACAAGTTAAAGCAATTCTAATTTTACTAAGTCTAGTTTCAAAAAAGAACATTGAATGAATCTATTCTCTTAAAGAAAACACAGATTAATTACATTAGGAAATGCCTTCAAGTCAATTATACCTATGAAACCCAGTAGTGCAACAGCCAAGCACCTCCTCCAGCACCACAACTACAGCAGCGCTTCCTGCACCTCACCAGAGCCTACGGTATAGCGTGGAAGTTTCTACACATGACTGAACAAATTGTTTCCCAGGATGCAGGAGAGTCCAGTTCAGCTACTTAGGCTACTTCTACACTGGTAAACAAGATCCAGAGAATGGCTCAAGCCACCCACTGTGAGCACCTTCCCTGGGATGGTTTCGATCTGTATGAACTGGCATTTCCCTGGGACAACCCAGGCCAGAGGCTGTCACTGGAGATGATATTAATGACCACCCTGTCTGGAGGAGGAAGAGAGATGCAAGCCATGCTGTGCCATAGGCTTCAGAGCCAGAGAACATCACCTAAAATGTTTTGCTTACTGGTACAAAGACAGCCATAGTGATCAAGAGCATGTAAGATCAGCAAATATTAACTTTATAGAAAGTGTGGATTTTAGTCCAGAGTGTCTTGCACCATATCTAAATGTGTAATTGTAGACAATGCAATTTGAAATGAAAGAAAATTTTGAAGTGAGATTCTAAGGGATCTATTCTCAACACCAGAAACTTGATTTGAAAATATCTGAACACAAAATGGAGGATATTTCAATGGTAAAAATAGGTCATCATATGCAGCAAAATTCCGTATTTATCAGGATTTATTTAGCTCCTTCATTTTGGGATAGTTCTCCAAACTCTTTGTTCCAAAGACTCTTTGCAGAAAGCTACAAGGTCTCTTCCTTGCAACCAATTTTCCACTAATAGAATAAAGAAAACTCTGCTGCAAGAAAACTCTTCTTTTTCTTCTTCAGGTCATCTAAAATATTTTAGATGCTATATGAAGGAATCCAATTAGAGAACTGCTAATTACTTTGCTTGAGTTGCATCTTGGGTGTTCAGTGGCTGGATAATAGGCTGGTCTCATGGAAGGAAATGGCTGCCCACTCTCTAAGACTTGTACTTTCAGTAAATAAACAGAAAACCTAAATATACATGTCTTCTATACACACTGTGTTTATGAAGGGTTTTTTTGTTTTGTTTTTCCTATAATTTTCCTTGAACTTACTGATGGTTAGCAAATTATTTTGACACAATCAAGCATTCTCCAATGATAAATCACTCCCCCAGTAACAAGGGCAGCTGCAGGGAAGCCAGGGCAATTTATGAGGGGGAGTTGGTGGAGGAAGAGTTGCTTTTGGACTCTTTATTGTGTGACTGTAACAGAAAACTCACATGGTTGTGATAAACTGTGTTTCCTGCAACTGTCAGCTACAGTCTTGCCACTTTAACAGTAGGCTCATGAATGTCAAGCTGTAATAGTTCTATACAGAACTTGCCTTCGTACTTCTCGTTCTACACAGAACCTGCCTTTGCAGTTCTAGTACATTTCTAGGTTGTCTTCAAGTTCCAAGAAATAAATCCTAACAAATTAGGCTGGCAACTTATATAGAGTTCAGCAGAAAAGACTTTCACCTTGAAATTATTTTTACATGCTGCACCTTACAAGATGCTATGATCCTTTTCTCTTATGCCTAGATCTACCTGCATGCAAGTTGCACAAGACTGTACTAGACTCAGACTGAATTTTTGTGGTGGGATGGGCTGCTTTTTGCAGCTACAGGTTAAGATTTCTGGGTGTTGACAGGCTCACAAAGCTATGAAGGAACAGAAAAGCCAAATAAAGCTCACATACTATTCACATCCTTTGCTTTGCAATTAGGACTGGTATCTTTCAGAAATTTGCAAGTGATACCTCAAAGTTGAAGACACTGTCACTACAAATTTGCACTGTCACAAGATCCCAAACAGAAATATTAGAGAGGTTAAAACAAAGCTGTGTTGTTACTAAGGTCGGTAACCAACAGAACGGCAAGGCAGACCAGCGTCAGCGTGGGTGGAGCATGTTTGGGACAGGATGTTTCAGGTTTAATTCACAATAACATTATGGCAACATGAAACAACCCAGGGCTGTGTGCTCCCCCACCTCTTTACGTGTAAGGCAAGAAAGTGAATGTTTCACCACAAAAGTTGTATTTACTTAAAATGAATGGATGAGTGTACTGGATGCTCCTTGCTACTCATCCCAATTAGTTTCAGCAACTGTATGACAGGCCCCTCTTTTTCTTTTTTTAGTCACATAACTGGTAGCAAATAGTGTAAAACAATACTTTTTGGTACAAACATGACATTAAACTGGTAGTCCTCTTGTTATTCCTATCTTTCAGCACTGAGTCTAAACCAAAACAAAAAAAGCCTTACCCCACAACAACCACCAGCAAAATATCTAATAACCTTTACGTTTCCTATTTCAAAGGCTTTGTTACATGTCTTTACATAAATGGCACCACTTCTTATCTTTTTTGCATTATTTCAAATCAGTTCTCTTGTCATCTTTTCAACTTGCTACTAATTGCAGCCCTCTGCCTGCTATGTTCTGTTAACTGCATTTACTATGATTATATACAGCTCTCTTTTTCCCACTTCCTCATAAAATTAAAGACTTCACTTGGTGTCTAAAACATTTTAGCTAAAGTAAAAAAAAAAAAATTAAACTACACAGATACTACTAACTGAGAGTAGGTTTCCAGGATTATTCAAAATTCTAAATTCAAACATATCTTCAAACATTACTGTGGCAAAGCCTCCATTAAGTCTTACTAAACAAGTGAGTCTCAACGCATACCTTAAGGATCAACCAATTTATGCTACCTTGGGCCAAGGAGATGATGCTGGGGGCAGATTCCACAATTAAAAGCTCCAGACAAGCAACAACTTTTTAAACTCACATATGCTTTTTATACTAATTCATTTCTATTGAAGGAGTTCAGATTAGGAAAAGCTGTGACTGCTAGTCACTCACTATACAAAACCCCAAGATAGCACAAAACAAATGCCATCATTTAAAACTTCTTGCAGATACAGATCTTTTACTTTCCATCTGTAGCAAAAAGATTTTCCTAAGAGCTTGTTTCTGTACAAAATATCCTTTTTGTATATCACTTATGGGCGCAGGACCATTAAAGGTTCATTAAATTAAACGGTCATACTTTACTGTTTAACGTATATTTTCTAAAAGACTAAAAATCATAGCCTAAAAATATTATTTAAAAGGTATTTTTCTAAGAGTTTTGTAGAAATTGGGATAACTTTGGAGGTCTGGATGTTTGGAATAATCCACCTCAGCACCAAGGAAAGTCTGCTGTGATTCTAATTTCACCTTATAGAGGAACTCCTGAAGCTCTTTATGCAAATTTAGTGTGACTGAAAAGAGACACAAGTTTCAATCCCTCCAATTCCTGACTTTTATCCCAGTGTTTGTAATAAAAGTTATTCTAGATACTTCTTTACAAAAATCAAGGGTGCTGCAAGAAGATGCAGCTGCAGTTCAGCAGATTGTACTCTCACCTGTGTCTCCAGGATGCTGCTTTCAACAAGAAGGAGAAATAGTAATATAAAAGAGAGAAATGCAAACAAGGAGATTCTAGCAGCGGTTTATATAAGGGATTAAAAGATATATGCATAATTCTTGGAGCATATAAAGATACTGCATGGCCCCAAGGTCAGGGGGAAGCAGTTTTAACTCTTGTTTTGTGCTAACAGTGCAATGCCTGTTTCAGAACCAGAGTCCTCTGGTGGTTAAATGAAACGGGCACCAGATCCAATTACTCCCCATTCCCAGTCCAGTCCTGCCTCCCCGCAGAGAACAGAAATCCTCTGCTTGTTTTCCTGTTGACACCCACACGCAAGTTTGATACTGTGCAAGTAAAAAGTGACAAGGAGATTCATGTTACATGTGGCAGGAGGGAAGAAAGGGAAAGAACAGTAAAAGAAATTAGCTGTTCATCTCAAAAAATGGGTAAGCAACTACTGGTTAGCAACAACCACAGACTTAAGGAGGCAAGGTGTGCACCAAAAGAAACAGAGTTGGGCACATACACCCTCGATCACCTGGCTGGTGGGGTACAGGAACCACCACTGTAGTTGCTGAGAAATATGTCTGCGTGTGTAAAGGCTGTATGACATTTATTACTAATTATGACAAAATCAGCTGCTGAGGAGTCTAACTCTGTTCCATAAATACAGTATTGATAAATAGGAAATGTTTTGCTTCAGACACCTATAGGACTGTATTCCCCTCAGGTATCAGAATGACTGCATCGCTCAAACTAGAGTGATGTAGGAGGTGTGCATGATGATGCAAATCATACACATGGACTGGTATCTCCCCTGCTTTTCTAATCCCAAGCACCAACCCTTACTACTTTTCCCACTATTTCTTTGAGTAAATAAGGACTTTGATTATACAAACTGGAACCAAAGATGGAGAAAACTAATACTGCATATTAAAGTAAATATAACCTGACAGGTCTCCCTAATAAAATGAAAGTAAATGAAGCAGGAGGCTCAATCCTCTTAAGCAAAGATCCATACCAACCAAGTTTTTGGCTGTTATTACTAGTAACAAATGTTAACAGTAAGAAACCACCCACCAGTGTGAGTTCTTATTATATTTACCAATATCTACACACACCTACATGAGGATTTCTACTCACAGAAATTATATACGCTTTTTATGACATACTAAAAATTGAACTCTAAAATTCATTATGTGCTTTGAAAGCTTCTCATCTGCTGAAGCATTCAGCTGCTACAAAGCTATAAACACATTTATTGCTTCTTCTTAAATGGAAATATTACATTCAGAACTAGGGATTATAGCTAATCTATCTTCAAGGTGAAGACCATTACGAGAATAAACCTTTTTTGGCCTTAAAAAGGGGATATTTAGTTCTTGGCCTACAAGTTTACAGAGTAACTTACCATAGTTATTTTTAGAAAATAGTTTCTGTATTTACTTGTCAATATAATTTCACAATTGCAAAACACAGATTTACATGTTCAGCTGCTGATAATTATGCTTAGAGAAAATAACACTGATTTCTTTCTTGGGGTTTTGAACTGTTCCTTTCATTGATATTTTCTGTTGATTTCCTGCAATTAGCTCCCCCTCCTTCAGCAAGTTTACATGCTTAATATAAGCAGATTGTATTAATTCAATCTTCTAATAGTATTTACCTGAAGTACAGCAGGAAGTTCATTGTAATGGCACTAGAGCTCTAAAAGATGAAAATTTTTCATTCAGATCCCACACTGCTGCTTTTCCTCCCCCTTTTTCTTCTTCCCCATTTCCCACTGTTGAACAACACAACAGGGCCCTCCCCTTCAGAGTCATCCTGACTCTTTACCTGGGCTGTGGTTGGCAGGGCAGGACGCTGGAACCTTTGGGTTATCATAATCACAGGAGATGCTCTGGTTTCATAAAACTATTTCTAGCAATAAGGAACTGTTTCCTGGAATTAAAAAGCAGCTTGTAAGCATTTCTACTCAACTCAAGTTTGAACAAAATCTGTTCTCAGTTCATGCAGCTTTTCTGTATTTTTCACTTGAGATTTTTCAGCATTAAGTTGCCATCTTCTATGTATGCTTTTGCTCAGGTCCACACCAGTACCAGTTATCTCCCTTCCCCTGAGCAGTAAATAATTAATTGAGAACCTTCGGTTACCTGGAGAAAGATGAAAACTAGCCCAGCTTCTAAGTCTGCTCCAGGCAGGCCGGCTTGAGGAAAGGGCAAATAACAAAACAGAGCAGGGGCATGGCATTAGCCCAATTAATTTAAAAGGCCCAAAATACTGAGGAACAAAGCACCAAGAAAGCCACCTATTAACTAACCAGAACAAGATCTAACACACAGCGTGGGGCAGGTCGCACCAGGGCACTCACCAGGCTCTCCCAGAGGTGAATTAATGGATTTCACAGAGCAGGGACAGAAACCGGCGCCAGCTGAGGCGGCGCCAATGAGGGGCCCCCTCAGGAGGGACCCCTCACCCCAGCCAGGCCCAGGTTATTTTAGATTTGTCTAAAGCTGACACAGGTGGAAGCTTTCTAAATTACACTGAAAAGATTGTTTCTACAATACAAAGGTATAAAATACGGGGTGGTTTTTTTTATATATTTTTAACCCCATAGAATAGTCACGTTTTAACCTGCTTGACGACCTCAGCATAGATAACAATTTACAGCTCACGTTCAATGCCACCTCCACTGCCCGAGTACCAGTTTGTGTGAGCTGTACTCAGGGAAAGCCAGGCACGACCCCCGGGGAGTCTCAGCTGTACAGACTGGGGGCTCAAAGACAGCCAAGACACTGGCCCCCAAACCCCCAAATTAAACACCCAGCGCAAGCCCCGGGCCCTGCCCGAGGCTCCTCCCCCCGCGCGCACCGGGGGTGACGTCACGCGCCGCAGTTCTAGACCGTTCCAGCCCCGTGACGTCACGCGCGGCGTCATTCCAGAAGATTCGGCCGGGGCCCGTATAAAGCCCGCGGAAGAGGCGGGGCCGCCGGAATCGGTGAGCGGGCGGCGGCAGCGGCGGCACCGGAGGGACCGCGGCGGTGAGCGCGGCCTGCGCGGCCTTGGTGGGGCTCCGGGCGGGGTAACGCGGGGGTAACCCGAGGATAACGCGGCGCGTCCTCCCACAGGCACCCACCATGGTGAAGGAGACGGAATACTACGACATCCTGCAGGTGAAGCCTAATGCCTCCTCCGAAGAGATCAAGCGGGCCTACCGCAAGCTGGCNCTGCGCGGGGCAGGCCCCGTCTGGCCCTTCTGGCGGGCCGGGGCTGAGCCGGGCTCGCTGCAGGCGCCGCCGGGCCGCGGGATGGGCGGCCCTGCAGGGAGAACCGGGAACTGGCACAGGGCCGCCCACGGCGGGCACCGCGGGTTCCCCATAGATAGGCTGTTGTTAGATCCAGCGTGCACGCAGTCGTAGTTCAAATTCAGATTTGCCCTTCCTGCGGCGTAGGGCCAGTACGTGAAGGCTTCCCTACTTCCAGGTTTCTAATCAGACCTGTGAGCCTAGCAGCAGGCCTGACGGCCCAACTGTGGCAAAGGGGATGCGGCATTTCTTATTTTTGGATGTAGTGCTTACCAGTTTTCCTGTAGTTGCAGTAGAAAATCATCCTTAGAGGTGCTGGTTAAACAGGCAAAGCTGGAAGGATTTTTAGTGCTCCAGTGACCACTGTGCTGTCGGATGTTGAAAAGGCTGGTAGCGGATCCAGCTGCCAGCACTGTTGTGCTGGATGGATTTGTGTTCCTGAACTGGATGGGTTTTCTTCAGAGAAAAATGCTAATGTAGATGTCCGAGGTAACTATCCCCGGGGAATCACTGGGCTGCACATGGGTGGACTGCTTACAACAGAACTATTTTACAAGCCATCAGCACAGACCCGCTCAGCTCCCTATGTTGGCTTGGATGATAAACGAGCACCACAATTGGAGGACTATGGAAAACACGAATGGTGGGATTGTTTATCTAAAAGCTGGTCTGCTAATACCTTAATATAGGAATAGAAGATCCATACTTAATGGTTCTAGAATACTAATTTACAGAACTTAAGACAAACAGTAGCTTAGCCAAAGGTAACCTTTTCTGCTTTTATTTTGGGCCTGCTTTTTTTGCTTACACCACTTTACATGGCCATGAGTAAATGAAGTTTAAAATTGAAGTGCTCATTCCAGTAATAGCAAATTATGTTTAAAAATTCAGTCGGTAATCTTAGTAATAGGAAATTCTTCATAGCTATTTAAGAAAATTCCTTAATTGTTTTGTTAAAGTGTGTGTTTTGATTTGTATCTAAGTCCTTGTGTTTGTGATGAGTAAGCAACACCAGTGTCGGGTCACATAAATCTCTGTTGTAGCTGGATGTACCAGCTCAGCAGGCATGGAGGATCCCTGTGTAGCTCTAGGCTGACTAGCACTGCTGTGGCCATGAGCAACTGGGGACTTCAGAGATAGTACCATATTCCTTTCTAAATCGGTTTGTTAGAGGTTATAATGGTCGTTGCAACTACCACAAGCAACAAAATGTAGTTGGCATATACTTGTAAGGTGGATGTGACTCTGAATTAAGCCCACTTAAAACATGGGAGGAGGGGGGAGAAGGGAGGAAAGGGGTGGCTTTCCTGGACAAAAGTGTGCTTATTATAGTCGGTTACCCATTTGTTTAGGGAGTTTCCTTTTGGAAACAGACAAATGCTTCAAGAGGGTGCTGTAGTGGCTCGATCTGTAGATGGAGTTGTATATGAGAGGGCTACTTTTCCTCTTGGTCATAGTTGTTCAGAGCTTCTTTTTTCTTTTTAGTTTAAACTTATATCCCAGGCATATGAAGTTCTGTCGGACCCAAAGAAAAGGGACCTCTATGACCAGGGTGGGGAGCAGGCTATTAAAGAAGGAGGCCTGAGTGGCGGCAGCTTCTCTTCACCCATGGACATCTTTGACATGTTCTTTGGTGGTGGAGGCCGAATGAATAGAGAGAGAAGAGGTACACAGTTCTAAACAAGTTCTAGAAACTCTAACCATGCACTTAAGCATAAAACACCTGTGCTATGGTACTGCTGTTCTGCTAAGTGCACATAGTGTGGATATTACTTGTTGAAACAATAGAATAAGTAAAATACTATTTTTCTAGTTACTCTAGCATTAAGATTCTAATAAAGTAGATAACATGGCTTAGCCATAGCCATCTTTCTGCTAAGTTCTGTTTATTTTTTGTTGAAGGGGGACTGGGTAGCCTGTAGGGGAGGGGGAAACATTAGTAAGTCAGCAGTTGAATTAGACCTGTTTAAGTTACCTTTTTTCCAAATCTGTGCCTCACTTGCTCATATGCTTTTGGGCAACTTGCTTCAAAGGACACCATCAACTTAAACTTCAGTAATTTTAAATCTCATGAAAATATTTGGGAGAAATAACATGAAACTGAGTACAGTGTGCTGCCAAAGCACAGCATGATTTTGGTCTTTTCCATGCCCCATGCCTGTTAAAGGAGCAAGTAGTAACTTGCTGTAAAATCATTGAAATTACGCTATGAAGTGGCATGGAAGTTCATAGGCAGGCATAATAGCAACTTCTAAATTGACAGATCTGAAGCTGGTAGTGTCCTTGCATCTTGCTGTTTCAGTTAAGCTTATAAAATTAGGAGTAAGAGCAGGGATAGGGTGGCTTTAATGATGCTTTGCTTAATTACAGCTCAACTTTTATGTTTGGACATAAATGGGTGGAGCTTAGTGGAAGCTGATGGAACTGCACATTCTTTTAAGGGGGCTGAGTTGTGTTCAAAGTTTGGAATGAACTCTGCATTTCTTCATTGAGACTGTGCATGAACATTTGTCTTCACAACAGCTGAACAAGTACTAATATTTCCCTTTTGGTTTTTTTAAAGGCAAAAATGTTGTGCACCAGTTAGGTGTATCTCTTGAAGACCTGTATAATGGTATTACAAGGAAACTGGCACTGCAAAAGAATGTCATTTGTGCAAAGTGTGAAGGTAAAAAAACAAGTAGTGGTTTCAAACCCCTCTTCAGGTTTTTTTGTGTGGATTGTCTGAGACTGAGAAAAAAGTCTGGAGGCTTTGTTACTTTTCTCTCTCCTTTATCTTTGCCTGATCCCTGAAAGTCTGCCGAGGTATTTAGTTGTACTTACGCTTATCCAAGAGTAAGTCTCTTGACCACAGTGTTACAAAGTGATTGTTCTAATGGCAGACTAAAACTCACTGTGAGTTACAGTTAGGGGTACCTAAATTAAAACTATCTTCACCCAGAACTTGGATGTAAATGTCTATTCTGTAAAACTTTTTAAATTGCTGTGGGTGGAAGTCTAGCTTGTGTTATGCTACTAATTTTACAGTTAAGTATTCCCTAATGACTGGTCCCCTTTGAGGTAAATTTTAATAAGGTCTTGTATCTTAGTGCTCTGTTAAATATTTAGTAAGCAGATTCTTTTCCGAGCATTAATGGAATGTGTATGTCTTGAATTTGGTATGCTGACAGTTCCTTGGAAACCAGGATTTACTGGGGGGTGGGGCAGAAGCTAATACAACCAGCTCTATAAACATTTTGTTTGTAGAAACATCCAGCTTGTGGGGCATGTGTTGTGATGGCAGCTAAATTCCATTACTGAACTTCCAGCCTGACTACTGTAATTTTTTGAGACTGAGATCCAATTTAACTCTTTTGTCAAAGGTTATGGCGGAAAGAGAGGGGCAGTAGAAAAATGTCCTGTGTGTAAAGGAAGAGGGATGCAAGTTATAGTTCAGCAGATTGGACCTGGCATGGTGCAGCAAATCCAAACTGTGTGTCCAGAATGCAAAGGCCAAGGTGAAAGAATAAATCCAAAGGACAGATGTGACAACTGCAATGGCTGTAAGGTTGTAAGAGAGAAAAAGATCATAGAAGTTCATGTTGATAAAGGTAAGAATTGTATATTTGTACTGGTTCCCTAATAATAGTCTACAGTTCTGCAGAGAATAAATGGCTTTCTTCTCTTCAGGTATGAAAGACGGTCAGAAGATAGTATTTCACGGAGAAGGTGACCAGGAGCCTGATTTGGAGCCTGGTGATGTTATAATTGTGCTTGATCAAAAGGATCACAGTGTTTTTCAGAGACGAGGGCATGACTTAATCACAAAAATGAGAATTCAACTCTCGGAGGCTTTATGTGGTTTCAGAAAGACAATTGAAACTCTGGACAACAGAGTTCTTGTCATATCTACTAGGCCAGGTAGGTCTTCAAGAGTTCTAATACTATGTGGACTATATCAACTACTTGCCTGTTTAATTGTGCCTGGACTGGCATTGTTGGGGGAGATTGTTCTGTTTGGGGGTCTTTTTCTGACTAGATGATACAACAGATTCATGAGGTAGTCACTTAATTTAGTTAGTTCTTGGTTGTTACTCTTTCTAAAACATGCAGAGTTACAGCTAAAGCTGTCAAATATGTCTTAATAAGCCTCAGCCCCAGTTGGTGGATAGCCAGGAAAATAAATTTAAGAGGCGAGAATCTTAAATTCTACTAAATTATGTGTTCATTCAGCCTGAAGGCTGTGCCAAGAAAAGCTGATTTCTCTTATAGCAGGGGAAGTAGTCTAAATGGCCTTAGTTATGTACAGCTTGGGTTTAGCTCTTTTCTGTCAATTGGTTACAATCTCCCTGAGGTGCCATGGGAACACTGCTTGTGTACAGCCCTGCCTCGTGTGGCTGTGAAATGCCTGTCACATCACATCAGCTTACTTACAGCTCTTGCCTCCATAGGTGAAGTGATAAAACATGGTGACCTAAAGTGTATCTACAATGAGGGGATGCCTGTCTACAAATCTCCAATGGACAAAGGCAGCCTGATTATACAATTTTTGGTAAGCTGCATGCTTTTCTGTAGCCAGTATACTTGTGTTTGCACATGAATAAATATTAATTTTAAAAAACGTGTGTAAAATTGTAGGTCCAGTTTCCAGAGCACTACTGGCTCCCAAGGGAGAAACTGTCTCTGCTGGAGGCTCTGCTTCCTTCACGAGAAGATGTTATGGTTACAGATGAGATGGACCAGGTAGACCTTGAAGATTTTGATCCAAATGAGCAAACCTACCGTAACAGTGCAGGAGAAGCCTATGAAGAAGATGATGAGGGTCCAAGAACAGGAGTACAATGTCAGACATCTTAAAGCAAGGTGGAGTGGATGTCATCTAAGATGTAAATTTTCACAATGAAAACTGCATGGCTGTAATAGCCACTGCTTGTGGTTTTTGTGTTCAGCAAATTGAGTTGCTGCGCTGTCAGTATCACCTTTTTGTAACTAATTTATATTGTGTTCTTGTAGTCTTTCTATATAAAGCAAATGTCATACAGCTGAGAACCAACTGAGTTGGTATACATTTTCCTTGCTGTGAAGGTTCTCAATTTATTTCAGCTATGCTATTTCTATAAGACTTTGGCAATATTGATAGAGGCTAAGTGGAGTGTCTTATGTAAATACTTTCATACTGGAAAAGTAATTTCATAGAATAAAACATAGCAGAATAACTTCTAATAAATAGTACTTCACCTTTTCTCATGCTTCTCTTGTACTTTATGAGCCACTCTCGAGCCCCCTTTATTTAAATGTTTTTCTAAGTTTAGACTCATCTCACCTAGTTGAGATTATTCTCAATATTCAGTTTTGTGTTAGTTGCACCACTAGTACCTGTCTTCATTTTGTTTTTCAGAAGCATTTTGTGCATGCCCCCCTCTCTGCCTCAATAGCCCTCTTCCTGTGTTCTGTGGGTTTACAGTAGCATTCCTTCAGCTGCTTCTCTGTGTAAGTGTGACTTAAAGTTACAAGCTGTCCTCTAATGTGTTACAAACAGGCAAATACTTCCAAATAAAAGTTTGACCTTTCAGAAGCTCAAGCTTTGTATTTCAGCCTTCCCTAGAAAGGGTTTTTACTTCCTGCTGGGCATTGTATACTTGTGCCTTAACTAAAATGAATAAACCAAAATCCCATGCATTGGCTATACTGCTGCTGTTTTATAACACACATGACACCACCGTACAGTGATAACATTAAAGCTTTTTTTCCCTTTTACCTATTTTTAGCAGTATTTGTATTAAGTCAGGGTTAGAAACAACTGGTCCCCTTTAGTGAAATTAAACCATGATGAATGATCTCCATGTACCACACAATTGTTGAAACAGGTGTTCAGCTTAAGTGCTCCTCATGCACTCACGGGGATTGCATCAAGACAAGCCCAGGCTGTCATTTCCCATGTCTCTAACACAGCCTCAGTCACTTCTGCTAAAATAAGCTGCTGTGAGACTTGGCCCCTGCTTTTCAGCTCTGGTCTATTTATGGTTAAAGGCAGGGGGCAATTAACTGAGCAGTTACTTCGCCCCTGACTGCATATTTCCAAAAATACTTTTTTCCAAGAATTAGACACAAGGACTTGCAGCAGTAGCTTTTATTTTAAAAAAGTAAGGCTTTCTCTCATGCTAAACAAAATCAAAATTAGATATAAACGTATCTGGTTCTGCAGCTCAGTATGAAATGCTTTTATCATACTAAAAAATTACATAGGGCAGTAGCAGTCCTTGAAACTGCCACAAGAGTTTACTGAAGCATCTGAGTCAAGACATTTAAACGGGACAGTCATAAATATGAATTTCTTGGTCATCACCAACAGACACAATTTTGGACCCACTTCCATTGTATTTCACTCCCCAAACCTGTAAATAAGACATATGCAAGCTTACCAAGAGAGGACAAAGAAAAAGAAGCTTTGTGGCAGTCATATTTATTACAAGCAGAAGAGGAAAGAGTATTTCGAAGGTCACCTGATTAGAGCTGGTGCAATTATGGCTTCTGCTTTAACAGCAGCTGAGGCTGCTGAACCAGAGCAGGACACTGCCCTCTAGGAGCCTGACGAGTTCCTACACCCACTCCCACTGACAGGATTATACAAACCAGAGATACTTGGTCAGGACTGAAAAGTACTTGTCCCAGTTTGCATAAATCAATCCAGGCATTTTCACTCTTGCCCATCCTGCAACCCTTTCTGAAAATAGTATTTTACAGTGCAGGAAAGGAAGAGGGGAAGTATTTGTCATGCAGATTGACACAGCCTGACAAATGTTTATCCTTGAGCTCTTTCAGAGAGCCATTTCCTTACCAGTGCAAAACTTACCTAGAAAAATTCAGGTCAGTCCTCTGATTTAAGACAGTTACACAAGCTTTTAAGTGAAACCCTTCTCCATCAGAATGACATCAGGAAGGGTGAAGGCTACCCAGCACATTAATGTGAAATGCAGAATGGGTATACTGACAACAGTATGTTTTGGGTGATGCCTTAGGTTTTGACTTTTATATTTTTTAAATCCTGTACTGCCTAGTGTGTAACTGTGAAGTTCCTTGTAGCCTGTTAATTTTTGCTCTCTCATGCTAGGCAGACATAACAAAGCCTCTCCAGGCCTGCTCTCCAAGGACACCCAGACCGTCCTAAGCCCAAAATGTGTAAACCAAAGTCTCTAAAGGGGGGGCAAGCTTGGGGAAATTACATCATTAACTGAAGCTTTAATTGGAGAATTAACCCTGATATGCAAGTGAACCAAACCTATAAAAGTCTAAAGAACTCGTGACCTGCTGTCCATCTCAGGGTCCATCTCAGCAATAGCCTCTGGTTCCCCAGGGTGTACCTTGAAGGCCTTTCAAATAAATACCGACCTTTATTCCCTTATTCTGTCTAGTCTCTGTGTCTAGGAGGCCTCTTAAGGCATCATGGGCATTCTTGTATTACTAGTATTTTGCATTAATACCAAAACCCAGCATTCCCAATAACTGATACATCTCTGCTTGCCACAGACTTAATGAGATTATAGATAACAGCTAAAACAACAGAGGAAATCAAATCCCACTGGGTACTTCAGTATTAAAACCCCCATAGCTGTAGGTAACTGAAAAGAAGGTTAACAGCAAAACAGTACTACAGAAGAAAGAGTTCAAATAAAATCTGGAAGAATAGTCTTTGTTTCTTGCTCAGTGATCCACTAAAATATAACATTGTTCTATTTATCACCTGACATTTGGACAAAGAATAAATGGGTAGAAACCTAACTCCTTCCAGCACAAGTAGCTAGCACTAAGCAGTAAATAAAAAACCCACAGTAAGCACTGAGCAGTAAATAAAAAACCCACAGTATTGCAGACACTGGGGAGGAAAAAGTCCCAGGTTTCAAGGCTGCTTTCAAGCAACTTTGTTTAGATAATTCCATCCTTTTAAATAAGTATTTCCACCCTTACACATGCACATGCTGTGTAAGTGACAGAAATAAGTAAGACCAGAGACAAAGGTAACAGAGTCTGCTAAGACTTTGGCCACTCAGGCTGGCCTGTATTTGGGCCTGAAAAATGTTAATTACTTGGAAGAAATCAGCATATACACTTGGGAATACTAGTTCAGTGTTAAGTGCCAAATAACCATAAACAACTTCTAAAATTTCATTACAGCAAGCTAAAGTTACTGCATTACTGCAAGGCTGGAGCTGCAGCACCAAGGTGATGCACAAATGTGCACAACTACACGAGCTCTCCTGGGAACATGGGGACTTGGGGAATAGCAGCCATACCTGATCTTGGTGGTCAAAGAAGGTATGGACACAGGTCCTCGTTCCAGCATCCCAGACTTTTACACTTTTATCAGATGAACTGGAAGAAAAATAATACTGATCAATGTTTAAATTAATAGATTAACTAAAGTTTAATGCAAACATTAAAAGGTCTCATATGGTAGACACAAGAAACCTTCTTTCACCCATCAAATACAGGGATGAAGTAGCAAAGGACTGCATCTTCTGCCGGGTTCTATTACCTTTAAAATAAATTTACCGTTCCAACACTTGCAATGTGAAAATTAAGACTCCCATTTTGGCCAAAAAATTCTTTCAGGCAAGTTCTTTGGATAAGGAAATTCCTGTTACATATACTTGGTCCCCCAACTGCCTCAGCTGTTTTAAGAATAAATACTAAAGGTCAAGTAGATTAATGTACTACTAGATTAGGTTGTATTTCTTGATTCAACAGCAATTTTTCAGCTATTTAGAATCAAACTGCCCTTCTCTTAGGTGTTTTTCACTTGTCAGGAACTACACTGCAGTGGGATGACTTGCTCTCGCTAGAATGCTCTCACTACAGCTGGTATCACATCACAGATTGGCTCTTCAGCCTTTAAATTTTATGTTATTTCACTATAGATCCCACTGCAATTTGTACACATTTAATTTTTATGATCCATCTCCCCTTACCATTTTTTTTTCCAGTAATCATAAACAATTAAACATCCTCAATACCTGGAAACAAAATGGGTATCATCGGGACAAAATGCTACATTTAAAACCCAGGATCCGTGACCACTTAATGTGCCAGCCAAGTTTGCATGTTGCCTGTGGAAAGAACTCATGTTAGTATTTGCTTTGTGAATTCCAGGGAAAAAGCAACAGGAATATACTCTAGCTAGTGCAATCAAAAATGGTTCAATGGAAGGTGACTTCTGAACATTTGTTCATCCAAGCTGAACTGGTGTCACAGTAGATTGTGTTTTTTCCATTTCAAATAGTTAACATAAGAAGAAGTCCCTAAGAAGATACACTGGAGGACAAAATAGTTTCACCACAGTCAAAGGTGAAGGTTTAGGGGAGTGAAGACCATTGAAGCAGGGCCCTTTCCTCCCCAGGGTCTTCCAAGGTATTGCAAGATGCAACAGAAATAGGTCCTAAATACAATTTCTTGTGTACAGAACAGATGTTTAGGAAGGGTGAACACAAGCTCACAGGAAAGATACACAGAACAATTAGCTTATTGCTTACAGGCAAATACGAGGAGAGTAATTTGTTTTCAAGTTACAGCTGTCTTCTACCTATACACTTTTAAAAACTATCTAAGGATGTAGCATTCTATGATTTAAAATTATTTATTATATAAAAAGTCACCAAAAGCTGAAAGGAATTCTAGAGAGCAGAGGGTTTGATCTGTTTTTTACAGCATCAGCCTCTCTGACCAGCATGGCTGGCACGGTCCCCACTCACACGTCGTAGATTTTGATGTAGCCGTCATCGGAGGCGGTGACGAGCAGTTGGGAGTCTGGGGAGAACGTCAGCGAGCGGATGGGCATGGCGTGGCCTGCAGGGCACAGGGACACAGATCAGGACGTGGCATTACACTGACTGATGCTCGGGAAGCTGCACCACAACAGCCCCCCCTGCTCAAAGGGAGCAGCCTCTGAAGCCTCTTTCTCTCTAGAGGCTCCTCCCCACAAGAGGAAATGGAAACAGACAGCAATTCGCAATTCTGAATGTTAAGGCGTGTCTGCAACACAAAGAGGATCTTATTTTTTTCAGCTGTGGATCTTTATTAGAAATGATGTCATAATTTTATAGTACGATTGCATATTTAAGTGGTTGGGGTTTTGGTTACAACTGGGCAGAAACTGCATGAACATTAAAAGCCCATGTATCTGTGAGAAAAATGCATGTCTTCTACAACATAAAATGTTCAGTTATTTTTTAAAACAGCAGTAAGTTGCTATAGAACAGATACCATAAGAAAAACCGTATGCATGGCAGCACCCATTTGGCTTAGCTTCATTCCCTCGTACTTTTCTGCAATACATGGAACTACAATTTAAGAATTTAGTTAAGCATTACTGACTGGATCTTTTGAAAAAAGGCATTTATGATGCAAGCCTGAGTTTACAGTTTGCCTCTAATATTTTAAGTGGTTTAGGTTAGAGCACACAGAATAACTAAATCCTGTCTAATGGACAAAAATGTCAACTCACTGATGCCAGGGCTGTTGTAGCTTATTCTGACTTGCATTATATCCTTTAATTTTGTCAGAAATGAGGCCAGAATTTGGGTGCTGCAAATAACCAAACCATACCTTCGAGCGTATGCAGAAGTTTTCCAGTTGCAATATCAAAAATATTGATAATGCCATCTATTGCTCCACTGGCCAAGTATTTTCCATCTGGACTCTGTAATTAAACACAAAAAGTGTGATTCAACCTCTGCGTGCATTTATGCTGTGTAACCCCTGACATTCCCTTGGCAACTTTGCACAAGTAATGATCTATGCAAGATACCTGGGCTCCAAAAATCCTGAAGACTATAAGCAAGACTAAAATATATTTTCCAGATGTGCACAGGGGAAATGTTACACAATTTGTATTTGGACCTACGGCTGTCACTTAGTATTATTGTAGAGATAAACTGATAGATGGAAACAAAAATACCTATTTACAACAAATTACAGCAGTAGCAATTTCTCATAAGAAATTATCGTGTTTCTTGTTTCTTACATATGCAATGCTAAGGATGAACTTTCCTCTGGTGTCCAGAGAATATTCTTTCTTTCCAGTTTCAACACCAAAAATATTTACTTTCCCCACATGACTTCCTGTTGCAAGATACTGGGAATCAGGTGAAAAAGCCAGGGACCAAGCATCGACTGTATTAAAAAGAAAAAACCAGTTAGCTGGATCCTGTTTCTAGTTCTTATTCAACAGTGTCAGTTCTGTATGCATCTGTTTAGACATTTAACCCTCTAAGACTGTACAAGCTTATCACGTTACCCCTTCTACGTAATTAATGGAGCATATCTTGAGCCATTTACTAACATTTAGTAGAAGATTACATTTTCTAGTAAGACCCTGATCTTATGAGACCCTCATGTAACAATAAATTTAGAATGCAGAAACTGCATCAGTTAAGTCTAAATTCTTACTTTTCTCCTAGTACCAAAAGATTGAAACTACTGAAAAAAAGCAATGTGTAGCAAAGCATAGAAGATGCAGGAGAAATGCAGATATACAAACATAACACAGATAACATTCCTGCAACTGAATGTAAAAACCCACTGTTTTTTATAGCAGTGCAATGTATTTATCTGGCATGATGTAATTCACAGGGGTTTTTCTATAAGCTTAATACTAATTGCCTAAAACACTGCAAGACTGTTCTTAAATTTGTGACTTCCAGTGTACTCAAGAAATACTTGGAATAAGACCTTAGGCCCTGAATTCCAGCTTGGAGAACATTAGCATTGTTAACATTGATAACTGTTTTGACTTGCTTAGTCAGGATTGGATGTGCTGGATAAAAAAGGATCACATGCATGACTCAAATTCATTGCAGTGTTATGAAGAATGTTCAAAGTTTCTTTGTATATCAATCTGAATAAGCACTTGAATTCTTTGTTCCAAATATCCTTTTATCAATACATGTGTAAGAGCAAGCTGGTTTGCATTCTGCTTTATGCATACAGCAAAAAGCCAATTTATGTGTACCTGAGAAAGCACAAGTAGTGTGTAAAAATAAATGCAAAATTGTCTGATGCTGCTTTGTCTTGAGTTCATAAAACCACTATGACTTCTGCAAATAGAGAAAGATTTAACCCCCCCAAACACCTTAATCCCCTCGTATACCCCACTCCCCCACTGTTCAGTATTTGCCAGGAAGAGTAAGCACTGTTCTCATGCAGAGCCACCTCAGCACTGGTATCTTACCAGGACCAGCATCTATGGACTTGATCTGTTTGCCAGTCTCTAAATCCCAGAGGCGAATGTGGGCATCCAGGGAGCTGGATGCTGCAATGGCACCCGTGTGGCTGATGTCCACAGACACCACCCCCAGCTGGTGACCCTCCAAAGTCCACTGCAGATCCAGCTTTTCATCGTTCCTTTGGTGCAAGGGAAAGAAAAGCCTGGTTAGGAACACCTGTGGGTATTGAACGATTCCCAGCCTCACACAAAACAATCCACATTCCTCCACTTGATCACCACAAGGCAATCCAAGTCCACCCTTGAAATGTGAAGGGCTACACACAAACTGTCTGTACTCAAAAAACTGACAAATCAACCATTTACAATATTCCTGCAAAGCAGGTACTTCATCCCAAAAAATGTCCATCACACACCAGTCTGTGGGTGCTCACAGAGCTGATGTTCACCTGTGAGCTCAGCACAAAGGGCCATGACTGACATTTTCACAGTCACCACAGCCAAGCTAAACCTGTCACTGAAGTGAAGCACATCCTTCACACTGCTTTGCCTGAGAGATAGAACAACTTCTTTGCAAAAGCACACTTCCATAAGAATTATCAGGAATTTTTTTTTTCAATAAAAAAAGGAAGATGTCTTTTGCTCTTTTCCACTATTCCCTTTACTGCTTTCACAGTACACAGCTCCAAGGGCATTGTCCCATCAAAAGATGCATTTCTCATTCTTTGGTTTAGAAATACATCAAGTATTCGCTGACATGCATTTTCAAAAGGATTCTCATTCTTTGGACATGAAAGCACACCAGAATGCCACCACTCCAAGAGAAAGCACACACCACTGGAGATAAGCTTGCTCAAAGAAGCACCTCTGTGTGCCAGGCTACCCCTTCCCTGAGGTAACTTCTAACATCCCTGCAGATTGGGTAAATTCAAGACTGCTCCACACTGACTACTTCCAAGGCCTAAAACAGGTTAACATGGAACACTTACCACTTCCAGACCTTCACCAGATCATCCAAAGAACCAGAGATCACTGTTTCAGAACCATCATTTTTATTTTTTCCCCAGGCAACTGACCAAATGGCATCATCGTGAGCTAAAAGAGAATATAAGCACAGAAATTAAATATTTTCTTTGGATAGAAGAACACAATCAGTTTTGGCAATGCTGAAATGGCTAATTGCAAGGCTGGCAATAGACCGGGTCTATTGAGTGCTCCGAGAGCCTTGTCACTGTTTTCTTTATTCCAAAACATGCAATGTGTTGTGTGACCAACGTCACTGCTAAAAAAGCAGCACAGCTACCTCTGAGTTACTCAGATTTATGCCTAATATAAACATAACCAGGTCTCCTCACACGGATACCTGCCATTATCAACTTTACATCATCCCAGAACACCAACATTGCTCAATACCCGTTAGCGTTTGCTCACCTTGCTCTTGCTTGAAGAGAATACCGTACTAGAAAGAAAAAATAATTAATATTACACATCAGCAGCCTATATATATATATACACACACATATATATACCTCAAACCAGCAGTTAGGCTAGCTAACGCTGTGTTTTTAATTACCTGTGTGGTCATGTCTTCCTGAAAACGATCCCGACGGGAGCGCTCTGGAAGAAGCCGGACGCAGCTCCTGCCGCCGTCGCGCCTTGATGACCTCAGTGACCACCGAGCCCGCCACTCCTCAGTGCCCGCCGGCTCCCGCGCCCTCTAGCGCCGCCCTGTGGCCGGGAGGCCTGTCCCGACACATCCCGCCGGCGGGAACGGCGCGCGCCGCCTGCAGCGCCCTCAGGGACAGCGGGGCTGAATCCCCCGGCCTCGCGTCCCCAACCTCAGCGCCCTGAGGGACAGCGGGGCTGAGTCCCCCGGCCTCGCGTCCCCAACCTCAGCGCCCTCAGGGACAGCGGGGCTGAATCCCCCGGCCTCGCGTCCCCAACCTCGGCGCCCTCAGGGACAGCGGGGCTGAATCCCCCGGCCTCCCGTCCCCAACCTCGGCGCCCTCAGGGACAGCGGGGCTGAGTCCCCGGCCCCGCGGTTGTGTCCCACAGCTTACATCTTCATAGCCGCCTCTCACTCATCCGTCCCGCTCACCCACAGGACCCCCGGGCGCGGGGCTGGCCCTGAGAAGCCCTCAGCATCTCCGCTGTGTGATAGCAGTGCCATGATGCCCTGCGGTGCTGCGATGGCAGTGATGGTGTAAGCTGTGGGACGCCCCAAGGACTGAGGAGTGCGTTCAAGTCCGCCGGCCCAGCCGCGTAGGAAGCTCCTGACGGAAGGCTGAGCTGGCTGGCCGTTGTCTGAGGTGTGGAGGAGGCAAGGGGCAGGCTGAGCACAGCACGGACCGACCCCACGCTCCTGGGGCTGCAGCACTGCCCATGGCTCTCACCACGGCGCAGAAGGCTTTAACTTCACAGAATCACAGAATCATTAAGGTTGGAAAGGACCTCCAAGATCATAAAGTCCAACCTTAGTTGAACGCCTTGTCAACTAAGCCAGAGCACAAACTGCCACATCCAATCATTTCTTGAACAATTCAGGGATGGTGAAGCCATGACCTGCCTGGGCAGCTTGCTTCAATGCCTGACCACCTTTTCTGTGAAGAAATTCTTCCTGATGTCCAGCTTGAGCCTCCCTTGACGCAACTTGAGGCTGTTTCCTCTGGTCCTGTCACTTGTTTCCTGGGAGAAGAGCCTGATCCCCACCTGGCTACACCCTCCTGTCAGGGAGCTCAAGAGAGTGAGAAGGTCCTCCCTGAGCCTCCTCCAGGCTGAGCCCCCACAGGCCCCTCAACCACTCCTTGTGCTCCAGAAAGGAAGTTTCCCTACTAATCATCTGTGTCAGACCAGAAAAAAAAGGTATGACTTTTGTTTTGGAAGCTGAATTTTTTTCTAGTTGCTGCCTCTGCTTGAGTTAGAAGTGGAAAAAAATGTCAGAATTAAAGTTCAGGAGAATAAATCAGATTCCCTGAGGCTTAAAGACAAAGGATCAGTGGTCTTTCACAGCTCTTAATCAGTTTTTATGTGTACACAAAGCTCTTTGAGATCAATAGAATTTGTCTGAGTAAGCAGACTAACAACCAAAACAGGAATTCTGAATGTGTCTTAACACAGTTCTGCAGTCAAGAATGAAAATCTGGGTAAAACTCTTACACATAATTACAGACTTTTACATATAATTACAGAATCCTTAATTCTCTGATTAGGTTGAGCTTTGAGAAGATTTTAAGGCATATGGCTTTAATGTCTTGAATTTCAGAAATCCTCATTTTCGCATTGCTAATGACGCAATGGTAAACATTTTCCACAAATAAAAGAGGTTGTTCTATTTCTATTTCTTGCCGGGATTCTTCTAAGAATTCTTCCATTTAAATTTGCACCTAAAATGTAATACTTTCACCTTATGGTCAAATAATCAGGCTTGATTTTGCAGTTCTTTATAGTGCTGCAGTATTGTGACATAATCTCTGACAGACAAAGTGTTTCTAATCCCTCCAGAGGTTTCATATCATGCAAAGTTCTCTCTGTGCACTGGTATTTACTGTGTACACTGAACACCTTAGGCTTTCATGGCAAAAGATTGTTACTGTTCTCCTGTGAGAGTGCAGAGTGAAATTGTGGGTTATTTCCTACATCACTTATGACACAAATCTGTATTTGTTAGAGTGAAAGCTGATTAGATGCTGCTTTGGTGCATCAAGAGGATAATCTGAAGCAAAGTGTGCCACATGTTTGATTTACAGATAAAGTGCCTCTGTGGAATAGTAACTGAGAGCAGGTTTCTGTATGTCTGTCCTTGTTCTGGAGCACTCTGTCTGTATGGGTATTTCAGCCCTAAAGACAGCAATGCCTCAGGAGTGTCTCTGGGTTCAAATGACAGTTTTTAAAACAGCGTTACAGGGAAAAAACCTGACGTATTAAAAACCATTATGATCACCCTCATATTGTGCTTACACATAGAAGTGAGTTAGGCCAAGACTTTGGATGCCACATAAACATTGCAAAAGGCACTTCCCAGCCCAGAGTTCAGTTGCAGAGAACACATTTCGAGAAAGGCAATTTAAAAACACAGGCTGAGTGCCGTTGTGGGCTGTTACTGCAGTCCCGGTTCGGATCAGCATTCACGGTTCAACACCAGCCTCGCCCACAAGACGAATGCCAAGTAAGCCTTGATTTATTGAGGTCTTGAAGACACGTGAACTTCCATAAAACAGGAAGGCTAGATAATTAACTGGGAGCTCCAGCTCTGCAGGTACATGAACACTGCAGCATTCAAAATGCCAGACATGTCAACTTCTCTCCCTGCTCCACACTAAATAATTCATTTGCTAGTGGGTTTGAGGAAGATGAGAACGGTACTTAAGTTATGTGGTGGTGTTTGCCAAAGTAGGTAATACAGGAATATGTATTTTTGTGGTTACTAATGTCAGGCCATGACAGTTTAGAAAAGGGACTGTGTAATACAACTACCTGCAGAGAACTGGATTCAATTCCAGGCTCCTTTCAGGACTGATCCATCAATTTTGGGTTTGTTTTTCCATATTAGGCTTCAGTGTAGGATCAGTCACCCACAGGTGCTGCAGAAACAAAGGGTGACTTGTGTCAGAGCACAGAGCCTGTGTGCAGATTTGCATATATGTGTGTATGTGTATATATATATATATATATATGCAGGTATATACCATCTGCCCATTGTGGGGCAGCAGCAGCAAGAGCATCTCTGTCCTCTTTCCAGGAGGTTGGCATTCATAATGAAAAATTGATCATTTCACATCCTTCTGTGTCTGGGGACTCTGAACAGTTGTGGCAGGAGCAAAGAATCCTCTGCTTATGTTGCATACTGTGTCTCTAGGAAATCATTAAGGGACTGTGTCCCTGGGAGTGAATTGGAATGGCGTTTGCAGTGTTTGCTCATTCATTTCAGATCTCTGTCTACTTCATCAAGTCACTCAGAGTACCTACACCTTTTTTGTATAGCATGTGTCAGCATTGTAGTGCATTAGCATTGGGGCAGTTGAGGCAAAAGGCAAGAGCCACAGAAAATCAAATCCTAATACAGTCTTCAGTTCCACTTTTGAAACAACTCCAGTTCCTTGCATGCAGATATGATGAACTTTCAGCTTTTGTTGGTTTTCCTCTGCTCACTTATTTCTTTGTTATATCTTTTTGTCAGCTACTGTCCCCTTTCTTCCCTTTTCTTGCAACTTCTTATGCTTTTTCACTGATAGGTTTCTCTTTGATGGTTCCAAGCAGCTGAATTGGGAACTGGAGCTGAGTATAAACCTTCTTGAAGTTTGAAGAGTTTCAAATCAAAGCTTTGCTTTAAAAAAGCTCCTGTCTTATTTCCAAAAACATCCATTGTAAAGGCACTACATGTTGCAAGTGATGGCACCAAACCCAGTCATCACACTTTATAGGATACAGAATTGGAACTACAGTCACATCTGTAGTCCAAGCGCTGGCCAAAAGAGGGAAATGATATAATGGAAAATCTTTTCTTCAAGAATCTGAAGCCAAGTCCAAATATTAATAACATTCTTGCCCTATGAGTTAAGAAAGGATCATGATCCCATTTCACAGATGGGTGAAATCTGAAGCAAGGTGGGTGATGAATTCAGTCAGTGGTAGATTGAGGAACGAAACCCATTTCTCAGCCTCTTGGTATGTGCTCTAGCTCAGTGTGTACCTACACACTGACATTGCTTTAAGTTTACACTTAAATACTAAATTGTTTTGCTAACAAGAAAGGAAGTATTTCAATGTATTCGCTCAACAAACAAGGAAAAGTGCTTGGGACAGACAAAAATGGAAAGGAAAATCAAAACTGCCAGAGACTCAGCCTAACAGGAATGAAAATAATACTTAGCACTTTCCAGAGCAAATCTTTCTTTGGCTGGCCCTATTCAGTTCCAGCCCAAGGTGTCCTGGTGGGGTTCTAGTCAGGGGAAAGCTTGGCCTGGAGAGTACTTTCCTTCAGAATGAATCAGGTTCCTTTGGAATGGATAAGGTGGACAGTGAGATTGGAGTGAATGAGCAGCTGCTTCTAGGAAGAAAAGAAGAAAATGAAACAGTTAATTAAACAAATAAATCCTAAAAGCTAGACTCGTTTCCCCATGGAAGGAACCTCATCCCTAGTGTCACCTGCAGTGAAGCCAGCATGGTTAGATGTAATTACAGACCTTTTAACCTCCTGCTTATGGCACATATAGGTCAAAGAGAACCTTTCAGAGCATAGTTGTTTTGAAAGGAATAATAAAATAAGCAAAAAAAGAGCAGAAGTCATTGTTCTTCATGAGAGATTTTGTAACAACTGGTCTGTGCTTGATGATAACTGAACCCAGGTGTTATTTTCTACCTATCTTCTCTTTCTCTCTGTGAAAAGACTTCAGTTCTTCCTTAATTTATTTACTTAATCAGAATTATAATATTTTATTCTTTATTTTATTCTCTCTCACAGCTTTCTTTCTTTTTAAGGAGCAAGAGGTGGATCAGAGAGAGTTTCTCAGACCTTAACATGAGCCTAAAATGTTGAATGACCATATAGAATGCAACTACGATAAAATAAACATCTGGTGCTCATTTGTCAGGATGGAAATAAGGCCCTTTAAAACATCATGCATGTAGTTGGGACTGACTTATAGAAAGCACAAGTTTCAACCCATACATCAAGTCTAGCAGTAAAACTCTTTTCTCCAGGATGATGAATTTCATGTGTTTTACCAAAATTAATGTATGTCCCTTGCTATTGTGGCTTGAGATATACATCACAGCTGGGGGTGACCTGATGACCTTATGCACCAAAACTGAACTACCTGAGCTCTAGGAAAACACTTTTGGCTGTCAATTAATAATTGGCTGTTTAGTTGTGAGCAACTAAGTATTGACCACCTAATCTAAGGCACTCTTCTAAGCCCGACTGTGTTCTTTTTATTTTGGTATCCGTACATAATGTGTAATGGAAGGCTCTTCTGTGCCAGCCCTCAGCCAAGTGCTGTTCAATCCTCAAGTGCCAGTGAATGTCTGCAGTCACTGCCTGTGCAAAGTGAGATGCTGTTCTCACAAAGCAGGAGGAGGAAGGCATTGGGGATCCCCTGCACTTTACCCAGAAGGCTGGCTCTACTTGCATCGAGGGCATGTGAGGTTATGATGAGTGGTAGTAAAGAAGACAAGAGAAAGCACCTTTTTTTTTCTTTTTCTCATCCATGCAGACAAAGGCTTGAATAGGTTGCTGAACTGGGAGACAGAGAGGAGGGAAGGGATTTTCCTTCACCTGCTATGGGACATTCTCTGCCTGACCAAGCTATTTACAATTCACTAAGGATGCACTGAAGGCACTGTAGATCCAGTCTCTGGATATGTTATTTGCTCTACTATAAAATGTTATTAACTTTGTTCTTCTTAGGGACTCTTTTTATAAATTGATAATCCACTTAGCTGCTAAAACTGGCCTGGCCATGTGGCAACTTTGTAACATCAAGACTCTTTTTTATATGAAAAACTTTTAGAGGATCAAATGTAGAGGACACAACTCTGACTTTTTAGAATAATTAGTACGAAAACCCAGGAAGAAAACCCTTCATTGGCAGTAGATGCAAAGAATGTTCATAATAATTAGCTCATATACTCTCAAAACTCTAGTCGTGTTTACTAAGTATTTGTTCCTATGTATTTTTGTGTCACCATTTGGAATATATTTACATAAATAGGTACTTAGATCTTCAATGCCTGGTGTCCATTTGCATGGGTTGCTGGCAGACGGACTTTATGGATACTCTTGGCTCAAGCAGACAATTACTTTGCCACTTATCTTCATGTCACTGCCCTGCTTTGTTATTGCAGCCTTCAATGCCACTTCTGTCTTCATCAACACTGTCTCATTCATGCTGTTTGCTTTGATGACTTTGCTGGGCAACCTCTTTCGTGTTCTTGTCCCCTTCTGAGAGAGGCTTTTTCTTCTTCTTCGGTTTGCCTGTCTGGCTCACAAACCCCTGTGAATCAAATTGACGGTATTAACCTTACACAGAGGAGTTGTGCTGGAGGATAAATGCCAGTGCTCTGCAAGCTCTGGCTCCCATGGAAGTCAGAGGGAGGAGGACTAAGTATGGCACATCATAAAACATTATGTTCAGCTACCTCTGGATGGGATGCTTGACTCAAACCATACAAGTTGGTTAAATCACTGTGTCGTTGCTGGCTGTGAAAGCCCATTTTACAGTGGTGATTCAACATCCTATTTCTGCACAGCAAGACCATGTGTTCATGTCTCATAGATTTTACTAGGTCCTCAACACATGTTCAAGTCTCTACGGAATCGGTTCCATAAATACCTCATATAAAATGCTGGACACTTTTGTGAGTTCCCATCATAAGTACTTCATTCACATTTGACATTGTATCAGTGATGGGTGTTTCATATAATGAAAAAAAAATTCAGATCTGTAATGAGGTGATTGTTTGACTGCTTTGGTCCACATATATTTAGTGATGTGTTACTGACATTAGCAGAAGCATGGCATGAAGAAATAAGAGATTTTGTATGTAAGGTAATTGTCTTCTGGGTTTCAAGCTTTCTAAGTCAGACATAGAACCAAAAAAAAAAGAGAGAGGAAAAACAACTCCTGATTTCAGTGAACTTCAGATCAGTTGCTGTGACTGGAGGACTGTTGCTGAGATCACATAACACTGTGCTGGAACTTGGATGCTGTGATACCAGGAAATCTTCAGTTCTTTGTGTTTTCTGTGGCAAGAAAACCTTTCCTTTGACACTTTCGACATTTGAGTTAATTTATGAAGCGACACCTGGAACCCTGGGCTTTTTGATTTTTCAGGCTTGGTGGTTTTGAAATGCTGTCTAAAATGCAAGTGTCCCTTCCAAACTGAAGTGCAAATTCTTAAAAACCATGTTGGGAAACTCCCAACTCTTGCTTGCAGAGATTGATCCATTGAAAATACTGAGAGTGCAATTTTCCCTGTGGTGTCTTGGCCCTTGAGGGTAGATTCAGAGGTACTAAGGGTGAGGAACCTTAAATGTGTTCATCGTGTGATGTTTGACAAGTGCTAGTGAAGTGGCTTTTGCAGTGCACAGGAATCAGTGCTTTCTGTGCTCAGCTGAAAGAGAACAATGAGTTTAAGCAGCTGCACCGAGCTCTGTTTGCATCTGTGACCCACTTAGCTACAGCTCTTGATGCTGCCTAATGGAGGGAAGTCATGCACATCTCTGTCATGACACCTAGGCCAGAGCTGATCCTGCATGAAAACAATTACTCACTGACCCCTAAACTTCTGAGGTCAGGAAGGGAATGATCTTTTACACTCTTGCAAGGCAGCACCAGATTCCATGAAGGGCAGTCACTAGCTCTCGTTTATTAGTCTTATTATGTTGTTTAATGGCAGAGATTTAGCAGGTTATTGTTTGAAGTGCTACAGTCATCATAAAAATAAGTGGGATATTTTCAATTTGAGTGCCATCACTGGATGTTCCTGTGACATGCAGTGATCACAGATGGAGTGTATGGGAGTGGTACAAGTCCCTAACTGGCAGTTTAACAGCAAAAGCTGTATGATAGGGGTTTGAACACCAAGCAAGGTGGTAGTAAAAATATGTGAGTGTTGGCCAGCACAGCATTCACTCGTCTAGTGCAAACAGACAACACAAACACAGTCTTAGAAAGCAGAGAACTAGAGTTTTGGCCCAGTAGATCCGTATTGGATAAGAGACGGGACAGCAGTAGTCCTGTCTGGACTGACATTGTAAACAGGGATTTTATGAGAGTGCTCAGAAAGTGGAGGGGTTTGTCTGGCTCTTTTGCACTGCTAAACTGGATACACAGAAGTGTGCTCAAGTCCTGATCCAGCACAGTATTCAAGCATACATTAAGTGTTTTAGCATTGAAATACAAGTATTTGGAATCATGATGCTTAAAGTATTTTGCTGGTTCTCAGTCTTAATTACAGGAGACAAAGGTAATAAAAGCCTTCTCCCATCTCCTCAGTGAAGATTGTCTCAGTGAAGATTGTTGCCCAAATCATGAAGAATCAGTTTTAAGGAGATATTTTAGACTGATGTTTTGCCTAGGTCAGATTTGTCAGTTCCTGAGATGGGATTGCTCCTAGTAGAGTCTCCATACATTTTGATAAAATATGTGTGGGCTATGGGGCCCTCTCTGAGAAGAGTCACTTTTTGATATAAAAGGTGCTCTATCAAACATCAGAAAAGAAAATGGGAAATTCAGCTTCACAGCTGGTGGTCTAAATATTGGCACATGATCCTTTGCAGCAGTTTTAGATTTTGAAAAGCAGCTTTTCCAGCACGTGTTTAGAGTTGGAATAATTTACAATGTGAAGAAAAAACAAATTACAGATTTCTAGTGTAAGTATGAAGGACCAGTCGTCTCTTGTTTCCATATGCTGCTTCCTGTGCCAGGTTTTGTCTTCTGAGAAACCAAGCAAGGCCCAGGAAAAGGCCTCTTCTGGGAGAGGAATGCACAAAAGCTAAAGGACACTCAGTAATGTGAGCTGGAACCTGATATCCTTTGGAGCCCTGAGCCTGCATAGCAGGAATCTACTCATCCTCCTGAGCCTGTGTGTGGAAGAGTGGTAAACCTGGCTGGCTGTTTATCCCCAGTGTGATGGCAGCTGTGGCCAGTTACGTTGCATTGTGTATTCACCTCTTCTTCTGTGCAAATCACAGCGAGAATGGCCTCTTTTCCAGAGCTGGGAAGTTCTTGGGTTTATTACGTGTGGTAATAGAAATATGTTATAGTAACTGCTGATAAGGTGCTGATTTAAAGACATGCAGACTGTACGTCATGGGTCTCAGTGGACAGTTTTACCTTAGAGAGACTGAATAAAAGCAAAAGGGTTTTTCATTGCCTTGAGTAATGATCATCTTGAATTTGAGAGCTAGATTTCTGCCAAATACAAGTGGACAAAACTCAGTTTTTAACAGAGTGAGCTTGCCTGTGAGGAATTACATTGTCTAGCTCCTTCAAGAAAATATCAGCTTCCTAAGTAAACACAATCCCCTTTGCTTTGCCATCTCTGCATTGCTGTCTGCACATACTCTTTTTGTTATTGCTGGTCTGTTGATTTTTTTTTCTTTTTGTATGAATTGGGTCACTTTTCAGTCTCCTTGCATTACAGTATGGTAACAAAATCCAATGTGACAGTTCCCCAAATGTTTCAATGTTTTCAAGAGGGAGGTGTGAGGCAGCAAAGGAAGGCTCTGCCCTTGAAGGAATTTAATCTACTGGAAAACAGAGTCTCAAGCCCTTCAGGCTCTTCATTGACTGACTTTTCAGCAAACTGCTGGAAACCTAATTGGACTATGTTTCAATTGGTAAAACAGATCAGGGAGGCAGTCCATAAGCAAAGGGGAAAACAATCAGGGAAATCTGAGATACACAGCGAGTTAGTGTGGAAATGGCCATCCTGTCAGGCTAATCTGAACTTTCTCAGACTGCTACATTGTGCAAGAAGACAGGAAACACGCCTGTCTACTGCTTCTTTCTTTACCTGCTTCTCTGTGGTGAAATCCAGTTAGTGCGAGCCATGTAAACCTCCTTGGTGAGGCAAGAGGAGACAAACTGGACAGTATGGGCAGATACTGGGCTCCAGGGGACCAGAACTTCACCACATTTTGTGGTGGAGAGGAATGTTGGAGGGAACGGCAGAGGTGATGCTCTGTGCTACCCATGATATTGCTGCTTCTTGCTCTCCATGAACTGATGGTGCTGCATACATGGTGCTGGAGAACATGTTTACCCCTTTTCCAGTGTTTCCTTCATCCCCTTCTACTCTTTCAGGTAATTACTTACAAAAGATGAGAAATCCCAGTGTTTGCTAGAGGGTTCTGCCCTAATGCAATCCAATCAAGACAACAGATTTTTTTTATATCATGCCAAACTCCTCACAGGAACAGCTATAATCTTTCCTTTTTAGAGTGGATATAGTTTGTTTTCATCTCTGGTGAAACCAATCTCCATGACCTGTGTTCTGAAACATACACCATGTACTGCATTCTGATCAGATGTGTTTTATCCCGTCATTGCAGTGCATTCAAGGCAAACACATATGCTCAGAAAAATTATTGCTGTAGGCACAGTACTTATGGTTTAGGTGTATATTTTCTTGCAAAATTATTATAATTAAAAACACTGATATGAGAGGTCCAGGAACGTGGAGCTGGCGTCCCTTTGTATCCTATGTGAGGCCTGTACGTGATAAAGGATTCGTGTGGAGTGTAAATAAAGTCTGCACCACAAGACAATAAGCATTGCAGGAAAGAGAACTCTAAACATATATCTGAAAAAGAGAAGGAAAAACAAACTTGAGGATTCAGAATGAATCCAAGGACCCCACTCTAGTAGGTGACTGCATATTTCTTCTGGAGATCTCTGTAAAGGTGAATGTCCCCTTGATGTTTCTGATTCCCCACTATTTCAGAGGAAATGCATCCTGTGTGTAGCTCTAGTTGTTCAGTTGTGTTTGTAGGTAGAAGTGACCTTGTAAAATGAGTGTAAAATTAGTAACAGCTTGTAATTATCAAAGCATATTTGTTGAAGTAAATCTCTTCTCTTACACATCTCTGAGTAATGTAATTTTCCCCCATAATTTCAGTTGGGATCACTGTACTTGTTTCTGCCTTTTTCCATTAAGGCCTCACAACTAGCTGAAGTTCAAGCTAGCCAAAAAGAGCTCATTATCTCCCATATGTCTTTCCCAGTCACTGAGGAAAACATAGTAATTCAGAGTATTTCTCAGGTTTGTTTCTCAGACTTGAACTTCACTTTTGACTTTCCTCTTCCCTGTGTTTTTGTCTGCCCATCTCTAAAGCCTTTAGAGTTCTTCCTCGTAAAATCTCTATGATAGTGACAGCCACACAGCTAAACTTTCATCCTGGGACTTGAGTCTCTGCTGCTGTAATAATCTTTTCTTTGTCTTGATGATTTGGATTGTTCTATCTACAATTCTGCTATCACACTTCTGACTCATCTGCACAGACTCACTTGTTTTTGTAACTGTATCTTGCTAGGCATAAGCTACTTGTCTTCATTCTCAAGATTATTCCTAGCTACAAATGCTGGCCCTTTTATCATCTGGTACTCAGTACAATAGGTTCTGCAATAACCTTGTAACAATGGGCTGGAGTCTGCTTCTCTTTTTCACAGGCAACAGTATATTACTCCTGGAGCAGCCTCTTTGGTTTCACTGGGCACACTTGAGAGATCGCAGACAGCCCAGCCTGAGTCTGTAGGCTAGGAAGATCTGTTCTGAATTATTATTATGTAATAAATAATCTCCAGATGAAATAATTGGATCAATGTCAAAATCAGTATCCTTTGAAACAGTCAAGTAACAAGAACAGATGTATCATCATGTTAGCAAGCATTAGAAATGAAGTAAATAGATGCCTGTGCATGAATGCCCTGACTGTTGTAACATCCATCAGCTCGTGGTTTGTAACAACCAGGGCAAGAAAACTGTGAATAATTAGCATAATTAAATAAACTTAAATGCAATCAGAACCATAATACTGCACCATTAGCAAGTTTGGAAAGTTTTCAGAGACAGTTATAGACAGATTTAAAAGTGCCTTGCTCAACCAATAAGCTGATTTATTACTCTTTGATCTTTCAGTGCCCAGGGCTACCCTCTTTGCACTTAATAGCAGTCATTCTTGGTAATGATGAAACTATTTAAGAATGAGTGTTAATGGAGACTTAATTAAATATCATTAAGTAAACTAGAAATAGTTCTTGCAGCCACAGAGAATCATGCAGTCACAGAGAGATGATTGGATTTAACAGTTTCAGTGAACAAAACAGCTCCTTTCAAGTCCAAGATTTAGACTTTCCCAGAACAGCAGTTGAGATTCATTGCCACTATGAAGAATAATACTTCTCTGGTTTGTCTGTTTGTGTAGTGTGTCAAGGTCTTTCCCTGTGTGTATTGTGCTTTATCAGAAAGCACTGACTGCTTTGGAGTGGATAATAATGAAAAGCTTGGAGATAATTATGGTTTGTTTTAAAAATTTTGTAGGGTGAAAAACAATGTTTTATGTAGACTCTGATGTAAAAAAATATATCTAAAACTCTGAAAGGGGCATAAATAAGTAATTTTCTGCTTTTCCTTATCTTTTCCCTTTGAGCAGATTCCCCTATTTTCAATTGCATTAGGAGTGCATTCATATCAAAGTGCCTTTCTAAGCTTTTTGAAAAATACTCTTTGTGAATGAATGTGACATGCATTTAATGAAAGTGATAGCAAATAGCTCAACTTCCATAATGTTCCAGATAAAACAGTGCCTTTTCCTAAAAGCTTGTGTAACAGTGAAATCACCAGATCACAGAATAACTAAGATTGGAAGGCACTACAGTGGGTCATCTGGTCCAACTTCCCTGCTCAAGCAGGGTCATTCTGAAAATTATTGTACATGATTGCATTCAGATGGTTGAGTATCTCCAGTGAGAGACTTAAATCAGTCTCGTAGATAAAGTTTTATTATTCTATCTTGCACTGTTCTGTGTATTAGGGAGAAATGGTGAGGAGGTGCTGTTTACAAAAGTGTATATACGTCAAAGACATAAATTTGGTTTTTTGTCAGATGAAGTTCTTAGATATCAGTACAGTGATATCCATTCTGGTATGAGTTAATCTTCATAGAACTGATCCAAGTGGTAGAGAAGTAATGATTTTGTAAAGCAGCAGATCATATTAGCATCTGCAGTGAAAGTCTGTGTTTCTGCCACATTCCTCATGCAGAGCTTTATGCCACAGGGGTTCCTCTACAAGTGTGAAGTGCAGTAGTCTCATCTTTATTTTCTATTTTTGCCTGACCCAGAGGCTTATTCTGGCATCGTACTTTCATGTGAAGATGGGGATATAACGAAGAGTTTTAAAATTTAATTTCCATTTTTTTCTCCTTACTAAATCCAACTCTGGCATCTCACTTAAAAGTGTGAGTTTGCTTTCATGCTATTGCTGAAAATAGGCACCCTGGTGAGATATAGCTGGCAGAAAACCAAATCAATTTAAAGCAGTGAGTTTAAAACTGAAGTAGGTGCTGCAGGGAGTTCTCCTGCAAGTCTGTGGTTTTGTTACCACTTCTCTTATTTTTTTACATGCTTTTCTCTGTACTGTTTATTTGGTAAAGATATAAAAGGGGATGTGGAACAACTAAATGCTGTGGCACTGCTACTGCATGCTCATGGGTGACCGTAGTGTACATGCATAGTCCTGGTTAAGATTTTCCCTCCCATCTCCAAACTGAAACTAATCCTACAGGGCAGAGCTGGCTCCAGAGAGTATTTGAGCAAAACACCAGAATTTACTGGAGCCTACTTTTCACAGAGTAAACAAGTTGAAAAGAATATCAGAATAATGTTTTCTCTCCAATTCTTTACATTTACAGGAATTTGCAAGAAAATCACAGACAGGTATGATTTGTTTTCTTAGTTTGTGGCACCTCTAAATTGTATCCGTTTTATGTAAACATAATATTCAGATAGATAGTAATAAAGCATTAGATTCCTACAGTACCATTCTTTTAAGTTGCAGACTAAGGGATGTGATTTTTCTTCATAATTTTCTAATAAGATTCCAAATATCGGTTATTTCTCTTTGTCCCACAAGTGAAACAATTGGCCTGGGGGAGATGCCAAGAACTTAAAAACTGTTTCAGTGTGTTGGCTGGTACGCCTGCTGGCTTTGTGAAGTAAATGTTTCTAATACTCCCATCATCTTTCTACACATGGACACGGTGATCTCCTAATATTCTCATCCACTACAACGTTCATGGTGTCTAGAGATCACAAAGAGTCAGTCCAGCACAGCTACTCCAAAACAAGCAGTGGTATCATGAGTAAATGACCTTCTCTTTTCTCTTGCTGTCAGTGCCCAAGGCCAGGAAATGAAAGGTTTTAATCTATTCTGAAACCAGGGTTGCTGGTGTGCTGCTGCTGGGCTGTGACAAGCAGCAGTAAGCAGGCTTCTAGATATAATAGTCGGGATTGTCATGCACTTAATGAGTGCTATGTGAGCTCTAGCTGGCCTTACATACTGTTTGCATTCCATTTTTGGTACACATTTAGAATCAGGACACCATGTTGTAGATCTTTTTTTCCAGTTTAATGGTGGGTTTATTGTGAAGAGCTAAGATCTATGCCAAAAAAAAAAACCCTCAAGTTTTACAGATCCTTTAAGGTATTGAGGGCTTTTAATTCTTGCTTCTAATTCTTGCTTCAAGGAGGCATAGATTGGGTACAACTTCAGTTAGAATCCCACATAGGTAGTCAGCTGTCAGTTTGTCTTTTCAGTGTATCACTTATCCTTCCTGCTCCTATCTCACTTTTTATTGCTATTGTGAGTCTGTTTTGTATTTAACATGGCGGCCCACCTACTCTTCTTGTCAGATGTAATTAATGTCACAGCATCCACAGGAAGGAATCACATTTTGGAGCTGACTGCACAGACTGGTTCCCTCATCAGGATCATACAATATGACTTGTCAAATGCTTCACCTATATTTTGCCTACCCTTTTCCAAGGTTGGGAACTCCATGTGAAAAGTGTGCCAGCTGAACTGGCAGCAGAGGTCATTTCAGATACAGGAGAGAATGGCTTAAGCCACTAATACATTACATGTATTTGTGGGGTTTCTTCCTGCCCAAAGTGACTCGTGGTGGGGCACACTATATATAGCCAGTGTCATACCCCTCACTGCATGTGAGTGTGGTACAACCAAGCCTTTACAACTGTCAGATAAAACAGAATTTGAAACCTTTAGCCAGCAGCAAACTACACTGTCACAGTCATTAGTCTAAAAAACATGAGAAGCACATTAGAGATCATTGTGAAAGTATATTCTGTCTAATCACAGCTACAGGCGGTGTCTTCAGTGTCTTTCTGAAGCAAGAAATAAATCATCAGAATGAAAATCCTATTTAACGGCAGAAAGTCAGGAGTTTATATGCTGTTTACCTTCAAAGGGATGGTAAACATTTTTTTTCATTACTATGATTGTTCTAATGAGTTAAGTGTTTCATTATTAAGTCCATGATGCTTAGCCCACATCCCAAAGGCAAATATTGCTTCTAGAACTGGGACGTCTCAAAATCATAAGCAGCAAGGTATTGTTCTTTTGTGGGGCAGTTTGTTTTGTTTGAGTAGACCAGCAAACCTGTCACACATGTGACAGTGGAAAAAGATAATTGTAGCTGGTGTCACAATCTGTCCTTGTGTGCCTTGTCTGGAGAGTGTGAGTCCATTGTGCCTGAAACAAGGTACTGAATCCCACCCAGTTCTTAGTTCCCTCCATTGATCAAGGCTTCTGCTCCTCAGTTTCTTGCTTTGCAGGTGCAGCTCCCATATGTGGCACTTGGAAGCAGAAGTATTTGGTATCCCATAGGCTGCTTAGGCATTCTGCCACCTGTGCCACACCTGTGCTACACCTATGCCACAGTCCCATGAAATCTGTAGTGGATCAAGTCCTTACTAGACAGTGAGTTCAGATTCCTGGAGCACAACAAGCTCCTGAATACAGTTTAATTGCCTTGATATTATTCACTTTTCCTGCTGCTTTAGATCGCAGACAGCCCTCCGAGTAAGCTTGCATCTGATACTGGAACATGTCTTTGTTCACGAAAGTAGCCTCCATTACTCTTTAAGTTACTTAGTCTGTCTTTTCATTACTGGCAGTAGATCACGGAATCTCAGAAACAAATCCAAAAAAATATTAGAGAGGCCCCATTCAAAGTCAGTAGTATTATGAGCAGAACCCCTCCTGTTCCAGAAAGGAAGATGCATTCATCTTAGTGGCTTTCTGTCATAGCTCATTAAGCAAAATCAAAATTAATCAATATACCACAATTTCTTCATTTCCAGCTGTGATAATCTGAAGTTGTGTCTCTGACATATGGGCTCCATTTCTCTTCGGAGATTCTGCTTAGGCTTGTAGCCTTCATTTTAGCAGAGATTTAACGTTAGAGATCTGGGTCCCAGATATGGACATTGATTTGTTTCTACCAAGAAAATAGCATTCACTATTATTTATGAATGGGAAAATGTAGACAGAAATACATCTATAGCATATGACATAATGGGGACTTTAATCTTGGGCCTTTTTAATGCAATGTTAGAAAACAGTGCATAGCTGAAAAAGATGAGTGTTGTCTGTGGTCATCGGCCCTTTTATGATTTAGGTCTGGTTGTTTACATGGAACTATTAATTTTTCTTTTAGTTGTAGACTATTGCTTTTAAAATATGCATGTAATGACATTTGTGCTTTTATAAACTCTCTGCCCAGTCACAAACACTCTAGATGTTATAAAAAACAATGCCTTTCTTTTTGTCTTTTCTAAAGGGAAAATCTCTTGTATGGCTGGAAAGCAATGGCCATCTGACAGTCTGGTGGCAGAAATTGAGTTCAGATGAGGAGAGTGCTCTTTATTCAGTGACCCACAGTAATTAGTGGTACAAAGGAAGTGTTTAACTTTTTGCTTTAAAAATTTGTGGTTTGGTATGGCTGTGTAGGTTTCTGACATGGAAAGATGTTGTTGTTCTTTACAAAATAAACCAGTATTACATTAAAATAAAAATTTTGATGTCCCTGCAGCTTCACTGTGGTCCTTTTTTCTGTCAGCTCTTCTGAAAAGTAAAGAGATTGCATCAGCACAACCAAGTGTAAAGTTTAGCAATTCCCCTTTAACAGTGTACCTATGTAATGAACTTTCTATTTGTCAGCTTTTCTAAAAATACCCTCCTGAAATTCAGCTGTAGTATTTCACCTAGCCTTACTTTGTGAGTTGATGTCTCGAAATTACTTGACATAACATCCTGTCCTTCTCCCATGTTTTTCCTGTTAACATTATTGATGGAAGATGCTCATAGGAAACTGCTCAAGGCTGAATGCATCTGGGATACAGATGGGGGAGCTCCGTGGGCGCAGTGACAGGGAGCGTGCTCTGCACTAGGTGGTGCTGCTGGGAGAAACTACAGCCTCCTCAGGGAACCAGTACACTTACTGCCATCACCTTTAAAATAAGAGAGGTTCAAAGATATTTTAAAACGTAGAGAATTGATTTCCTAGATTCTTAGCTTTTTAGTGGCCTCTTGTGAGGGAGGGGCTCTTGGGAAAAGTGAGACAAATGCTGTAGAAAATTACTTATTTGTACTAATGGGTTGCATGAACATGATCTGCTGTTCCTAAGGGATTGAAGCCCATAGTAGTACGCCCCTGTATCTCGGCCAGAATTTCTGTTTTTCTAGGATGTAATTTACAAGGATCTCGTGGATCTTAAACTCTAAACTTAGAAGCATAATGACAGCATCTTCTTTTGATAAATTTGTTCACACTTTCCAAATTTGATTGCTTTCAGCTATTCATCTAAGTATATAGTGAGGGACATAAATAAAAACATTCAGTTCATAGGAGTGCTGAGTACCCTCTCTTTTGACTGACATTAGTTCAAACAATTATTAATTCTGAAGACTGATATTCTTTTATTTAGATGCCTCATGATATAGTTTGCTACAAATTTCATCATCCAAGTTTGAAAACTGGCCATAATCACTTAGGTCCCTAGAGATGACCCCTCTAATCTTAATTGGTGAGGAAGTGGCTTGAGTTATCTTGATGCTTTCCAGATAATGTTTAGACAAAGAATGTCTGCATTATTCCTTTTCAGTCTGAAATCTGCAGATCTAGTACTAGGGAGGAAGCCTGGAAAACAATGACCTCCTTGTCAGGGACTCTGGTTTCTGTTGGGAACGGTCACTTGGCCTGTTCAGTTAATAAGCCCCAGAAACCTTCTGAATTAGAAAGAGCAAAGGATGTTAGTTTAGAAGGTCAGAGGGTTAACAATAGAAGGAGCAGTTGTACTCAAGGTCATTTTCTGAGCAAAGTTTAGCAGGACAAAACAAAGCTGGGAGAAGAATTGATAGGAGTTAGAACACCTACAGCTTACATATTTCTAGACCTCATCTTCTCATAGTATAAATTGTCGTGTCTTCCTTGGAACTAGTACAGTTATAGCTGTTTATATTGGTAAGAACTAGCTCAAATGCTTAGACTTATTATTGCTTTGAAACAGGCTGATGAAAAACCTTTCAAAGACATTTGGAATTTTAAATTGAATTAACGGATAAGATCCCTATTTCCTGGTTCTAATTTATGTGGAATGCTAAATACTCTATTTTGTTAGGAAAGGGAAAATGAAGTTTCTTCATCTTCTTTTTGTCTGCCAGATGTAGTGGAAAGCTTTTGAATTTAGCACATACACAAAGGTCAGGGCACCAGAGCAAAACCTGCGGTTGTGCAAATGGCATGGCCTCTATAGCTTCAGGACATGGCCCTGTTGGGAGTTCAGTCCAGACCTAAATGAGAATATATTCCTTTGAATTCACTCATTCTTCTTCTGGACATTTGGAAAAAATGCCATGGTCCTCTATCCCTGGAGACGAAGATCCTTTAAGAATCTCTAATGAACACACATCAGCTCGGCCCATCTGCCTGAGTAAGTCAATCTCAATAGACCTGCATTGTCTTCAGAGAGCTGACACAGTTTGATTACTTTTCTATTGACAGCTACAGCTTTATTAATGCCTTTTGTTCAAGAAAAGGAGAATTGCTGGGTTCCTGAAAGCCTCTATGAAAATCCCTGGTTTCAAATGTCGTGGTAACCCCTTAATGAAAAAGAAACAACTTTTCTGCATTAGTGATTATGGGGAGCATTTCCAATTTAACAACCAAACTTCAGCAATGTCACAGCCTGAAGTAGCAAAGCAAGGCTGTGACACCCAGAGCACTGGTCTCACTTTTCCAGCATTGTTCAGATTTTTGTAGTGACCACATGGGAAAACCACTAGACATAGCTCAAAGGAAAGGCTGGATTTTAAGAACTACTTTATCAACACCTCTATCCTTTGCCTGACTGAAGTGCACATTTGGAGACATCTAATAAATACATCCTATGAGGAATTTCCTTAAAAGTGTCTGATAGGGGAACAGGAATTTTGTTCCTGACTGTTGGACATACCTATGAAAGACTCTTTGGTTTGGAGCTGGCTTGATTTTACTTCCTAGAGATTTATGTAGACCAGTGTGCCCCAATCTCAGGAGCCTAGGAAGCTCCTGCCTTGGATCCTCTACTGTCCTGGCTTAGTCCTTGTCTTAGGTTGCCTGTGAGCAAGTGCAGTAACTCGACTGCTTAAAGAGATGTTCATTATCTTGTCTGAAGGGAAGGTATTGTGCTGAAGGGAAGCACCCCCAAAATTAGTCAAATCAATCTGAATAGCTCCCTTCAGCTAAAGGAAAGGAAAGCTGGGAAAAGAGAAAAGGAGGCTAATATCTTATTTGCTAGTTTGTCAAAAACCTATTGGGACTTTCCTGGATCTTCTTCTTTCAGAGAGCCATCCTTGACTAAGAGTTCCACAAAAAAATCCATTAAAACTTGTGTAATGCTCTTCACAGAGGATGACTTTCACCCCAGGCCATGGATTCTGAAATCAATAAATCCTTGTTTAGTTTTTTCTTTCTGAAGTACATTGTTTTGCCCAATAAAACAGAAAGCTCTGTTTAATCGTGTGAATAGATTTTTTCTTCTTGTTCATACAATACTGTATTTTAAAATTGGCAGATTGTTAATGTTGCTTCTAAGCTGTTACTTTCTGCCATGTTGCTTTGTCTGAACCAGAGGGGTTTGGGGATTGATGACTCCTTTTCAGCTGCCAAGCCACAGGCAGAATCTGACTTTCAGGAGGCAGGAACTGTTCAAGGCAGCTGGTGATGGCTGGGCAGTTTGGACAGAAGGTAATGTCACTTATGTTCCTTACACTCTCAGTCAATGCTCAAATTTGTTATGTTACAAATGCTTAAATGTATGTTAAAAGGTCCGGCTACCACAAATCTATATTGGATGTTGGTCATTCAATATGGCCCTTCTACAAAATTATTTAACAGTTTGTAAGTCCTTTTCCAAAACAGTGTTCTAAACTAATTTATATTACAGACAGAACATTAGTCTGAGTGATCTTGATTTTCCTCTTTCCTGATATTTGTGGCTTTATTCTGGTACTGGCCCAGGAAAACACACCAATGAGCACCTCTAAAGCACAGCTCATGGTGATTGTGTTACTAGCATTGCTACTATGCATTGCTGGATCAGGATCAAATTGCTCAGCAATCTGCAGAATTAATGCCCAAGTGAAAAGACAGTCAAACTTGCTTTGTTTTCAGAGTCAGAGAAGCAAATTTTACTTTGGTTAAGGAAACAATTCTCAGTTTTATTGTATCCTTGTAGCAGATCAGAAGATAGAGCAGGTGGCCAGCTTAAAGCCTGATTGTGGAAGAGAACACAGATCAATTAGTTCCCCATGAAAGGGAATATTATAGAGAAGGAATTAAGATTATCATATCTATTTTTCCTAATGAGCAAAAAACTGGCAAACACTTTACTGTTTGCCTCTAACAATGCAAGAATTCATTTACTTTCCTATTAGTTAAGTCTCAGAAACAAAAAGGATAACTTGGCATTGGAAATCCCTCTAGCATTTCAGCTTGGGAATAGTCAGTATTCTTTCAACTTGAGAGTTGAAATGAGAGTGCAGTAGAAGATACAAAGCAACACTGCAGAAATGCTGTTGATGTTGCATACATTCATATTACATTTCACCTATTGTCATGCTAGAGGCCCACTGTAAATTAATTTGGCAGATAAATTTACAATGGCAATTTACCTTCCAGTTGTATAATTTATTCATGTCAGAAATAATTTATTATATTCTCCCTTGAACCAATCTTTTCTTTTTTTCTTTTCCTAGGGTACCACCTTAGTAAATAAAATCTATTGTTTACACTGAGCCTTGTGTGACTTACCGGTGGTCAGTCAATAACCTCAAGGGGATAGTTTTGGTCACATTACTGGTCACTTATTTGTATAGATGATGGAGTGCCCTGGTCCCATCTGTACATATATTACTTTCTTTTGTCTTAGAGGCACCGTTGGAAAGATTAATTAGGTCCATCTGTAGGAAAGGATCAGCCTTAGGGGATTCAGGTAAATAAAATAAATGCCAAGGGGAAAAAAGTGCTGAGGGGCATGTTTTGAAAATCAAACTGTTTGTCATAACATTAATGGGGAAATTACATGCAGAAGGAGATTGAAAGAAAAGTAAAACTGTCATTTAGTCTGGGTTATTTCAGCATGACCTGATAAACATCATTGCTGCTGTGGTAGGAAAAAGGATCTATGAAGTGGGCTAAGGTAAAGTCCATGGGCAACATTCTCAGCTAATATAAATCAGTATAGCTTTCTGATCTTCGCTATGTAACAGTAGAGACTTGAGTTGTGTCTGCCAGAGTGATATTATTTCTGTCCTTCATTTGAGTGATCTGACATGCAGTAAACTGATCCTAATTCACATTCTGTCTTAATTTTTTTTTATTATAACAGTGCTATATACCTTATGGGTCTTACATCACACCTCTGTTTTCCTTTCCTTTAAGTTCCTTTCCATATTTTCTTCCTTATCTTTTCCTTTCCTTCAAACAATTCAGCATGCAAATGAATCTCATAACATTGAGCTTGTAAAATAGAAACTCAGCTCTTACTGACTTTTGTATCATTAGTTTATGCATAATTAATTGTTGTAATTAGTGCATAAACTATGTGCAATTTGTTGCCATTTAAGTTACATCTCACTCTGTTGCCTTATCAGCCTAAATGGGGATTTGTGTTCCACCACACAATGGAATTACAATCCACAATGTTTTCATGAAACACCAAATGGAAAAACAAAAAGACCATTTTTCTCACTGAGCTTTGGCTGTCTTAATTGACTTAAATACTAGAGATGTTTTGCTTTTAAACTTCTGTTGGAGTGAAATTAGGTTGCTTTTGAGTTTGGAGTCTAGCTCGTGATGACTTTTAAATGAATTAGTGAAGCCAGAGAAACATGAAGTCTTATTTTTGATAAAAAGAGAAAAAACATGAATTATTTAAGAGAAAAGAGAAGCAGCATGCAGAAAGGATACAAAAAGAAGTGTAACTCAAAGGGTAAGGGGGAATGGCTGTTGCTGATCAGTTAAACTACTGTGTATACATGAAGAACTATGGGTGAGAGGGAAGACTGGCTCTGGAAATGCACATGCCTGTGTCCCCCCTGTGCTGGCAGCAGTGGACCCTCGCTCTCAGAGAGGAGCAACTCCTTCTGGGGTTGATCTTTGAGGTCTAATTCTAAATACTTGCTAAGTCTGTATTATGCAGGAAGGAAACTGCCTCTCTATATAAATGAGGTATGAATCTGTACACGTTGCCACAGAGAGGCAGTTACACACTCCAGAGTGAACTGGGTTTTTGTTTTAGAAGCGGTATTGTATAGGTGGAACAGTGCCTCATGGTCTTTAGGTAAGATTATAACATAAATAAAAATGTAATTCACTATCTCTGTATTTAGGATAAATAGCTCAATGTGCTGCCATTACAGAATAGAGCCTTTGTTGACTGAAAGCACTTCTTCCTTCCAGCCTGATGCACTTTCTAGATGAAGGGTATTTTGAAGGCTCCCTCCTGGTCTTCATAGGTCTTCAATAGGTCAGTGGCCACAGTCCAACACCTAGAACACGCGTCCTACATCTTAGAAACACTCTCAGGTGACATCTGCTGGAATAGTTCTTGTTTTTATCAGTGGGGCAGCAAATGAAAGAACTTAAATGGTCCTTTAAAGAATAAATTGTCCTTCCCTAAAATCTTCTGAGTCAGTTTCTTTTCTCAGGTAGAGATAGGAGTTCCCATCTGGTTTATGCTGCTCATACTCATTGTCATGGTAAGGACTTCCACTGGGCTCCAGGTATACACATTCTGCAGGATTCTGGAAGCAAAGCTGGACCATGGTACCATGTTTTCAGTTGTGCAGTTGGGAAGTTGAAGCTGAGGGACTGAGCAGGGTTTTTCTTCAGTGTTTCATAGCAATGTACAGACTTGGTATGTGTTTGTAGGGCCTGCAGCCTTACATTTGAAAGTCTTAAACCTACTTGCAATAGGAAATTATTTGTGTGTCTGTCTTTTTTTTCACAAGTGTTTTTCTTTGAAGCAATCTGAAATCTTTAAACAAAGTTTTTCAGATGGGGACTAATTTATTGTCATTTACTAAAACAACTGAAGAATGCTTCGTGCTCTGGTTTTTGGTTTTGGTTTGTGTTGTTCTGTTTCTCTTTTTAGAGAAACCCTGTTATTGGAAACAGATATTCCTCACTGAAATGCTCATTTCCTGTAAAAAAACCCAGATTTTTCATCAAAATATTTCAGTTAAAGAATGATGCCAGGTCTCCAGGGTGTTCTGAAAAAGCAGAAACAAAAATCAGTAGAAAAAGAGTGACAGTCAACAGACAAATACTTGGTTCTTCTCTATGGTTCTTACTCAGGTGAAATTCTTCCTGGAATAAAAAATGAGAACAAATTTCAGCATGTGTAGAATCCTACCTAACATACTAAAGTAACTCTCAGATCTATTCATTTTCCAGGAGTAAACACATTTTATACATACCTACGTGTTCATTTTACCGAGTCTAACAAGTGAAGAATGGTTGTGAATGTACCATGAAGTTGGCTTAGCAAAGGTTTTCCTATAATTAGAATACATCTGGCTCTGTTCTGAGTGGGAAATCACAGGCCGTTGAATGTTTTGAGTAGTCCCTTATGCACAACGGCAGCAGAAAAACTCCATACACCTTAACCTCTCAAATTCTGTTCCACTTTATCATGTGGATAAATCAGCTGCAATAAGGAACTTAAATCTAGCATCTTTGACCTGAAACTGAGGGATTTGAAGCAAAGACAATGAAAATGCTCATGGAAAGTATGAGAAGCTCAGAACAGCACTCAAATCTTTGGCACACTGGTGTTAATTTAAGTAAGTGTGAAATAGCTTGCTGTGTTTCTCCATGAAAGCTTGTGACTGCCATGGGCACTGTTCTTTCTGATGCCAGTTCTGCACCTACATCCTCCTGCTGCCACAGTGCCACAGAGCAGTGAGGGAATGCGTGGCTGTGGCCGGGGAATGCTTTGGGCATCGTGCATCTCTTTGTCCTTCAGCCTTCTCGAAGGGGAGACTCGGCTCAGGGGCAGTGACAACTTCCTTACAACAGTTCCCTATCCCAGGAGGGGCTGTGCTCCCTGGCACCCCTTAGACCTGCTGGCTGTCCCAGTGAGCAGTGTTGGGGGCAGGTTGGCAGCTGGGACACCTGTGCGTGCGGGGAGCTCGGGGGTGAGCTGTAATGGGCTGCTGTGCCTCGGCCCTGCCGTGGTGGGATCAACGCGGAGTGAGCCTGGAGAGACTGCGCCTGGTTGGATTGCCCTCTGCCTTCTCTGCCTGCCTCTGGGGCTTTTCATCAAGTCCTCGCTGTCCACTTCATTTGTGGGACAAGTGACAATCGGGCTCTCATTCTTGGGCAGCCCCAGAAGGCAGCTGTGGAGGCTGCAAGGCAGGTGGCAAGGAGTGATGGATGGAGAGGGCAGGAAGGATGGATGGATGGATGGATGGATGGATGGATGGATGGATGGCCATGACTGGGAGGGGGCCGGCTGTCTGGCGGCGTGGTGCTGGCCCGGGGGAAGGGGTGGGGGGCCGGGTGGGTGTGCCCCGCTCTCCCTGGCTCTGCCGCCGCGGTCCGCCCCACTCACAAGGTGCCTGAGCCGGAGAGCGAGCAGCAGCGCCGCGTCCCCGCCGCCCTCCGCAGCGCCCGCCTCGCCATGCCCAACTTCGCCGGCACTTGGAAGATGAGGAGCAGCGAGAATTTCGACGAGCTACTCAAGGCGCTGGGTGAGGCGCAGGGGAGCCGGGCAACGGGCTGTGTCCCGCGGGAGGGGACACGGGGTGGCAGCTGCAGCCGCGCTCCGGTGCCCGGTGTCTCCCGGGAGAGCTCCGTGCGCCGGCCGCGGGCAGGAGAAGCTCCCGCCGGTGCGGGAGATGGCTGACAGCCCTAACCGGGGAGGGGCGATCGAGGCACAGCACGGTCCCCGCCTCACCTGCGAGCGCCTGCGGTCCTGCTCCGGGGAGCCGGGCTGCCGCTGGCCCGGCGTTCTGCCGCGGGGATCTCTGAGAGAGCCCGCGTGTGCCGGCCGTGCGGAGCCTGCCGGAACGCCGCAGCTCCCGAGCGCCGCAGCTGTGCAGTAGGGCTACGCGCGGTGCCCCGGCCTCTCGCCCCGCTCCCCGATCTGCGTGATGCTGGGCGAGGTCAGCCCAGGGCACGGCTGGCGACTTCAAGCTCTGTTTCCTCCCCGCTTCGCCCAGGTGTCAATGCCATGCTCAGGAAAGTGGCGGTGGCAGCTGCCTCCAAACCCCATGTGGAGATCCGCCAGGACGGGGACCAGTTCTACATCAAAACTTCCACCACTGTCCGTACCACTGAGATCAACTTCAAAATCGGGGAGAGCTTTGAGGAGGAGACGGTGGATGGACGAAAGTGCAGGGTAGGAGGAGAGCTGGGGCATGTGCGTGTGTGTCTGTGTGTGTGCGTGCGTGACCAAGTTCTTTTTAGATGGGACAGACACATCTGCTGCTCATGTCCCCAGACAGTGGCATTGCTGCCCTCCACCCTCTTCTTGCCAGAAGCGCTCTTGGGGGTTCTTAATGGTCACCCTTGTCCCTCTTGCGGGATAAAACTGAAATCTGAAGGCAACAGGACATGACAGGTCCCAAAAGCGGAGTTCAAATACCTGGTTGCCAGCTTGGCAGGGTTTAGTTCTGCTCTTTTTGCTTTCCTCTCCCCTGAAGACCTCAGCTGCAGTGAAAACTCTCCCCAACCTCTGTCCCTGACAGAAACATGGGAAATGGTGGAGCGAGAGAGACCTCAAGAGTCAGGATTTAATGCACAAATCTGACATACCTTTTGTCCTAGATTGAATCAGATGAGTTCTCCGGCAGGACCACAGACGGTTGGCAGTTTGGGGCTGAAATCCTCTTTCACACCCTTGCAAGTGCATGTGTCCAGTTTACTGATCAGATAGCTCTTTAACAGTGTAAGGCAGGCTTTCAGCTGGTACTATACCAGCCACAGTTACACCATCTCCTTGAGCAGAAGTGCATTAGAGGGCATTCACTGGAGTGTTTTGGGCTGGATTCTGCGTGTGAGACCCTGCTCCTCTACCTTTGTAACCACTTCTGTGGCCATGGAGGGGGATGTAAGTCGGCAGCCTCTGACACCAGGTTCTTGCTGGTATAGATATGTGGGATCTGAGGTTTGGGGAACTGGGCTGTGGTCATAGTTGCCTTTTGAAAAGCATTATTGAAGGCATGGGTTAGTTATGCTTTCTTTGAGCACTTTACTCTCACACTTATTTTAATATGAGTATATATAAAACTCTTATAAAAGGAGTACAAATAAAGAGTATCAGAATGTAGTCTCAAATGAGGACCCAGTTTTAAAAGTATCCAATGCTGATGAATAAATCTACTTTCCAAAATATGACCTCTCCTAATTTTTGGGTCAGCTTTTGAGACTGTTTGCATCACTAAAAATTCAGAACTTACCGTCTTCAGTGCAATTGCTGTCAACATAAATTTATGAAAAAGGAAGCGGATTCTGGGAGTCAGTGAATATTTAGAACATCCACTTGCTCTCTAGGATGAGTTATCATATATTTAACAGTTTGTTCAGGAAATGTTGCTGGCTTTGTTAATTTATCTTGTTCGGCAAAAGGAGTATTGTAGTGTCTTCATACATAATGCATATACAATAAATGTGACCCGCTTTCTAGAGAAGGATTTATTGCTGCAGATGGAAAAACAATAATTATGGCTGTAAACTATGAAAGTTGGAAAAACCTGAAAGAAATGGGTTTTGTGAAGTAGTAAATTTTTTCCATGTGTTGTGAAATTATTTATAGTCCACTCTCAGGAGTAAGTTGTACTGCTGTGTGTATATAACCAAGATGTGGCCACAGAGCAGAAACTGACAGATAATAAAATAATACTCCAGAATGTAATTTGCAGTATCTGGCAAAACTGCTGACTGGTGATAGATTTTGATATACTTTATTGGGTGGAGGGTTTTGTACTGCCAACTAACTTGATCCATTGTTCATGCAGACAAAGAGGGAATCATATATAGTTGTACTTCAAGACACAGCTTCTATAACTGCCATTTCAGCTGGCTTGTTGGCTTATCTATTGTTTTGGAAAATATTTTAAAAGTAAACAGCTAATTTTAAATCAAAGTAAAGGCTTTTTTTCCCCTTGGAAAGTCTGGGAAGTGTTAACTTGAATTTAGGCATACATATGCACACACACGCATGTATATGTATATGTATATGTATATGTATATGTATATGTATATGTATATGTATATGTATATAATCACAGACTAATAAATGTCTCCCCTGTGTAGTTATAAAGAGATTACTTGAACATTCATTACAGGGCATCCTTCTGCACAGCTGTTCCATTGTACTGTGGAGTAACAGTTCAGTGGTAGAGTGAAAAGCAAGAGAGTCAGGGCTTGCCTGTTTGTGAAAGTTAAACAAAATCCTCTAGTTTTGGGTTCTTTTATTTTTCAGTCATTTCACAGTCATTATTCAAATGCTTTGAAAAATGTCCAAGGATATTTCAATCTCCAGACTCAGAACCTTAAAAAAGTAACGTCACAAACACTTGAATTCTGACAACATTTCTTTAATTTGGCTGTGATTTATTCTAGTTTGTTAGCTCAATAGGTTTAATACACAGTTAACTTGACACGGTACTATAGAGCAGCAAAGATTGTAAGTGACAAATGCTGCATTAATTATGACCACAACATGATATATAGAATTGTTTATGCTTTTACTCTAAGGGGACTTTGTAATGATAAATAACATGTCAGATCAAATCATATGTGTACAAAGATGCTCGGGAATGTAAGCGCTACACTAGCATGTTCCTAAGTTACACTCTTCAACATCAAGCATTTGATGGAGACTGACACATTTGCAATTACTTTGTTATTAATATATACCTCTTTCCGAAATGCCCTATCACACCTTAATTTTTATTTCACCACTTTCTACTGATGACTTTTTCCTTTGCCTTTATCTATGTCTGTGTTGCTCCTTTAGTGGAGCAATTATTCTCACTACTGCTCATTGTTGTCTCTGTCTCATGCTGCTGGGGAATATAATTAATGTATTTCCTAATGGTTTTCTTGCCTGCAGAGTTTGGCCACTTGGGAGAATGAAAACAAGATCTATTGCAAACAAACTCTTATTGAGGGAGATGGTCCCAAAACATACTGGACTCGAGAATTAGCTAATGATGAGCTGATTTTGGTAAGAACTTTGAACCCACTCAATACATGCACCATATTGACAGGTTTCTTTGTTACCATGTAGCATGAGTTATTATTTTCCTTACTTAAATCCATCTTGAAGACTATCATTTTCATAATCCTCTACCTTACATTTAATACATTGCTTTTTTTCCTTTCTTTTTATTTTTTTACGAACAAATGGAGATATATGCATGTTCTGACTTGCATTTGATTGTTAAAACTTTCACCATACACGTATGGTAGAATAATCACAAATGGGCCACTTCTGCTCAGTGAATTCACTACATCATCAAAGAATTTGCTTGATTTATTGCAGATTTTCTCTGGTGAAAGTGAGATTAAGGCATCTCATTTCTGGAGAATCTTGTTTTTTAGGCATGTGCATAATGTTGCTTCTTATTCACAGTCGCATGGTATGTAGCAGGAAAGATATGCATGTTGTTAGCATGCTTTAGTCTCTCCTGTTCATGAAAAATATGTAATTTCCCCCCCTATCTCTGCCACCTTCCCCAATTCCCTGATCATCTCCGAGTCAGATTCAGAACTGCCTTCATGAGTTTATTAGAAATACAGATATTTGCACGTTTGCTGTCAGCCAACATCCCCCCAGTTGTGTGTGACCTTCCATCTGGCAGCAGGGTAACTGTGGGCATTCTGAGCAGCACCTCTGCAACTGCCTCGCCGTGCCCGCCATCAATCATGCACGGCTTATTTATTTAGATTGTACTAACTTCTGTTAGAGTTCTCTTCACTGAATCTTTCCTCAGTAGTCACTCCACATTAATTTACCAGTATCCAGACCTGAGTAAAGACACAGTAGCACAGTTCAGCTGGAGTTCAGAATCGTTTCATTGCACATGTTCTCACTAGTGAATTCTGGATAAATAGTTGATTAGACTGTTATGCCTCATCGGTTTGGACATGGAAGACAGGCTCCTGGAGTGGTGGGTATGAAAACGTCAAAGCAGGAAGGTTTTGTTTCGAACTATCACACTAACTAAACCTCTGCACTTTAAAAAACAAACAGCCTCCCCAGTGTTTCTCTAAAGCAGATGGAGTTCTGTTTTTAAGATTGCATCTGAAACAAAAACAGGACCCAAACCTAACCAAGTATAAACAAAAAGCTTTTAAGGTGTTAATATTATTCCAGACATCTTGGAACTGTTCACCCACCCCTTATGAGGACATGTATGCTGTTAGTGAAATCACACTGGTTTCTAAGGAATGCATAATTTCTTTTGACTCAACCACTGGAATTCTTTATATTATCACAAAACTTTAGGAGGCAAAATACTTTGATCTCTGCTTTGCATCTTTATATGTAATGCAGTGGACAAAATGTATTCTCAACTATAACTTTTCCAGCTTTCTAACAATACATTTCTGTGGTTTATTATTTAAGCAACAAGCTAATGAGGCAGCTGTTAAATAAAGTGCACTGCTCCGAGCAAAGCAAGAAAGCCGCTCATAATACAATTGCCTCCTGCAAGCAGCAATGTGAACTTGCCCTGCTGGGGAAGAATAATGAAGCTGGATAAGAAACCAGAGTGATTCAAAGATTTAAAGCCATCTAACCTTTTTTCTTGTTTGATACAGTCTGTTGAACTTTTCTGGATTAATTATTTTTCCAATTAGGATATAAATTAGAACAACTTGCTTCTTATTAAAATATTTCCATTTGTAGGAACTCAGAACTTTTGATAAGTTGATTTAATGGGTAATTTCCTTGCCATTAAAATACACACATTACTTTTAATTGTATGTGTAGATTTGACTTCTAGTCATTACATATTGTGTATAAAAGAACCTTAATAATATGCCTAAAATTTGTTATTGCAAATACCTCTCTTAACACCACTGATCAAGCCACCTCTTAGAAGAACTTTCTGGTTGTTAAGCTAAACCACTGGAAGACCTTGAGCCTTTCAATGTAAAGAAAGCTTTCACTGAATCATTATTTGAGTGCTTTTTTAACCCTGTCCAATTTATCAGTTTCCCTCCTAAACTAAGAAAACCAGCATGGCATGTACTGTTTTGCTAGCAATCCAGCACCTGATGTTACGATGACTTCATCTCCCTACTCTTATCTCAAATGATCCTGATTTATATGCAAAGGCTTTGTTAACTCTCTTCTGGTTTCCATTTCCCCACACTGATCCTCTTCCCGTCTCTGGCAAGCTGCAATTACGTTCATTGGTTGCAATGTGTGATTTTACTGTGGCCATTATGAAAATATGGTATTTGTTTCCAAGTGATCCATTGGGATCATTCTCTCTGGGTTTTTTACTATTCAATATGATATACAGTTTCATTTTCCTACCTCTTTTTTTGAGCATAGTGGCCTCTTTTGCTTTTTTAAGTATTATGACAACAGTTGGTCCTCAGGACAAGTATTTTCCAGCCCTCATGACATTTGATGGCACTGAGTGTACAGATATTTTAAATACATGGGTTCACATTCAAGATTTGACAGCCAAAATCTCAGCAATGAGGTGTTTCTGGGAGCAATGATGGTGTGAGATCTCTGGTCCTTTGTAGAAGCTGATATGGCCAAAATTAACCCTTCTGGGAGGCAACAAAATGTTCTACTGTTTGGAGAGAGACAGAAGAGGATAAGCTACATCTTCTTGTCTATGGTCCCTAATTTTAAAGCCCTGGAACGTTCCTGCAGACAATTGGTCTTTAGCAGCTGAACTATTTGAAGGGATCGGCTGAGGTGTGTTCAGCAGCTATAAAAGGGAACAAGGTAGGAATAAGAGCCCTTAGTGAGAAGGCTCTTTTGATCTCTTGCCTCTCCGCTGAGTTTGAGTTTTTCATCACTCCAGTGAACAAAGATTCAACTTAGATTATTTTATTTTATGCTTGGCAAATTTCCTTGGATCTGAGTCTGCAAGCCCCCACTTACATCTTACTTCTTCAAACCAAGATCACAATGAGAAGAAGAGATGTCTGTCTTCTCCTTTCTTTCTTCTTCCACCCTCAGAGCTTTCTTAGGGATCTTTAGGTCCTGAAATTCATTCTCATTCAGTTTTGCTGCCCATATTGCTTCAAATATTTAACAATTCCCATCTTCACACTTCTCAAATCTCCCTACTTACCTAAGAAATGTTTTCTGTTCCTTTACTCTCTCTGATGTGCTTCAGTAAGGCTCTGCTTCTGTTTCTCTATCCAAAGATCTTTTAAGAAGTCTTGAGACTCCTTATTTGCTATTACAAGCATTTGCAGAAGAAATCAAGAAAAGTCATACCCTGTTTGAAAGAAGTTGCAAGAAAGAATCTAAACTGTGTTAGACTGAGGCATGAATTGAAGAAAGGCTTGGGGTAACAGGCAGGGGGTAAGGAATTAGTTTTACTCTGTTAGTATTGGCTGCATAAATGTTGGAGCTTTGCCACATAATTTTGATCTAATATGCTGCATTACTTAGGGGATCCATTTGTTTATGATATTTTCCTAGTGTAAGGATATATTTTTCTCTCCAACACAGCATATTAAATAAAATGCATTTATTATCCCATATAATAAAAAAAAAATCAGTGTTTAATTGCCATGACTACCACAGAGCTAAAATAGAAACCATATTACTGTTTAATTATCAATCTTTCTTGCATCCTGGCAGAAGAATTCCTTATGTTCTTCAAAGATATTTCCTTGGAGTAAAATGATGGTCTTCCAAGTCACATCATGTCCTCTGGTACACAGATGCTGAGAACACCCTATTTAGTTAGCAAAGGTTTTCTTTACCTTCAGTTGCCTTCAGTTCTCCTTAGCTCCTTGCAGCATGGAGTATGAAATTGCTCTTATTAGTAGATAAATATCTGGCTCACATGATGACAGATGTAGGTCTAAAATCCTGTTAGAAAAAGAGTTCTTTCAGCCAAGGAAGGGAAGGAGGATCAAGTTCTGCTTTGGAAAAAAGATGGTCTGAAAACTAGATCTTTGATCTAAAACTAGAACATTGCAACTTCTTTTATCAGAGCTGTTTATTCTAATCTCATCTGATGCACTTGCTGGGATTTCAGTGCTGTGTTTTTAGAATTACTGAACAATGTAGATAAAAATTACATGGAATGTGCAAGCAAGGGAGGCTGGAAAGGGCAGTTCCCCACTAAAGTCCACATTTATTTGTCTTGACTGTATCTTTATATTGTACTTTAGGATTGTAGTGCATACAGAGAGCAAGAATATCTGTATTTGCAACTCTACATTCATAAACTGTACTTGGGTTAGCATTTGAGCAATCAAGATCAGAATATAACACCAAAATATGTATTTTCTTTACTTGTCTGAAAATTATGATCTGGAATTAAGTGCCTTTTCTTCCCTTTATTATACTCATAACGTTTTTGTTGTTGCTGTGTGTTTTTGTCAGGGACATTAATGAGCTATCAATCACTTATGTAAGTCAGAAGAACAAAAGGTCTGCTCTTTGCAAAGTTAAAGGATGCTGCTTACAAATATTGGCTATTCAAATGAGACACATTTATATGCAAACTTTGGGTGCATTGCTGCTTTCACGGCTGCTCATGCCTCTATAGATTTAAGTTTAATCTGTAACACACAAACATTTTAATGTGGATGATTACTAAAGAGGGGCTTTAAAAACAGCCTCTTACCACATTTTACACAGTTCACGTATCACACAGGGGTTCTCAGAATCAATCGTAGCAAGGGTCAAAGATCAGAACATTGGTGGGGGTTCAAGCATGGTTTCTATTCTTCATTCCCTCCTCAGAAAAATCATGCTGTAGCTGATTAAAACTGGTGAACTATGGAGCCTAGATGAGCGAGTGAACATTTTTTAAATTATTTCCCTGACTCCTAAAATTAAACATAGTAGGTGAGAAGGGTCAATGCAGATTTGGAAAGAGATTTTGCAGTGGAATGCTGAAATGTGTGATGTGCCTAAGCCTTGTATCGAACAGTGTTAAACTACCTAAACTTTTGGAGAGTGGTCTTACATTAAATCAGTTATGAAAAGGAGGGTCTACTCATATCAAGCTCAGAATGAGGGGGTTGCTGCTGTCCTCATTAGAGCAGCCTTGCTAGAAGTTCAGGAGCCTGTAATAATGCATGTGTGTGTGTTGCATGGGACTAATGCTTTAATTTACTCTTTGCCATGAGCAGATTTACAAGGGGGCTTAGGGATGTACAGCCCCTGCTCACTACTACAGCCTAGTCTGGATCACATCCCAAATAGAGAAAGAAGGCAAAGCCATTTGTGTTTTGGCTGCACCTGATCCTGAATGTAGCCTTTTGTAATATCACTTGTAGCTTAGATGCCCTCTGTGCACTGGCTTTCACCTATAACTGGGAGATACCATTGTCTCAGATCTCTGTCATTCATTTGCTGCACGACTTTGAGGAAACTGTATAATACAGCAGTGCTCAAACAGAAATACCAACTTTTAGGCTCCTTGAGAAATAACCTAATTTTGCATGGTCCTGTCAATTGATATACTGAGGAAAAGTGAGGTTGTTATTGCTATTAATATCCAAGTTTGAAAGTGGGGGCTGCACGTTCAGTGACTATGGCCTCATAAGGATCGACCTCCTTCCTAAAATATGGGAGTCGGGAGGAGAATGGAAATAGGCAACATGCCCTTGTTGTGAAGATTTATAGCTTTATTCTAGATAACATGGAAGTTTGCACATGGACAAAGCCTTTTCTGAGGATTCATTTAAGTAATACCTTCTTTTCTCCATCGGTTTGCTGGTGGATTCTGTCTTCCTTTTGTAAGTTGCCTCTGCATTTTCATCAGTCATGAGCAGATAAAGGGATTTTTGCATACACTGGCAGAAGTGATCTTTCCCAGGTGATTGTTTCAATGACACTCTTCTTAATTATACTGTGTGCTCCACTTACCACAAAGGCTCCTCAGCAAATGTTTATAAAGAAGACTTTTAAAAAGCAGATTTGCTTCTACAGAAATATATTACTGCCCTGTAATTCTCTTTTAATCTCTCATGATGTCAGTGGTCATCAGATTTTGAGTGAACTGAGGGAGGTCAATTTATTGGATTATCCCCCTGCACAGGGCTTTGTTTGCAGTGTGCTTTTGGACTCTTAGCTACAGATTATGACAAGCTAAGTGAAGAAAACAATTCTGTAATTTGCAGTCATTGCACATTTAAAATCCTATTTTAGATTTAGATAGCAGCCTTGCCTTGTAGTATTTTATGAGATAAGTGGAACCTTTCCAAGCCGTTGAGAAGGTGGTGTTTGAAAAGCCTGCATCTTCTCATTACATCTGAATTACAGTTTGGTAGCATTGCTCTTTTTTTTAGTTGCTCTGATGGAACTTCACCACCAAATAGCCAGGAATGCCCACTGTCTTTCTTTTCATTTGGAAGTTCTACTGCTTTGGGTCATGGAAATCTTTCAAGTCTGCTTATTGTAACAGGAGCTATCACTTCTTTTGAGTCTAGAATTAGAACCATAGACACTAAACTGCTTTATCCTACCACCGAAAACAACGATTTAAGTGTAGAGGAGAGAGGAATAACAGCCTTTTAATTTGGAGCCTCCCCTGACCTTGGGCCCAGCTGTACATTAGACATTTCTGTGAGTTACCACAAAGAAAAGAATGCAGCAAGTTTGAACATGTTCCTCTTTGCTTTCTTTAGCAACACAGAGTGGAGTTTTATCAACAATGATAGTAAGTTGCAATAAGATAGGGAAACACCTTTTGTGTAAGTCCACGTTTAAACCTGTACATAACTGTGACAATAAAGCTCTTTATTTATGTGCTTCAATTACATTGTTAATCATCTGGATGTGTATAAGGTATGAAATCTAAGTGCTAAAAAATGCAGCTTATTCCTGAAACAGGTCAGAGGCCACATAACCTAAGCTGGGTCTTCGAGGAAAGAATGTCTTGGTTGTTTGAGAAGTGCCCAGTGGTTACATGGTGCTCCAGAATAATTGTAATTGTGCTTTGCATGATTTCTATCTCTTTACAATCTAGATTTAAAGACATTATTGTGTTAAATTATAGTGGTTTTCCAGACTGTGAGACTGGTGTGTTGCAGAGTCCTTGCATGTAGCAACTGAATTTTTTAATTTGGGTTCCCTAAGTCCATGTTTTCTGCACTTGATTTTTATCTAGAGTAACTTGAATGCAGTCCTTTGCCTGAAATTTTCAAAAGTCCAGAAGTCTAGCTGGAGCTGGAAGTACAAAATGAGGAGCCTGTGTCACAAGCATGCTGAGCTGTGACTCTCTGAGTGCACAGCAGTCAGTCTGTGGTGCTGGTACTCACCCATACTACTGAGCTTTCCCAGAAAGTCCTACATCTTTTTTCTTCCTCCACAAATTTTTATCTTTATTTCCACACTCCCACCTATGAATCTTCCAAGGAAGCTGCCAGTCAGACTACACTGATGTCTTAGGAGCAAGCTCTGCCCAGGAGCACAGTCTTAGAACTGGACGCAGCAAATTTAGACACTCAGATCTACAGTGGCTCCCTTGTCACTGTAGATCGCATCTATTTCAATCTACTCTTCCCTGCAGTGTTCCTTCTCAATACAACTGCTGATCTGTTTTGAGAATAACTGCTATTGCACAGCTTTAGGGGAAGGAGTTTCTCTCTCAACTTGCCAACTGTTCTAAAGAACAGACGTAAATTTATCAGGGAGGTTACATGAGTTTTGGCAAATGGCTGCTGCAGTCTTTCTCATTAGAATTGGCTGATGTGGCACCCACTCACATCACAAGATGTGGCTGCATGGCTGTGCACTCCAACTGTCAGACTGGGGCTGTGCCAGCTCTGGAAGAACACTACACAGGGACTGTTTTACTACTGCTTATGATTTGTGTTGAAGTAGCATCAGGGGACCCAAACCTCACTGTGCTTAGCAGTGCCTGAATGTGAAAGACAATCACTGTCGCAGGGACCTTACAGTCTCCACAGACAACCTCGAGCCCTGGATAGTCGTGACTCTTACTTCCTTTCTCTGGAAAAGCTCCTGCTGAAATAATTTTTGCCTTTGTCAATACTTTGGAAATGTTGAAGGAAGCCATAATAAGGGTTATTTGCAGCTGGGGCTGTGGACAGTAGAGAACTATCCACATCCTTTAATGTACATTTTCAGATGTATTCATGTATAAGCTAAAAATGTATATTAAGCACTGATGTGATATTGATATACATAAAACAAAGTCTAAGTCTCCAAAATACTAACAGACTTGTCTCCCCAACAAAGTGAACAGAATATAAGCCAGAGTCAGTTTTAAAGCCAAGTCCTTTCAAAGTGTCGGCCAAAACAGGTGTAGAAAGCATTAAAACAAATAGCCCAGCTGAATTTTCATAACACACTGGGGTAGTTCTTAATGTGTGCTGTTCAGTGAGACCTTGGCAGTGACCACAACCAGACATCCCACCTCAGAGCTTGTTAGTGCTGAGCTCAAAACCGTCTGTCGGGGTAGCTGAACATGAAGTTTTTTGCAGTCTCTATTTCCTCACTCTTGCCTCCATTGTTTCCTTCCTGTTTAATTGCTTAAATTTTAGCCAGACTGAAATTACATGCAAACACTTTGGGATTCAGATGGCTTTCTCAGACAGCTGCCACAATCACTGTCCTGCCTACATGTCCTGATAATCTGTACAGCATTACAGATCCTTATCATCATGTAAAAACTCACTGGTTAAGGTCACAGTGTCCTGAAAAAAAGGTTGTCATTGACGCTTTCCACAATCCACCCTGGAAGAGAGGATTTGGTATGCCAGCATGGGGTGTCAGCAGCTTGCAGCAGCATTTTGTTTATAGGCGTACATTCTCCTGGTCTTCCTCTTTCCTCCACTGACTTCATTTGCCTGTTTGGATTTATATCTGCAAATATCAAAGAATACCTTTGGAACATGCCACCTAAATTCCACCCTCAGCATTTCTAGTTCAAAGTGCTGCAACTGGTTCTAAATATAACAACAGTACATCCCAAATTCACTTTCTTTTCTCATGTTTGTTTATCAATTCATGCCAAGAAACTACAGAAAAAGAGAATTTATGCATCATTTATCATTCTGACAAAATCCATCCTGCCTTGAAAAACAGGTCATTTATGTTGCATTCCTCTTTCTAAATGTCTTCTTTCTTTACTCTCATCTGTCAAAAGACATAAGAAAAAATATTTCTGCTGTAGAACTAATTACTTTAGTAAAAATAACACTTTGAAATGGTGTTAAATGTTTGCTGGTTCTACCTCTTCTGATTGCTTTTTATTTCTTTTCCAGACCTTTGGTGCTGATGATGTTGTGTGCACAAGAATTTATGTAAGAGAGTAAAAACATCAATTTACTTGTCATCTGGGATGAAGTGGAGAACTGTGAAAACCCCCAGTATAACGAATATCTGTGTGTGCTGTTACTAATGCAGTGTTGTATGTGACCGTGTGTGTTATATCTGAACCCAGATCCTCTGTTAAGTGTATTTTGCTTTCATTTTTCATTTCAGACACTATTCCTTCCCACTTTTATGCCATCAATTTTCATGTCTGCTTTGTATTTTGTAGTTGTCACTTGCTATGGTTTCCTCAGTTATTAAACTTATTGGGCATAACTCACAGCTGTTTGGGGGTGTTTTTAATTGAAAACCCAGCAGTGCTTTGATTAGGACTGAAACACTTTTTACCCTCTGCTGAAGTCAGTGTGGAGTTTCCCTGCCGTCGGCAGGTCCTGTGCTGTCAGGCAACACAAAGGGCTGGAGAGCAAGTGGATGGAAAGGCCTTTCATAGAGCTGTTCTCTCGAACCCAGAGCTCTGCTTTGTTCCTTCTTTCTGTCCTCTCTCCTTCTTTCTCATCCCTTTTGTCCTCTCTTCCTCTCTGTTGAGGAAAAATTTGTGTATCCTGTGATTGCTGGGACTGTGATTCAGCTGAACCAGACAAGACAAGGCGAGATCTTTCTCCTCTTTCCTGCTGCGTCTCTGAAGAATGCCCAAACTTCCCTGTTGAGACACGCATTATCCAAGTACAAAACCCAGCTGTAACTACAGGACAAATAACATTGTGATAATGATTAATACTTTTTGTCATCACACCCAATCACCTCAAGCATGATCAGAGAGCCAGAAAAATCTGCCAGACTTTACTTGTTTTGGCCATAAAAAAATAAAGCTGAGGAATGCTGCTTTTGTCCTACCTTCTCACCTGTGACAAAGAGGCTTCATTCTCCCTCCATGTTAGGACTCTCACTTTTGGTGATTCAACGTTTCATTCTTTGAGCAGCTAAGTGTATCACAAACCAGGGCCATAGTTCAAGAATGAAAGAAACACCAAATTTAATGTATTTATTCTGGCTCAGAGTTCTGGCCCCAGCACTATCAAATATTAGAATCAAGCTGAACAGACATTCCACTAATGAACCAGATAGTCTTCGGTTCTTCAGCCTTCAAAGTATCTGGAGATTGAGACTAGAAGCACTACTTATTTTAGTGCAATATACAAGCTTATCTGACCAGCTTTTATCTTTGCAAGAATAATTTTTCTGCTTCATGTCACACAATCATACAAGATTTTTAAGAGGTTCAGTGTTAGCAGAATATATGCCCTGTTCACTGGATTGTGCTCACTCTTTAGAACAGGAAAATAGGACCAAAACTTACTCATCTTGGGACATCCATGACAAATTACTCTGTCTCTTCATCCCTCACATAGCTATGCAGAGAAATCCCCTTTGATAGGATTGTCAAACTGCCATGGAGAAATCAGCCAGCTGTTCTATTTATTGCAGTGTGGCTACAGAAGCACAAGAGGAGAGAAACATACAGTGTTTTCTGTCTCCTCTGCTCTGACAGGTCATGCTTGCTTTCTCTGCCATCAGCACTCAAGATACCATATTGCAGCTGAAAAGAGGGTTCTTTTCTTCCACACTCTAACCTTAAGCCAAATCCTATTTCCGAGACCTTAGTTCTATTGGTATCAATTAAATACAGTGCATGTTGGCCCACACTGAGGCAGGGGCTGAAATTAGTTCATTGTGGTTCAGATACAGCTGAAGAATGAAGTAAGAATGAAACCATGAGGGGGGGTGACAGGGATCTATCTTTATTTTCTATCTTCTTTTAAGATTCAAATGAAAATAGTTGGGTGTTTTGTTATAAACAAGTTCCACTTCAGGAGTTTCTGGATCTGCTTGTGCAATCAGCTGTGCCAAAGGGACTCCACAAAAAAGTGCCAGGCTTTGAGCTAGCTCAAAGCTGCTCAGGGATGCAGACAAAACTCTCTTGCCACATCAAGGTTGGCCAGTAAATAGCACTGTATTGCAGGACGTGTTGGCACAAGTCATATTCCAGAGCACCAGGAGCCCACCAACACCACAAAGACTCTGCCTCCACCTCCAAGAAGGTGTGGGGTGGATGTGGGGGCTGGTACAAGTTGAGGACGCAAGTAGTAGAGACAAAGCCAGTGAGTAGCAGGGCTGTTTTGCCATTCCAAGAAAATATGCCACTCTTAGCAATTACCTTTTCCACCTGTGTCTAAAACAGCCCTGATACACAGTTTGTGAGAGTTCAGCAAGGTATTGGCATGAACCTCACACTGTCTAAAGGGAGTGAGTGCATTTAATGGAAGCAACAATTGCTGTGTTTCATTTCTAGGAAGGCTCAAGCTAAGCTGTTGTGCTGCTCAAGCAAATATCCTTCAGAAAACTTTCCCATCGGCTGGAAAATACCAAGTCAGGTTTCCATCCAGTTGGCAACTACTATCCAAGTAGTAAAGCATGAGCTATGTGACGAGCTTGTAAGAGTTATGATTAAAAACAGGCTCTGGAGATATGAGCTACCCTGAATAACTGGGAACTGTCTTCTTCCAAGCTTGAAGCTGTTCCCCTAAGCTTTGTTTGCAGTCTGGCATGACAGAAGTTCCTTTCTTTAATAATTTCAGTGTGGAAGCTTCACCACTTGATTGACTTTTGTGAAGTTACAATAAAGTTACTGGTGCATGGGTAAATTCCTATGTACAGAGACTAGAACCGGTCCAGGGTGTTAGTTTCATGGCTCATTGTTGAAAGTGCAAAGGCCAAATTGAGTTTTGTGAGTCCTCTTGGATTTAAAAGCCTTCAAATCTAGGCATTCAAGGATTTGGAGTGAATTTACTGGCCAAAAGCCTTGCAATTGTCTCCTGCCTTTTCTTTTCATTGCTGAGATTAAGCTCCTTTGGGAACATGGAAGTTGAATAATGCCATAGTGGCCAACAGAGACGGTTTTATTGACTTTTTGTGTAAAAAGTCGTGAATTCACACCTCGCCTCTCCTCCAGATGAGGTAGTAGAAGCAGAGTAGAGTTACTGCAGCTTGCATCCACAAAGATTAAGTCTCATGATGTCGGAGGGTTAAATCGTGTCTTAGCAGAATAGGGTCCTAAAAGCTTTGGGTGGCTGCTCTCTGCTCACAGGGGGGAGGAACTTTTCTCAGCAAAGGTGCCAGGACAATGGAGCACCTTAGGATTACATAAATTCTTTGTTGATTATTTGATAGCATGTGGGAGTCTGAAAAGGGCCCCAGGGATTTCACAGATACTGTCTTCCAGATTCAAGTCAAAGAGACACTGTCTGGGACTCTAGGTAATCAGCCAGGGGCAGAGCCTGGCTCACAGTTATGTGTATCAGTGAGGAAGCAGAAGCTTCCCCTCATGCTGCTATGTTCTAACACTTTGTCACTTGGGCTGGAAACCCTCTGCGGTTCCAAGCACTGCCTGGTGACAAACATGGCCCACCCCTGTCTGGATGGCTGCTGACTGACCACTGTATGCATAAGCGTCCCCCCATCTGCAGTCTTGCGTGTCCCTGTGCCCTATAAGCCAGATTCCTGAGCTCTGCAGTGCTCGATGCTCGTGGCCAAAGGACTTTCTGACCATATAAATGAATGCATGAGAGAACCTTCCTTGTGAGTTTCTTGCATGCTACTGTTTATGTTTGAGAGCATTTCTCCACACAAAGGCAGCAGAATACAGCCAGCTAAGAAAGTCAGAAGTCTTCCTCCTTGAAGTATAAAGGCTTTGTCTTGCCGTTGCCTGAACAGTCCTTGAATGGATAAGTACAAGTGAGTATTCAGTATTATGCCTAAACACAACTTTCTACAGCTACTTTAGATATCCTGTGTATCCAAGACATCTGCACAAAGCTGTATCGTCAGGAGAGCTGTGCCCTTTTTTGGAAAGGCAGCAGTAAACCAGGGACAAAGCCTGAGGGCATTACAACTGAGGTGGCTGTGACTGGGCAAGTGACTGCCAGCCTCTGTGCCTGCAGGCTTGGGACTGAACACTGCACAGGCCACGCTGATAACCAACTGCTACAGCGAGACAAAGAAAGGGTTATACAGATATCTGCAGCAACCTGGCATTTGGGTAACATTTCACAACAACAAGACTTGCCCACATGAGTGGAACACTAAGGATCCAGCGGCCATATTCTCTGCCCTAAGGCAAGAAGAGTTCATTTTAGGATTTTCCTTTGATTTTCCATACTTTATTCTTAAGCTGCTTTCATAAAACATTTATTGTTTTTCTTCAGGAAAAATAAACATCCTAGCCAGTAAACAGATCAGACAGTGAAGTAGGATTCAAAATAATCCCCTGTGGGAAACTCAAAATATGAAAAAAATTCTCAGCCAGAAATGTGATACTGCATTGAACAGTTCAGTTCACACATATCTGTCCCACCAGCTCTTTTTGTGTGGATCAGAGCTGTCCCACTGCATGCTGTATGCTCTGCAGACCTAGTGCTGCTTTAGCTCACGTGATCACTTCTTGCACACTGAGTGCAAAGAGAACTATTTCTGCTGACAGGAAGCCCCAAATCCCACATGGCTGCAGAATCCAGAGTCTTTGAATCTTTTTAAAATACATGCTCTCTGAGCACTGCCGTGTCAGAAGTGGAACAACCTGATGCTCCACTGACATGATCTGTGGCAGACACACAGTTCTTTTGCCATGTTCTCAGAACAAAGAGGAACATGGCAGCTAAACTCTTTTACAAGCTTGATTAAGATTTGCTGTTAGAATTTGCTGTATGGTCACCTACTGCAACCAGAGAAGAAGGTGGTGAGGCTTGAAATGGTTTCTGCAGCAGACAATACCATGGCCTTCTACCAGACACTGCTCTCTCCTGCACAAACCAGCTGCTCACAAGGAGAGGCAGTTCAGTTGCTCAAGCAGAAAGGATGTGACAGCCGAGGTGACTGTCTGAACTACAGATTTCTTAAAAGCCCTGCAGATATGTATCTCAATGTTAATCTTCACAGGATGTTCCTGTGGAGCTGGGGGACTGATTTCATCATGAGTCTGATGAGTTCACAGAAAGTTTTCAAAGGGCTGGAGCTTTCGTGTCTAAGTAGCTGCTGGGAGATAAAGGTGCAATTGGAGTCGCAGTGGTCTTACAGAATTGCAGACAGGAATAGCTGTAGTGGGTCAGTGTAAAGATCCACTCTCCTCCAAAATTCAGTGCCTAAGACTCTTCCCTGAGACTCCTGGGAGCATATCAAAGTTACTTGGGAAGATCTTTTGAGCACTAATATATAGTCCATGTCAGTGCTGAGATTCTGCTGCTTTTAAGAGGTTGATGATTGCTGAAGCTATTGCTTTCTATTTCTCTTGCTGCAGTTGGGAGATTTTTAAAATGTTCCATGTGTGGAAGTTTATGTAGAATTGACTCTAAGCCATAATGATGCGTAGTCAGTCTGGAACATCTAAATAATGACATTAATTTGCACGATCCTCCATAGGGTGTGCCAGGACATCAGCAATGAGTGCAGTGAGAAAGTCTGTCTCTGAAGTAAGCACCTAATAACTCTTTTTGCAGGAGTTTTTAACACTGAGCTTAGGCATGTGGCAAGGCTAGAGACTGAGAACATATTGCAGTTATTATGGAGCTTGAAGTCCAAGTTCCTTTTAAGGCACGTCACCAGTAATGTGTTTTAATCAGAAGTATTTTAGTGAAGTAAATTGGAAGCATCTGGGCCTGACGGGCATCATGTTCTCTCAAGTGTGATTTATTCCATAATTCCTTTAATGAACTTGGTATCAATACTATCTGATGAATAGGAAGAATAAACAGTAAGGATCTGTAATGCTTTCCATTAGTACAAGTTATACAGAAATGTTTCTGTTGTTGATTTTGTTGCAGCAACAAAAGAAATCTTCAAAACAGGTCACAAGGCAGTTATGGGAATGGCCAGAGTTCTGTACCCATTGCAAGGTACCATTTTCAGGTCTTCCTTGCTATTGTTTAAGTAACAGGAGAATTAGTTAATTCACTGATTTACTGCAAACATTTCATCCTGCTGGAAAAATATCTAAGAATATCCTCCAGGACTTGGGATGGGGGACACTTTGCAATGTTTCTCCTGGCGTCATAGTCAGGGGCCCAAGCAGTATCGACACAAAACTGTGTTTTCAAGAAAGGGAAGAAGGAGGCAAGAGAGGTGTAATGTGTGTTTGTCTACGTGTGAAATAGCCATCATGTCACAGGACCTGGTTTTCACACAGCTCTAGTAGCCCTAGATAAAGATGAACACAATGCTCTCTTGCTTTTCTTTCAGTTTATTAGAAAGTGACCCATTTTGTTCAAAAGTTATTCACTTCTACCTGACTGAAAGATAGAGAGATGGCATGACTGAAAGACCTCCCCCCAGTCTTGGGAAACCAGGCTGAAATACAATGAAAGATGTACAGGTGACACAGTTTTAGTGACAGAAGGAATACAGTACTCTCCTGCAGGTAGGGTGAATGGTGCTATGAAATGAACCATTCCATTATTTTCCCAAAGCTTTTTGATTTTACTGTGGGGGTTGACATTGTAGCACATGAGATTTTTCATATGAACACAAATAGCTCTTCCCCCTCTCACCATAGATAGTACTTAGTGTGTTAGCATGTCAGTGGGGAACACTCTGTATTGTATATCAAAGTTTTAAAAATCTCAAATATAATACTTGGAAGCATAGAAGGATCTCAGCATAAAGCCCTGAATCTGTTCCAAGGTAGGGAGGAGGAGGAGAGAAAGGAAATTAATAACTTTTTCTATCACTTTTTTCCTTCTTGATTTTGGCTGAGAAACAAAATTTAAGGAAGCGTTTGGATACTTTGTCATAATTAAAAGCCTGGGAAGAGCTTCTTTGTAGGCTTTTATAACTTACATGTATTTGAACAAATTGCTGTATAGCTCCCTAAACTGTTTGACATTTGCTCTTGTTAGGGCAAATTATGATTACATTTAGTTCTGACCCGGATATTTTTTAAAAGAGTAAGTTGCTCTCTGCTAAGTTTAAACAATTGCATGTGCTAAATGCTTGTAATAAGTGCAGTGGTCTGTTAAATTAAGCCTGAATTTATTCAGGATATGTTCATTTTATGAATACTTTTGAATAAGTAATTATCATTTTGCCCGCAGCCTGTCATTTGGATGCTGCAATAATTAGGCTGCCCATTAGCCAGATTTCATCATCTAATAACACTAAGTAAATACAGAGGGAAATTGAGGAGAAAAAGTTGGTATCTTGAAGAAGATATTGGCATAAGAATTTAAAATACATTTCTCTATAAGCAAGACAGGAGTTAACTGTTAAGTTTCTGGAGCCAATTCAACAGTGCCACAGTCCTGGCATTCCTCTCTCAGGCAGCAGCTGTCACAGCTGGGTGGCTGGAGGCAGGGGCAGCCCGTGGGGATGGCGGGGGGCCACCACTCTTTGTCTTGGGCTGGTAAAGAGAACAGTTCACATAGCTGGTCGTAAACAGATGAGATCAGGCTCAAGGAAATTATGAGAACCTACAAACATCACGATGTTCACTGGCTGAGAATGGCATGAATCTCCCTCTCAGTTAACCAGTGCTGGAGGCACATAATCGCCCTGGTATACTGCACTCTGGGTAGCAATTTTAAACTTATTCCTATGAAATTGCATTGTTGCTTTGCAAGGATTTTACTACCATAGTTACCCACATATATGTAAAGGCACTTTTTAAAATAAAGTCTTCTGTCTGTAGTTTGGACAAATGTTCCCAGTGGAGTCCACTGACTTTCTGCACTGTCCAGAGTTTAATATTGCTGCACAGATGATGGAAGGAACTAGCTGACTTTGGAGGGTTATCCATGGCAATAAAATGTGAGAAGACCTCATGGAGCAACAGGGTAGAGGATGCAATACACAGAGCCAGTGCCAATCAGCAACCCAAACTTGGCTTTGGCCAAGGAAGCAGCTCTTGCTCCTCCTCTGCCCATGCCTGAACAGAGTCAGCCTTTCTGGCTGAGTCTAGGAATAAGGTTCAGGAATGGAGGAAATGACAGGAAGGTGAATGGTCAGGAACTGCAGCCATGAACAGAAGGTGTTTGTTCAGGACACACTTCTATCCCTTGAAAATAGATGCAAGGGTGTCCTTATATTTAACAATGTCTTACATAGCTTTTTCACTCCACCTAGCTAAGGTTTCAGTCCTGCAAGCTGTGTTCAGTGCTGCTCACCTGACAGCAAGATGGTTCCTTGCTCGAAGCTGCTTAGGATGTGCTGTCCAAGCACAAAGACACTTCGGCACCAGGAGATCTTGCTGCAAGGCTGCTCAGGGAAACTACTGGTGTAGGCATAAGGGGTTTCTTTCAGAGTTCGTTTCTAACTATAAGAATAGCAACAGTGCCTTTTGTATATGACTTTAAGGGCATAATTTGTCTTACATTGGTATAATAACTACTGTCTTCTCATGCTTAGTGTTGCAAGAATAGCCAGAAGGCAGTCAGCCTGCATGAGCCTTCACGAGAGATGTTTTCTCCACAACACGTGGCAAAGTCCTCCATTGTTTCTGGGAATCTTTGTAGCTTGAATGCATTGTTCTGCTTGTCATCCATGTGCACGATAAACTGGGCACTTTTGACTATTGTCTTATAAAACTGTGGCTAAGAAAATGAAACGGCCTTTTATTTTATTTAGGCAAAAAAGCGATTTATGGAAAGACACATCCACTTCCCTGATGGGAAGTCCATGTGTGCTTTAAGCCCCAGAGCAGACTGTGGGCTGAGACTGTGCCTTTGCCATAGTTGTTACCATTGGTATTATTGGAGAGCACAGGAGGACTGAGCCCCTCCACTGCCCCCAACTCTACTGTGCTGAACAAAGACGGTTTGAGGCCCTCCCAAGCTTCAGCCTTTGTAAATGCCCTGGGACAGTAGTCCTGGGGACAAAAAGGCACCCTCCTCTTCCTCATGGGGTTCAAATTATCTACACGGAGGTTGTCATCTCTTAAATTTCAGTGGTGAGATGGGGGGACAGGAGGCAGATTAAAGCAGCACAGAAAATAAATCATTCACACAGCCTTGCTTCAGTGCCTCCTCTCTCAGCTCTCCCCACAGCAAGTCCTTTCTCCAGAGCCACACCATTTTCACTTCACTGGGTTTTTGGCCTCAGTCAGTGTCTGGGAAACATTGCCCCATCTGTTGGGGGGTGTGTGTATCTCAGGCAACTCTAACTTCCATGAAATGAAGCTGTGCTCAGCTTTATCTAGAGTTACAGCTGAGTGCATCCAGCTTGGTTGGGCAGCCATGATAACTGGCTGAGCCTCTTGGCTTCATCTGGTGAAAGGTAAATGACTGAAAAGATGAAAACAGGGTTTTTTAATTGCCAACCACTTGAATCAATAGGGAACTCTGCATGCTACTACGTGTGGTCTCCATGGACCCCATATGAAAGATGAAGGCAGCTGTGACCTCGCTTCATCACCCTTGCCTCAATCAATAGCTACCAGCTTTTAAAGTCCCAAAAGGTGTGATTAAGTCTCTGCTGCATGAAGTTAGCGTTTCCTAGCATATAGCCCATTGTCCTGACTGAAAGGACCTAAAAGCCCTTATTTTGTGAGGGTTAATGACCAGATGTCCCTGGAAGGAAGCCCATCAGCCCTGGGCCTCAGTGCCAGAAATTACTGCAGCTGATTTCATTCCCCTTTGCATCTGTGTTGTAGCTTCAGTGGCAGCATGAAGCATTTCATAGACTTTACTTAGGTAAAGGAGTCTATGGGTGCAGGGATAATCCCAGTGATGTCCTGGGAGGAGACTGGAGAGAGACTGGTGCTATTCTGTTCTATTCTATTGCTCTTAGTCTATGAGAGGGTGCTTCAGAGGGATGCAAACTCAAACCCTTCTGAACCTGGGAGTGTGATAGTGCATGTTTCAAGTCCATAAATGTAGCACTTTCTCTGGAGCAGTCCCTCTTAAGAAGTGAGTGCTTGTGTAACTATAATAGTGCCAGCAAGGCCTGAATCAGACTGTCCCCTTGTAACAGCAAGGCTTTAATAATGCATGAACAGGACAATTGCACTGTCTGTGTGAAAACAGTAAGGACTAGTTTATGGTTTGCAACAGTAGATGCTTCAGCACTTTTAACAGGAAGGGAATGGGCAGGGTACTTTGGAGAAAAAAATAAAGAAAAGGTTGCCTCATAGGGTGTAGGTAAATGACACATTTAGGAGACTAGTATTGATACATCATTCTCAAAGGGCCATTTCAATGTCACCATTTTCATGCAGAAATCTAATAGTACATACTTTAACTTAAAAGAGCTCTCTGAGTAGCTGCCTTTCTTGTATTTTTCTTTCACTCTGTTTCATTATTGATCCCAGAGCTCTGGAGGCTGTGAGGACGCCTCACTTCAAGGAAAACACTGAGAGTACCCTGCTCTCCACATGGTGTATTATTGACAGTACAATTGGATAGGGAATTTGGTTAGCACAGTGTAACCAGGGTATGTGGTAATTACTGGAGCATCATTATTAGCCTTATGGCATGTTTTTGCAGTTATTAATTGAAACTTTTATCTTCCTTTGCACATTAGAATTCTGAAAAACATTGAATAGCCTTAATAAATCTCTAGTCCCTGTATCCAGCAGCAGCTTAGCTTTTGGAGAAAGAAAAGCCCTGGAAGTCTTCCTTCCAGGCAGTTGTGCCTTGCAGGTGAGCCTGCATGTAAGGACAGATCATTAAGGATTTGCTGCTCCAGGATGGAGGCAGAAATAAACTTACATATGCATAGAGTATGGAGCACAGATGAATCCAGCCATGGTTCAGTCTGAGTGCAAGATTAGTTTCCTTTGAAATACCATCAGAAAGCATTTGCTCACAATGTAGGTCATAGCAACAAAGGCTATGGGAGTGATTGACTGAAGGCTAAAGGAGTGAAGCTGAAATTACCTATGTTCAACAGCTGTCTAAGTCTAAGCCAGATGTTTGCAACATTGAATATTCTGTGGCAACAGAGGTCTGTAGCCACGTAGACCCTGTAGTGGGAAGAAATTGAATTGTACATTTCTGTAAGTCCACACAACTAACTCTCCTACCTGTGCGATTGCTAGAAGTCTCTGCTTCTCTTCATGCTACAAGTGTGCCAAACACTATTTTCACAGCTAGCTCATGCTATGTTTTTTTCTACTGCCTCACTTCCTTGCCCTGAATAAAATAATTGTTCTTTGAGCTCAGTACACGAACCAAACATTGAAAGAGATTAAGATGACCAGCAGATGATGGGAAACAGAAAATGCAGCTAGACTCATTCAGCATAAACAAATATTTTGAGGCGCACTGCTCAGGCACTGATTAGTTTGCCAGCTGTAGGCAGAGCTGCAGAGGAAATTAAAAAGGTGGATTATGCTGAAAACTGCAGAGGGAAAGAAACTGCAGCGGGGTACACTTATTCATAATGCAGCAGGGAAAGAATGGGGTTTAGACTAGGATCTGCTGGATTTTAGGATTCTTGCTTCTTTGAGAGAGAGTCTGTCTGCGAGACACTTTCTATACCGTCACACCAGCAGTGGAGCGGAAACTTTTTTTTTTAACAGGCAGGAGGAGGGGGGAAAGCCCTGCATAAAACCCAAGCTCTCATAGGAGGAAAATATCATATGTACCTTTTTAAAATCCCTCACGATGCAGCTGCAGATAATGAAGACAAATGATTCCTTCAAAATAAAGGTAATAATGGAAACAGGCTATGCCTAGAATTCACCTCAGCTTTAGATTCTGATGGCAACAAAGGTAATAGCATAATGGAGCCTATTAATGTAGTAAGAGGCAGAAATAGACAAAAACTACAAGGATGAAGGGTTACTTAAATTCTCCAAGAGATGTGTACAAAAGAGTCTGAGGCAGGAAATCGTCACTGAGATCATGAAAGCATGAACAGACATGATGAATATCAGAAGTATATTATGGCCTCTCTACCTTTATTTGCAGATAGCAGGAGTAACATCTCTAGTGCCCTCTTCAAAATGAGATATCTCAGCAAACAGTATTAAGTAGAAAACAGTCAGGATGTTTTCAGAAATACACTTCTTTCTGCCAAGAAACATCAGTCAGGCCCCAAACCTCTCCTGTTAGGGATGGAAGATAAACTATGAAAACTCGGTAGGTTCAGGGTAGTATTTCTACTGAAAAAGCAGCCACTTATAGAAAACATCCCAGTAATTTTGGCATTCAATAGTATTACAAGAGACATGGGAAAATTTGTTCCAAGTTCCTCTTCCTGTTTCGATGATGCCATTAGCTTCAGTCAGATGATATAGAAGATGCCTGCTTTTGGTATGAGCTTTTTGGCAGCCTGGAGATTCTCCTAATCCCTGAAAGTGATGAAAAGATCTGAGAGAAAGAAAACTAAACTGTATGCACTTCTAAAACAGAATACTGGTCACCTTATCAGTTCACACTTAATGCTATCTAATAATGCAGCAAGGCTGGAGTGTCTTTTTGTGTTACTTCCTCTGATTTTTAAGAAAATTTGGGGCATAATTTAAATGAAATTGAATTTTAAAAAATATATTTTGAGCCAGAGAGGGAACTGAGAAAATTCAAGGATGGGGTGAACCATATGGGGAAGTAGGAAGCCTGGTTCATTTCTGTCAAACTCCTCACAGCATTCCTGGATGATAACGCAGGCACTGCCTGAGCCCTCGTGAGCCCTGAGCAGCAGGGTAGGCCTGTTCTATGTACAAAAAATACAAAGTTGTCACTAAGGTCTGGTAAGAACAAGGCTGTGGGTGTAAGGGACACGCACCACTGTAATAGCTGTACTTAGAGATCAGTGCTGAAAGAACAGCTGGCAGCCTATGTTAATAGGGTTTTATCTGTTACCCAAGGAGAACAGCACATATATCATGGGAGTCTGTGATCTAGAGGGAGACTGACTGCTAACTTCACCAGGATGGGTTAGAAATGAGGCCCTTCAAGGCCTCTCCTCTACTGATTTATCATTTCAAATACTTTTGAGAATCTATTTCACAAAGCCCTTGAAACCTCAGCCTGCGCCTTTTTGAACTTGCCCTGCTAGCTCTCTTACTTTCACACATTTGCAAAAACCCCCAGAGCCACAATATCACCCTTCTTTAGAAAACCTGCCTGTGCCAAGCAGTGTCTGACACACAGGGCAGTGCTGTGGGAGCAGAAGGGCCGTGCCACCAGTCCTGATGGTCACTGGTACTCTGAGCTCCCTGCCAGCTCTCAGATGCTGAAGCCATTGCAGCGGGAGCAGTCTCTGTTACACGTGCACAGTCCACATCACAGTGGGGTCTGGGACTGGCGGCAGCAGTATATTTCTGCTAAACAGAAAAATACTGCTACTAAGAGAACAAAGACTTTCAGCTGTGATTAACATTTTATTGCCTGGGCGGTAGGTATCAAAGGGCTTTCTGGCTCTTCTGGAGCCACTTCAGCCCAGTTGGATTAAAATCAGCACAGCTGTTCCCCAACTGACTTTAAAAATGCTTCCAGTAAATGCCACTTCCTGCTGTTGCTGTCCCTCCTTCTGGAAGCTGCATCATCCTGCTCAGCTTAGCTCAAAGACTTGCTCTTCTACTCCCTCCTCCTCCTCTTCCTCCTCCTTCCCTGTGCTGTGTGTTTGCTTTAGACCTAACAGTCTCTATCCCTATATCCTGTGCACTTCCCAGCAACAACCTTCAGCACAACATTGATGAAGGGGATGGTGGGGGTTACTAGTAAGGAAATGAAATTGCCCACATGAACAAGTGAGGCTGTGAGTATGGGAGATGCCAGGTTACTCCTGCTCTGCTCTCTCCTCTACACTGGGCTTGGGCACCAGGACTGGATGCTCTACCTGGCTCTTCCTGCACTGATAGATAGGTGAGCTCTGCTGTGGCCAGCCAACCCCCTGTGTGCCAGGGGGCTGCTCAGCAGAGGCAGGACAGCTATTTCCTTGGACAGGCCATGTGAAGGTGAAACTTTCAGATAGTGAGGACTGTAAAACCAGCAATAACAAGTGTTTCTGTCTCTGCTGTGGATAAAAGGGTGCAGAAATCTCTAGTAGCAATGCAGGGATGAAGAGGAGCTGGAAGAGTCTAACTGCACTTGGAAGTGAGTAACAGAGAGTGTAAATTTAAAAGAAAATAGTTCAGAGTGTCTGTGCAGAAGAAGCCAGGACAGCAGGACTGGAGCAGCTCCTCTTATGTTAAAGAGCTGCAGATGGGTGATCCCAGTGGGATGCTGAACAACAGAGTGACAGAAGTAGGGTTCAGAGTTGTCTAAGCTCCTTTGATATCTCTCTAATGCACGACCATGCTCTAGCCTAGATTTCACTCTATCCCTAGGATGCAGATGCCACCTGCAGGATCCACTTGATCCAGCCTCCTGCAAGCTACAATAGCTGTGAAGGGAAGATCTAATTCTAGCAGTCAAAGAAGTGTCAGAAGAGAGACTCCATCTGCCTCCCTGCCTGCACCCCAGGAAGGAAGCACAACCCTTTTTTGTGGAGCGAGCTGCAATGGTGCATGGCAGGAAAACTGCCTCTCTCAGCCAGGGTCCAGGGGTGGGGGAGATTGGTTTGCTCAGGCACGCCTCCTATTTTAGGTTGTAAGTTGAAGGTCTCTCCTTGTAGAGTGAGGGGCTTTCCACCTCCAGTAAAAGTGTGTTTGATAGTATTTAGACTGAAAGACTGGAGTTGTCTGCTCCCACAGCAGATTTCTCTCCCAGTATGCCTCATACACAGGTCTGTGGGACTCTTACCCTGTGCTGACTTGAGGACCATTTTCTAAGATAGATGATACAATGTTCCTAGCTCAGACTGTTAACAGTTTGTAGGAAGGACAGATATAGTTTTGAGTGGTCATTAGCTTTAGGAGTTGGGGGTTATCTTGCTAAAAGCCTCAAACAGTGCAATATATTAAGAAGTCCTGAGTACACCCCCAACATCTCTCTGTTGTTTGGGTCACAGTGACTGAGCTCAAAGCACAACTTGCTTTGAGCAATAACTCGCAACCACATCCCAGCTCTCCAGAAAACAAAAACAGCAAGTGGCTTGTCCTGCTGTGGAGGTTTCCATGGATGACTAAGGACTGTTAGGTGTGGATGAGCTGTCATCACATTAGAAGCATTTAATAGCAATCAGCAGTTAAGAAGAGCTTTAACACCATCCACGCTGCCCTTATGCACTAGGGAATTGCAGTGCCTAGTGCTGAAGGGTGTTACTTAATGACTGTTTTTGCCAACTGTCACTAAATCCTCCAAATTTCTTTCTTGTGTATGTACGCAATGTGTTCCCTGCTGCCGTCCCTCTCTGAGGGGATGGAGCTCTGGGCTCTCTACAGCTGGGATGCACCCAACAGCGGTGCCCAGCATTCCACCCCCCTGTCACCTTCTTCCCTGCAGGTGTGAAAAACGCCCATAGTGGTACTTGCCAAATTAAGCTTTCTCCTGCAGTGAGTGAGGAAAGAAAGCAATTTGGCTCTCCAGAGCATGTATGAGCAGATGGCAGGTGAGCACTGCTTTCCTGAGAAGGAAAACACTTGTTCCCAGAGGCCAGCAGTGCCTGAGCTCGCAAAAAATCCTGAGGTAAGAAAGCTGAACTGTGCCTCCCCTCTCCCTTTCCAGCAGCATTGAGGAAAGAAGGCAACAGATGCCATCCATTTAAAACAAGCATGTCAGTAACAACCACAGCCTGAACCAAACCAGATGTGATCTCTAGGGCTGTTAAGCCTGATAATTCACAGACTGCTCTAAGAGCTGGGCAGTGTAGCTTGAGGTTCCCCAGTCGCTTGTTGCACTTCCTGAAATGAAGACCTCAGGCTCACAACTCAGAGTTCAGTTAATCTGCCATCAGCACAAAAGAGTCCTTCTTCTTCCTGACATCTCTGGGAAAAGACTTTGCACACACTTAAGACTCTGTTGAGTAACTAGAAAAGGCAATTTTTCAAGATCTCTAATGATACAGGAGGCCCAACAGTGGTGCAACCTGGAAATAGGTGCCTAGTTTCAGATCAGCAAAAGTTCACCATCCTATTCCTCTATTAGATGATGTATTTGGAAGTAAGCATGTTTACTGAATTTCCCTTTTGGTACTAATAAACTCTTCACAGCAAGGCTGTTCTCCCCAACAATTTCTGCAGGATCCTGTATAAAGCACTTCTCTCACAAGTAAAAATCATCTTAAACACCTCTTTCCTTCATCTGGACAATAAAATGTACTGAGCCCAAGAAATAAGTTTTGAAGACCGGTTTCCATGGTACTTCAGCCTCTTCACATACCCAACCTGAACCTTAGAACAGTTCATGTGCTATCTCTAGATGTTCACAAGACAGCATTATCACCTGATTTACTAAGAGTCTGCTGAGTGCTAGGGAGGGACTTTTAGAGGGGTGTTAGAGTTGTGTACGTCTGTCTAAATGGCAGCTCTTGTAAGAAGAGCTTGAAACTGGATTTTTTATTTCCTGAGTGCCAGCATTTTAGAGGAAACATTATGACAGCAACTTGAATTGCCAGCAGTAAATCAATTAATAAACACCAGTTTGAGGTAACAAGTATTCCAAGTATGAGAAATCTAGGGAGTGTTATTTGTTAGCAGAGCCTTAGCATGGAACTTGACTTTCAGTGTCTTTTGTGACACAGGCTCACTCAGCACAGACTTGTTGCCACGACCTTGTGTCAGGAAGAAATGCTTTTTCCTCTGGCAGTTATTAATCTACTTACTTTGACATAAGGGATTTTGTATAGTTATTATAAGCAATATACAATAAAAAGTAAAACTTACATTCATGTTCTTGAAGATGACGTGGCAGCACTGAGGATACTGTATTACAAAAAAAAAAAAAAGTTTACAAAAGTAAAGATTGTATCTCAGACCAAGTGGTGTCAAAAAAAAAAATTCAGTCATGTTCTTACTGAAGTATCCAGCCTGCCATGTTCTCAGTTTAGAGCTCACCTAATTCCTGGGGCTTTGCTGCTGTGGCACAAGACATAGAAGAACGTGACCATTTGATTTTCTTCTTACAAATTGTCCAACCTGAATTTTACAAACCCTTTTTTCAGTTTGTTACTGAAATGTGACAACGTCAAAATGTCTTTGTGATCTTTTTATTCAGCTGCCCCAACTAGCCCCAACTTTCACTATGCATGGATAACTGTGTGTCTTACCCACTCTGTACATTCACTTGTGGATTTTAGACTCGATTGACCTAAATTTCTTAAGTAAATATTTCAAAGAGGTTTCCCAAATTTTCTTTCTAAATCTCATATATTCATTCAGTTAGAATAAAACCAGGTTGCTGTGTTATTTTTTCCATCTATAGGTAGTTATGAACAGTTTTCTCCCTTCCTCTAAAGATCTCTCACTGCCTTACAAGAACAGCATAAGATTTAGTGCATCTGAGCTTTAAATACAGCAGTCATATGGAAGCCAGGATTAGAAGCGATTTGATTCAAAGGGCCGTACTTCAAACTCCTGGGTCAACCTGCTTCTCCTGCAGAGGAATGTATGGCGTGGGTGCTGTCTGGTTGTCACTGCTACGGCCTTTCATCTGTCTTTAAAAGGAAAAGGGAGGAAGACAAAAAAGGGCACAACTTGAAAAGTGTCTTGCATTGCACTGGGTTCTCTCTATCTTGCTGTGGTCTCTCTTTTGTGATAATGCTGTGGAACACAGACCTGAGAGCAATATTCAGCTCAGCTTTCACCACAGCAAAACTGCTTTCTCTATTTGAAGGCTGAAATATGGTGAACAGCAATATTGAAATTCTCTCTGTGGAGTGACTGCCTTCCGCACAAGTAGCACAACGTAATTCCCTCTACTCACATTCTCGTCTTCCCTAAGACTCTGCTTAGCCTGCTTCTGTCAGCTCTAATTACAAACCAGCAATACTCATCCCCGCTTTCTTCTGGATAAGCTCTCCCTTGAATTTGACTTATTTCAGGATGTTGGATGCCAGCTGGGAAATGGAAAATACATTCTGGAAGCTGCAAAACCATCCTTCTTCCTAGACGGTCACACATTTCCCTCAGGGACTTAATTCTAAAAGAATCATATAAAAAAATGGTAAGCAGAACAGTGCACTAGCTCAGGTGGTAATAAGCGAAAAGAAAGAAAGTTTTCAGTATAAATTGAAAGCCAAACATTGTGTTAAAACCAAATATATATGGAATTTGCTTTCCAAGAGTCTGTCTGGTATGTAAGAAGGGCACAAACCTCTAAACATTTGCGGCTAAAGGATTTCTCATGTGAACAGGAAATACTCCACGCTGCCTAAAATTCCTGTCCCTGGAGGTACCTGACACACCGAAGTCAGCCTCAGCCAACAGTGGGAGATAACCAGCAGCCGGTTTGTCACTGGCATCCTGAGGACTGAGTCCTGCGGGTCTGGAGCGTCTCTGGCAAAGGAAAACAACCGGTGAGGGATGGTGCAGCACATCCCTGGAGACGCTTCTTATCTGAATTTGTCAAGGGACAGAGCTCCAGCATTTGTCTGCCAACACTTCATTTGCTTGTCACCCCAGCTCCCAGCACTGACCCCAGACACTCCTGCCCAATTCCTGTGGGAGCTTGTGCGTGGCCAGCATGAGAGGCAGCCATATGTGCTGGGGCAAAGGGACTGGGCTGGGCTGCAGCCCTCACTGCTTGTCAGGGCTCTGGCATGGGAAAGGACTGCACTGATCCAACAAGGGTAAAAGCTGTACCTGAGATGTCACACGTGAGTGATTTCTTCAAAGAGACAGCTTTGGGCACACTGAACATGCTTTACACAGCAGAATTTGGGGAGCCACTCTAGACACATCTTGGCCACATTTTCCACCACCTTTCCACCCATCCCGTTCCCTCTGCCTGCAGTCTGTCAGAGATATGCCAGACATCACTGTAACCTAGAAGAGGGAAAAAGAGGCTAGAATTAGGCTTGCTCATGCAGTTTTGAGTACAGTAATTGCAATCAGTGTGTCAAGTCCCTCTGTCACTGTTCAGGAAGGCAATGGGCAGTTTAGGTCAAAAGAGATGCAGGCAAAAGGGAAAATGGCTTGATTAGAGGCTGAGATGCAGATATCTTTTTGGTAATCTGCTTTTCTGCCTGAGCCTGGTGGTGGGTTCTGGCTGCATTAGTGTCTAAACCCTAGGTATTATCTATGTCTTATAGCCTGGACAAACGACTATTGCTTGGCTTGTTCACCACTGTGAGTGTGGCCTCATGTACTGCTACTGTTGCACTAAAGATGAAGACAAAAATAAAATTCCACCATCCAGCTAAGAAAAAAGCCTCTTATTTAAGAGGAAGAAAAGAAGAAAGATATGAAAAGGAAAAAGCCTGCTGAAGAAATCTAGCATCAGACACTAAGAGCAAGAGCCACGTTGGGCCCAGCTGTGGGACAGAACACTGAGCACACGCCTTTCCGCTCTCACCGTGGGCTGTGGTAATGTCCGTGCCCTGCACTGGGACTCAGCTCATGGAGACTTCTAACGGCCTGCCCCGGGAGAGGTTTGCTAGCACTTGTTTATTTCTTTAAGGGCCATCCTCCGCCATCTGAGCAGTGGGAGGCAGGACCACCGTGAGTTGTGCTGTGTTCCAAGCGCTGCTGCTGTGCCCGTGTGCCCGCGGGGCTCCGGTGAGCGCTACCCACAGCACCGGCTGTCCTTAGTGCCGCCCTGCTGGACGACGCTGGACCTGTTGGAGCAACTCCTGAGGAAGCCACGAGGCCTGGAGCACCTCTCCTATGAAGACAGGCTGAGAAAGTTGGGGCTGTTCAGCCTGGGAAGAGAAAGTTGTGTGGAGACCTCACAACGCATTCCAGTACCTGAAGGGGTCCTACGGGGAAAGTGGGCAGGAACTACAGAGATGGACAAGGGGGAATGGGTACAAATCGAAAGANTCCTCTCCCAGCTACTTCCGCCCTCTCGGCGAAGCCTCGCGCGATCTCGTGCTCTTTCCTCCCCGGCAGGGTGCGCAGTCTCGCGAGAGCGGCACCTCCCGCTACGGAGGGGCGGGGCGTGGGGCGCAGTCTCGCGAGAGCTGCCGGCCCGCCGGCGCCCCCCCGCCCGCTCCCCCACGCCGACATNGTGGGCGGGAACTACAGAGATAGGACAAGGGGGAATGGGTACAAATCGAAAGAGGGAAATTTAGCTTAGATATTAGGAAGATATTCTTTACTGTGAGGGTGGGGAGGCACTGGAACAGGCTCTCCAGGGAGGTTGTGTATGCCCCATCCCTGGAAGAGTTCAACGTCAGGCCGGATGGGGCTCGAAGTGTGACCGTGCGATCCGTGGGGCCCATTCTCCCCCTCAGCAGCGCACGCTGCGCTGCAGGGCGGGGCCGCGCCCAGGGCTGGGACAAGGCCGGCCCCAGGGGCACCGCCCCGCCCNGGCCCGCCGGCGCCCCCCGGCCCGCTCCCTCACGCTGACATGGTCGCCGGCGATGGACCCTCCCAGGACAGGTCGGTCACTGCGGGGACGGGGCCGCCTCGCCCGCCAGGACACCGCGGCCCTGGGCATCAGCTCGCCCTCTGCGCCGCCGAACGGCGGTGTCCCGGGCCGCGGGGGTCCCGCCGGGGGGGGAGCGGCCCCGTCCCCGCCCCGCTGTCTGCTCCCTCCCGAGTGTAATTTATTCCGGGCACCTAATGGCTGCTACGAGGTTTATTTTTGTCTCTTGTTCCCTTGACGTTGCCTTGGCGGTCAACGCGTTACGCTTCTTGCTGTATTAAAACCCATGTCTCTTATCTGCGCTGGTGAGGTGTCTTATCCTGTGTGTAGATGGCAAACTGAGACAACAAAGGTCAGGTGTGTTCAGGCTGTGCTGATGACCTGCATTGACCTGTATGTACCTACTATTACTGATGCTTTAAAAATTCACCTTAGTCACACATCTATATCACCAGGTGTCTCAATCTATTTAGAAACCTTTCTATATTGCACTTACTTACAGTCTAGAGCAACGTTATTTTTGGCAGAATCAGAAATAAGATTTCTCTTTGTGAGTCCTCAGTCAGTGCTGAAATATCCCGTTCGTTCGTGGCTGTAACTTTGTTTGTTTCGTCTCCCAGGAAGCCCTTACCAGCCCGCCGTTGAAGCTTTGGAAAGCCACCCAGAGAAAAAGTTTTACAATGTGTCGAAGCTCGGAGGCGCCAAGTATGGTACGATGCTCTCTGGGTGTAATTGGGGTGTACCAGCAGCAGACTGCACCACTGGCTGCCCTGCGGTGGCAGGAGATGCAATTGGGAATTCCTAATGGGTGTGTTTGGAAGCTGATCAATTCCCCATTTCTTAGTGCTTTATGGAGTTGGCAAGGGTAATACTTGTAGCTTTTTTTTTGGTAAGGAAGAAAATACAGATGTTTCTGCAGTTTTCAACAGTATTCCAAATCAGAAGAATTACACTCTTGAAAAAAATGAAGTGACAAAGAACTCCTATTTAATGCTTCAAAAATAAATACAGCTTTTACTGTAGTTTTGTACAGCTTCAAGGTGTTCTAGTTTCACCTCCCCAGCAGCCTCACATAGTGGGTGACTGTTTGCTGGAACATGGCTCCTGCTGCAGGGTGAGGTTTTGTGGTGCTCACGCTGTTGCTTAATCTCAGTTTGTCATTAGTATGCAATAGCTGTCTGTGCCAAAAAGACCTTTATTGGGTCTGCGTGTCCAAGTGCCTTTTAAAAACTCATAATGTTGCACGTGTGGTGGGAGGGAAGTCCATGCAGGGGAGGGTGCTTTCTCTGTGCCAGCTGGAACAGGCTTTAGTCTTGCAGGTAATCAAAGCATACTGGCGTTAGTCTCTCCCTTTGTTTTCATGTTAAACTGAAATACTTACATGGGGTACTTAGTAAAGGCATTTGGGATATTTTTCAGTTTTGCAAGGTCTGAATTCTTTATTCACGGAATTTGTGATATGCTTCTTGAATAAAAAAAATACCAGTGGATATTTCACTTTAAACCCATATTTGGCCACAGTTATTAACTGTCTGTTGTTTAAAGAGAAGAGAGAGGGGGGCACAGTGTCTGCTGAAACTTTGTGCAACAGCTGTGTGCTCTTGCAAATTTCCCCTGCTTGTAGTAACAAAGTCAATCTTTCAGATAAGCACACATGGAGGAAACTGCTTTTGTTTGTGGCTTGGTCCGGGGAGAAGCAGTGCTGTGGTAGTAACAAAACCAGGCAGTTCCACAGCAGTTTTTTGAAAAGCCTCATGACAGGAGTGGAACTAAAACAACAATATACAACTTTCTGCTAAAATGTGCCATAAAGCTTGCAGCAGCAGTGGGTATTCCTGAAAATATTCTCAGGAGTCTAAACAGACTGCACTAAGAGGGTCTTTGTCTTCCAGCAGAAACTCTTGTGCAGAAGCTGGAAGCCTCATGTTAACTTCAAAATGGCAAAATACTAAATAATGTCTAGACACAGTGTGGGACAGCACTGGTAGCAAATCCAGCATCTGGAATTGCTCACCGCATTTGTTGCTGGAATAGTTTTGAGTTTTACCTGTTTGCCCTCTGCCTTGGGGCTTCTGACTGTAATTTGACATTAATTGCTAGCTGATATTAATCAGATTACTAACGTAAATGTTAATTGATTTAGTTGCCAATTTTCTAGTGTTTAAGACTTAGGGGGAAAATGAGAAGAGCTCAGAAGGATTTAGGGCAGAGAGGACATGTGGAGATCTAGACCAGGCTCTTGCGGGGGCTGGAGCTGATGTGGGGAGCCTTTCACGATTAAGCTGTGCTGGTCTGGGAGGACAGAGATTCCACGGCCTCCCATGATCCTGTGCTTAACCGTGCCCCCTGTGAGCTGCTTTTCCCTTGTACCCAGTCCCAGTGTCCCTCCTTGCACCCTGGGACTTCTTCTTCTGTGCTTTCGCTGGGCACTTCTGCTAAGTCAGGCCTGCCCTTGGCTGCAGTCCCCACTGTGCTGGGCACCACAATCAGGCCACCATCTCCCCTGGGGGTGAGCCAGCCCAGCTCTCCCTGCAGCTCCTGTGTGTCAGGCATGGCACAGAGCCTCCTAGAGGGCCCCGTGCTGGATGTGATCTCATTTCTGGAGCTATCCTGTACCCTGGGAAGCCCCAAACTGCATAGCTTGCAGGAGCTTGCTGGTGCCTCATGAAGAGAAGCAGTTGCTTCTCCAGAGCTGGTGCTGAGCAGCCCCTGGGGCAGTGAGGTTTGTAACCCACAAGGAAGCAAACCAGTTCTCCTCTGGGAACCTGGCTTTTAAATCGAGTGAGTGGTGGCATGAAGGTTTGTTAGTCCTTTTTGAGGACATCTTTATACTCAAGTTTACTCAAATCTTAAAAGAGTGACTTGTCTAACTAGAAAACAGTGGGTATTATCTGCAAAAAGACACAGTGAGAACAGAGTCAGCAAATTCTATATTAATAGTTTGTGAACAAACCACTGTATTAGGTTGAGACCACCAAACCTTTTTTTTTTTTATAATTGAGCCCTGAACTTAATTGTTTCACCTTCCTCCAGCTAAGTTTTTTTGTATTTCTCACTGTTCTTATGAAGCGGTTTGCCTGCTTGGATGATGCTGAACACAGTGGGATTTGGGGGAAAAATGTTAATAAATCTTGATGTTTTTTCTTTAGTGGTTGTTTTGTTTTGTTTTGTTTGCAGTGAATAATGACATTAGGGTTTTTTTCCTCTTCCCTCTTTATTCATTCTCATTTCCATTTCCCTTTTTTTTTTTTGTGCAGAAAACTGCTGGTTGGCATTACCTTAATTCGTATCAGTAGCAAACTAACTCAAGTTGTATTTAATGAAATGTTCTTCTTAATATTTTATGAAATGTGTTAATTTTAAAAGGGCACATGGCAGAATAGTTTCTGGTCTTTGTATCACTGTTTATTGAAAATAATATTCTGGCATTGGTTGCTTTTGGCTTGGTATCTTGAGTAACGGAATGGTGAAATTTACAGTTAAAATGGTTTCGAGTATTCCAGCAGTTGTTGCTTTTGACCTGCTCTGATCAATAACCCCAGGTCTATATTCCTTGCATCTCTCCCCTACCAGCATAAGGTACCTTATTAAATGTCACTGTCTGAACAGTGTGGTCAAGCCATTGGTATCTCCCATTAAAATCCCATAGGATAACACATCAATGCGTACATTGTGCAGCTCACTGTTCCATGTTGCGTAAGGAAGATCAAACCCTAAGGCAACTGGAAAAGCAGGCTCCTGAAGCTCTCACCCTTCCAAACCGTAGAAAAGTGGAATTCCTTAGAAATGTGAGATTGTAATTTAAAAAAAAACTGTGTAAGCTGCAAGTGCTGCACTCACAGGGTCTGTCCCTTGCCTCACCCCAGATACTCTGCCTTACTCCATCCGAGTGCTGTTTGAGTCCAGCGTCCGTAACTGCGATGGCTTCTTAGTGAAAGAAACGGATGCTATGAACATCTTGGACTGGAAAACAAAGCAGAACCATGTTGAAGTGCCCTTCTGTCCTGCCAGAGTTGTTCTTCAAGACTTCACGTAAGTCTGTGTGTGCCAAAACCCCCAAAAGAACCTGTGCAAACTCACTGAGTTTGTGTTCAGTTCTTTGGCTTGAGAATGAATCACACCTCCCCCTTGATACCCACGTGGAAACCTGTGCACTGCCTCTGCTGTTCAGTAGATTCCTCATGATAATTCCATATGATGCAAGGGTAGAAGCTGTTCCGTAGGGTACTCTGGCTTTGGGACAGGTTGGCAAGGCTGAAACTGATGGCCTGCAAGGAACACTTCACAGGATAAGAGCCAGAACACAAATGGAAGTGGTGATGTTTTGGCTGTAGCCAGATGGTTGACAGTTCACACTGTCACTGACAGTTCTTCCTTGAGATAATTGAAGATTAAATATTGCTTACTCCACAACGAGTAATCCAGTCAAATCCATGAATAATACATATATTGAAAAAGCAGCCTCTTAGGATATTAACTTTCTTTGTGATTTGACTATGGCATAGCTAAAAGGGCAGTCCTTCAGCAATTTGCAAATGTTCAATTTAAGCTGTCTTGCTGACTCTGTATATTTATTAAGAAGTGAGATAATTAAAAAAAGGAATTATGATGATAATAAAAATGAGGTAACATCTGCTCAGCAGGCAAAGCCAGTGAGATTTATGTAGTACTGTGTTAAATAAACATTGCCCCTCTCTGTTTTGTACAGCAACACGAATATACTTGTGAAATGCTACAAGCTTAGAAATGGCTCTGTTACACAAATAATACATGCTGAGGTGTTAAAGGAATAGCACGAGCTTTGCTTGCATAGCAAGGTTCTGTTGTAAAGGCAAGGAGTATCTAAAGATCCTTTCTGTGCTGAAGTACCATCACACTTGAGAAGCAAAACAAGACACAAGAGAAATGTGGTTATCTTTGAGATGGGCCTGTCATTGTCTTCAAACATGCTGTTGCTTGAGAGCGTGTACGAACTCCAGTGACTTTCAAAATGGTTCAAGTCCTTTAAAATTTAGAGAATAACAGGTATATTTTCTGAAGTAGGATGTAGCTAGTTCTAGACTCAAATAAAATTAAAAATAAGTTTGTGCATTTCAGCCAGTGTCTCATGTGGTTTTACTATTTTGTTTTTCCGTCTGCTAGTGGAATACCAGCAATGGTCGATTTTGCTGCCATGAGGGAAGCTGTGAGAAATGCTGGAGGAGATCCGGTGAAAGTCAATCCTGCCTGCCCAACTGATCTCACTGTTGACCATTCTCTGCAGATTGATTTCAGCAAATGGTAACATACCTTTTTTTTTTTTTTTACAAGCCATACATTTTTTTTGTCTGACACTGAAGTGTGGATTCATTCAGGTCTTGTTACTATCCCATTAATCATTTGGCATGCGTGGATCCCTGAAACAAGACCTGGTGGTATCTGAAAAAGGGCTGGATAAAAATGGGTAAGAACTCTTGAAGAAGAGAAAGAATACTTGTGAGGCCTTATGGATGAAGCTTACTGATAATCCAAATTCTGGGCTGAAATAACGGGATCTGGCATGGTTTCCAGAAAATAATGTGTCTCAAGAGAGTGAGGCAGAGGGCGTTTGTTATTTTGCTTTGCTCTGATTTTATTGTTCAAGTTTAACAGAGCTGTTTTTTCCATACGGGCTGCCTTGTCACAGCTCCAGAGAAGGGGCCTGCAATTCTACTGGGCGTATTGAAAGACTGTCGTTGCAGCCCATGGCTTGCGACTGGTTTGGGTTTTTTATGGGCTTTGATTTAACACCAGATAAATGGGGCTGTGGATATTTTCAAAGAGAGAAGTGTGCTTGGGGAAGTCTGGAAAAGTAAGGGCACTGGAAAGCTACCAGTGTGATTTTCCTTGTCTGACAGGCAGTGATGTGATGAACACAGCCTGGGGCTGCCTGTGCTAGAAACAAATACTGCACAAGAGGAGAAACTTGGAGCTTTTGTTTAGTGTTTGCTGAAGTCAATACTAAATAATGCAGTTTCCCTTCACCTTCTCCCCTGCCTCTCAATTGTGGAGCCTTCCAAAACCCATGCAGAATTGCATAAACTGAGCAGGCTCTTTGGAAATCTTAAAAGTCCATGGGGAAAAAGCCTGTGGTCAAAGGACACGGATGTGTGAGTCATTTCTGTCGACCTTCCAAATGCTCACAGGATTTTGGTTTGCTGAGTGTTAGAAGAGCAAGAAGCTACAGAGGATCTGTTGTGCTGCATATGTGTTGTGTCAGTTCTGTGCTCTGTCCGTGCTTGTGTCCGGAGGGACAGCTGATTCCTTTGCAATTAGGCCAGCCTAAAATTATCAGGCAGACCAAATGTTGGCAAGAGGTCTTTACATGCTGCTTTGTAATGATAAATCCGGCCTCTGGAGCATCACTTTGGAAAGCTGTGGGGGCTCAGCAGCTGCTGGCCTGTGATAAGAAACCCTTAGCTGCAGGGTGATTTGTGCTGCTTTTATAGAGAGCTCCCATCTGTGGGTCACAGCCTGGTGGGCTGGGGTGGGATTTAGACATGGTATCCTCTGAGGCCGGGCAATACCCTACAATTTGATAACTAAGTATATGGCTGTGTTACTGAGGCAGAAGAAAGCAGTGGCTTTAATACAATTTTGTGATTTAATAATTACTGAGAGAGGTAAAAGTCATTAGTTTTTTACAATAAGCTTTCTTTGCTCTCCTGCAGAGACTGAATGTTGCACAAATAGAGGCCAGTGTGCTATATGGACTTTATTTTTTAAAAAACTCCGGCTTTTCTCTCTTACTTCTGACTGGCTTGAATAGCCAATTTATCTGAGCCTTTGCGAATTTGTATAAAAAGCCTAATTAAAGGATCAAGTTATGTTTCTTTCCTTGAGAAAGCAGTGGTTTTAACAAAACATGAACAGCGCTGTCTTAAAAAAAGAAACAAGTTCAGTCTACCATTTGGATGAGACTCTACCCACAGCTTCCAAGTTTAAAACTCTTGAGTTCAGCCTTTGCAATGCTGTTTATAGATTTCTGGTCTGTTGTGAACAAATGGAAGGAGTTGTTTGTTGCTAATCTTTCAGACAATCCAGTTTTGTTCACTTCTTACCATACCACATTACTTAACTAAGCTTATCCAGTGGTAGTTTACTTTGCAACAGGGTTGTAATAAAATAACTCTATTTTTTCAGATACTATTTTATAATCTGTTGAAGGGATTGCACAAAAACAAGGGAGGGGGGTGTGTATGTATGAAGAATCAGATTCCCAGTGTCTCAATGAACGCTGTGTTTAATGTTGCAGTGCAATACAGAATGCTCCCAACCCTGGCGGGGGTGAGCAGAAGCTGCCGGCCAAGCTGTCCCCGATGAAGGCGCAGCCTCGGAAGCTGCCCCCGTGCCGGGGCCACAGCGGCTGCAGGGGCTCGTGCAGCACGGGGGAGTCCGGCCGCAGCTCGGGACCCTTCTCTGCGCAGATTGAGAACACCCCTATCCTCTGCCCCTTCCACCTTCAACCCGTGCCTGAGTATGAAAGCTCCTGTGCTAAATTGTTTTGTACTTTTGTGTGTTGAGCACTGCCTGTGACAGCTCAGGGAAACTGGATTGGTTTTTTATAAACATCCTTCTGTACTTTTCACCTATGCCGTAGAAAAGTTGTGTCGGAATCTAGAAGTAGGTCGGATGTAGCAGATAGGAATTAGTCTACAATAAATTTTTCTTTTTACAAGAAGAGCTTTACTGAACACCCTGCAGATGGCTACCTATTGGCTCATGGCTGTGACTTTTAAATTAAATATTAGTACTTCTCTCATTTCTTCACAACAACAGCTAAGCATAGGAGTAATTCCTAACTTTTGCAAAGCAAGCCTGAGTGAATAACTCAATGAAGCATTCATTTATTTCTAAAAGTAATTCATAGCTTTTGTGTAATAACGTTTCAGAAGCCTCTGGCTCTTAAAGAACTAAGAACTAGCCTATACATCATCCCCCAGCCTGTACAGGATCTCACAGTCCATCTGTCACTGAGTTGAAATTCAGTAAATATCCTGCCTGTGTAGTAGCCCAGGGGAGCCTCATGTCTGTGGCTCTCCCAGATTTCCGTGTTATTAACAGGTCTTTGTGCACCATTCCATCTATGCCAATTATGTGTAATCCTCCTCCTTCAGCTGCTGCCTCTGTGCCTGATGGACTGTTCAGATCCCTATCTGCCTGTGCTGGACAGGTGTACAATTAGAAAGCTGATCAAATCTGTATCCCACAGTGATATTGTGCTGAATGCTGTGGTAACGTTAATAGATGTTGAAATATTCCTGCTCAGTACAGGTGTAGGAATGCAGAAGGAGTGATGTTTTCAGCAATAGTGGTGTTCTGGCAGCACACCAGCAGTGGTGTTTATGAAGCTGCAGTGTGAACACTGACTGTCCCTTGGGGCTTGGTGAAGCAGGAGAGCTGCTGACCTGCTGCTGCTGCAGAGAAGAAAGGAAAGGGTCATGATTGTAAAATACACTTCTAAAAATTGAGGACTGACTTCCTGGTACAAAGCGTGTCCCCTTCCTTGTTCAACTGCCCAAAGCAGAGGTTATTCCTCTTAAATTATGGATTACTCTGTTACAACAAGTATCAGTGTCTTAATAAATAATATATACTAAGAAAAGGGTTCATTTTATGGGACTGTACTGATGAGTACTTGTGACAAAATCTTGTGGCTTGGAGGGAAATACAAAAATGGAGGATAGTTACATTTGGACTAATGAACATCTTGGTTCTTTAATGTATGGAGTTTTGGGATGTGCAGCCTGTGAGATGACTGATAGGGGTAAAAAAGCTTCTGTGTATTGTAGCACATGCTTGGAATAGATCTCTTAGTATTTTCGAGATCACACACTTTAGGCAAACCACACCTAGAATAAACAGGTTCTCAGACACAGCACATACGAAATCAGCTATTTCTCACTGTTTGCAGAAAACTTGCTGCAGGGAAGCAGTTATCTTAGTTCTAATAAACCACTTCAAAGAGTCCTGCAGGCTTAAGTAAGTCTTTCATCAAACAAACTAAAACTACAACTTGTTCTTCTGTAATTGAAATAAATTATGACAGTACTTGTAAACTTTTCTTCCTAGGCCTGAGACAGTATTGAAAAATCAAGAGATGGAATTTGGCAGAAATAGAGAGAGGCTTCAATTTTTTAAGGTATGTCTGTGTACCTGCAGGCTTTGTGGTTTGGGTTTTATTAAAGAGTCATTTGTCTACCAGTATTCACGTTTAGATTATAAATTAAATGTAATCATTTGGAAATATCAGGTTCTCAAATCTGAATTAATTACAAGAACAGAGAATTCGCTTTCTAACTTGAAAAAGTTTACTCTGATTTGGTTCTTGTCAGTGGGGATTAATGAAGCATTAGTCTTTTTAATGCCTTTCATGAGCTCAGTGCCTTAGGTCACAGTGAGTTTCTGGCTGAAAGGGTCATTTATCCATACCTCTGTTACAAAAGTTCCTGAAGTTGGAAGTGTTGAGTGGAGACCAGCGTTCAGACATGGCTGCTCTCAAACTGGGCAGCAGAAATCCTGTGGTGAACATCAGCTTCTCTGCTGCGAGGCAGGGCTCTGCAACATTGCTATTTGGTCCTCATCCACTAATTTGACATGGTGTAGGAATTCACTGCAATGGTCTAAAACTCTTTTCATGGATGTAGACTAGACGTTTCTTTCTGAAAGTTGCAAATTAGCTTTTCCATTATTAAAGAAGGAAATGGCCAGGCTGGATCTTGTTACAGGTTTCCATGTCAGCTCTATTAAATGTCCCAACCTGAGTTTGCAAGCAGTCTCACCCTGGAGTGTCAAACCTAAACTCAGTTATACTATAAATATAAATTCTGCTATAAATACAACTGCTTAGATTCTGTTGTCTGAATACCAGTCTTAGGTGAGCTTGTAATCAGTCATGTAAACTGGAAGGTAAGAGATTTCTGCAGCCCTGCCTTTGAAAGGTAGGCATGAATTACTGATTCAGCCTTCAGAGGAATTGAGTGAAAGCTTTTGTTGATGATTAAGAATGTATCCAAGGAGATCACACACCTCTGTTTGACAAAGGGGCAAAAGCCACTTGGGTGAATAGCAAGAACTCTTTTGTTGTGTCTTTGTTTTGTCTTTTTAGTTATGTTCTAAGAATTGAATATGCCTTTGAAAAAAATGCAACTCTTTTATTCTCATTTTGGGAAAATTACAGTGGAGTTCAAAAGTTTTCGAGAATATATCCATAATTCCACCCGAGACTGGAACGGCGCACCAAGTGAACTTGGAATATTTGTCCCGAGTGGTTTTTGACGTTAAAGATTTCCTGCATCCCGATAGTGTGGTTGGCACAGACTCGCACACAACCATGGTAAATGGCTTGGGTATCTTGGGCTGGGGTAAGTATGCTCACCAGAACTTCATTGCTCTTGGAAAGGCACCTAAAGCTTGACTAAAAATATTTCTTCCCACCGGATGTTTGTATCTCAGGCATAACAGACTGTCTCGAATTATTGTTCTGAATGTTTTTTGTCTACAAATAATCTTGACTAACATTTCTTTCCATTGAGAAACCACTCTTTGTAATTTAAAGAGAAAACAGCCAAAAACTAGCTGATACTCAAATAAGTGCTGTTTGTACAGAAGAAATTTGCGTGAAGGTTTCTTTTCTCTCAGAAAATTAGTTTCAGATATAAAATATTTTCTGGTTGACTTTATTTCTAACTTGAGCAATCGTCTTGCTTGAATTTTATTTTTAATGTGCAAATATTTAACGGAACTTCTACATTTCTTGCTGTGTCCTTGTGGGGAATGGAGTGATGCCCTTCACTCGTGAGAGAAAAGCAGCAGTATGTTTATTGTCATAGGTCTTTAGGCTTAATATAAAGGGTTTTATTATGTTTTAGGACCTTAATGTAATGAGTGTAGGGTAGTTAAGATTGTGAAAAGCCATGTCCCACTCTCCTTGCAGGCGTCGGGGGCATTGAGACGGAAGCGGTGATGCTGGGAATGCCAGTCACTCTCACTCTGCCTGAGGTTGTGGGCTGTGAGCTGACAGGCACAGTCAGCCCGTTTGCCACATCCATAGATATTGTTCTAAGCATTACAAAGGTAAGAGTTCAATGCCTTTTCAAACAAAAAAGAGTTTGTTGCAAGTACTACCAGTGGTGTTTGAGAAATGAACTCAATGCAGGGAGTGTTTTTAGTATACCTTTAATCATGGCAGTGCAGAAAGGTACAAATAATCTCTAACCATTTTTATTTGCGAGTCCTTTGAAGTAATGGTTTGGTTTTTTCTCTCCCTCTATAGTGGTTTACTTACAGACCGTCTTTAACTAAAAATAATTCATAATAATTCTATGAATTTTTGTTTTTGCGAACCTAGGCCTTAGGGTTTCAACTTCTTGTTTTAAATGTTCATGACTTGTGAATTATGACAAACACAACTTGCACTGTACCTCTTCAAGTAACAGGTATTGTGTGCTCTTTCCAACAGCATCTTAGACAAGCTGATGTCGCTGGAAAATTCGTTGAGTTTTTTGGGAGTGGTGTTTCCCAACTGTCTGTAGCAGACCGAACCACAATAGCAAATATGTGTCCTGAATATGGTGCTATTCTGAGTTTTTTCCCTGTTGATAATGTGACACTGAAGCACTTAAAGCATGCAGGTAAAGATTAAACTAAAGCAATGATTTATTGTAACTGTGTTTTTCAATTGCAGTAATACCTGTTTTTTACTCTGCAGAAAAACCCAGTGTAAGAACTATTGAGGTTTTGATTAAAACTCCTCAATTCTTACATGGTGCTTTTCTGCGGAGTTCTGAGATGGATTTAACATGTAATTAGGCTTGTGCTTGAGGTTTGTGTCCAGTCTGGTCTGTTTGTCTAATGTCTGATTTACAAACATGATACTACTTTTCAACATCCGGAGTCCTGGTTTTTGGAAGCGTATGTAAGCCTATAAAAGAAAAATATTAAAGAAATTCTCACTTACATTTTGAAATATGTATGGAATGTAAGTCTTCTTGGAGACTCCACCTGGAGACTCCCTACAAAATCAAAATTTAAAATGATTACTAGAAATAAGTGAAACTGCAGAACAAATCTGAACATGTCTCTGATTTTTCCCAGTGGTTTGTGTTTCCCTTTGAAGTGGGTGATTTCACTGACATCTCAAGCTAAGCAAGCAGGATGTCAATTCCTTATCAAGCTACTGCAAACAGAGAACCACAGGGTGACAGATGCCAAAAAAAGCTCATTCATGAGTGAGACTTTCTGAGACTGAAATCTGTCACTTTCAAATAAGAGTTAAATGCTTTCAATAGCAAACATGTTTGTCTGATAAGTGCTGAGTGAATGAATGGGTTTGGAAGAGGAGCCAGCAGTACTGCCTATTGTCAGCTAAGCACAGCGTCTGTATTACACAAGGAAGTCCTAACACAGAAAAGCCTTATGGACTTCAGGGACACTACTGTCAGTTTAGTTAGAGTTACCACTGCTAGAGCTGGAATAGCTTATTTTGTTCCTTGACATAGAAAGACAAGTTAAGCTAATTTAGAAAAAAATGTAATAATTTATAAATGTTTTCATTTTTGTATCATTCCCGAATAGAATTTGGGATATGGAAGTGGTGTACTTGGAGAAAAGAAAAGTACTTTGAATGATACACTTAAAACAATCTAAGTGTCTGAAAGTTGTGTGATTTGTTTTATTTATGTCTTTTAATGTGACTTTTCTCATGTTTGAAATAACCTTCCTTAGGTTTTGATAAGGCCAAGCTTGAAGTCACGGAAGCATATCTTAAAACTGTGAAGTTATTTAGAAATGATGAGAGTTCTTCCAGAGAGCCCGAGTATTCCCAGGTATGCTTGAAAGAAGTTGTTTGTTTGATTCTCATAAATAACTACTGATGATTTCACAGTCTCATCTCCCACTGTAATTTTCATTGCTTTCATCAAAGTTGTATTTATTAACTCACAGTTCTGAGAAGCAGAGCTTTTTTGTAAAATATAGAGGGGGTAGGGAAAAGAAGGGAAGAATGGTAACATTATGTCAACTAACAGATACTGAATTCCAGTCATCCCAAGGATTGTGAATGGTAGAAAAGTTATGGATAATGTTAAAACGCTTGGAATAAGAGGAATAGCCTCTTACAGTGAGTGGTGTTGAAAATGGAATCCCAGAGTTCTAAATGTCTGAGAACATTCCAATTTGAAACAAGAGTTCCTGGGTGACTCAGGAGTATATTCCATGTACTGCTGGGCCAGGGTTGGTAATGCCTGCACTTTCTGTTTCTTGCTTTCTTAGGTAGTGCAAGTTAGTCTAAGTTCTATAATTCCGTATGTCAGTGGCCCCAAGAGATCCCAAGATAGAGTGGCTGTTAATAACATGAAAAGTGACTTCCAAGCCTGCTTAAATGAAAAGGTTTGTATTGCTGATGCTCTCTTCAAAAGGTATTTCCTGTAATTCACACGAATAAATGTTATGTTACCTATTCCTTGCGTACCTGCTGAGCCCTCCTTACTGCTACACAGCTGCTTATCCAGGGTGTTCTGTTCTTGCTTGACAGGCATCCCAAGGGTAAATCATAGGTGTGTTTGGCAGGAACATGAGCTTCCAAAAATCCTTAATTTAGGGACTTATTAATTAGTCCTAGTTTAGATTGCTAGGGAGAAAGAACTTTGGGTAGGGACCTCTGGAGGATGTTTGAGTGCTGAAGAGCGCTCAGGTGAGGGTGTAAAATACTAATTGACCTACTCTGGTTTAGTTACCACCCTCTTGCAATTAAAATCTTGGACATGCTTCTAATTCAGTATTGTGTAGATCAGACGTACTCTTAAGGGGATGTTCTTCCACGTACAGAAGGAAGTGAGTTGTGGAACAGCCACACGTAGACTGACATTTGTTCACAACTGTTGCAAAGTTAAAGCAGTTGTGAAGGAAGAAGGCTGAGACCAGTGTACAGACAGAGGGACCTGAACTGAGGGCTGCTTTTAAAATCTGTAAGGGTTCCTACTGGCACAGCTGAGTATTATTTCAAAACCAGTGTTCACTCGGTCGTGATGTAATGTCATCCTTTCTGTACTGTAACAACTGCTAACATGTATTTTTGTCATCCAGTCTGGTGTTAAAGGGTTTCAGATTGCAGCTGAGAAGCAGAATGACATTGTGCCTGTTCAGTATGAAGGAAATGAATACAAGCTGTCCCACGGCTGCGTTGTCATTGCTGCAGTCATCAGCTGTACAAACAATTGCAATCCATCTGTCATGCTTGCTGCAGGTATGTTGGGACCAGACAGCTCAGGGTCTTAACGGTGCTCCCGTGTTTGCACAGCCCTCACCTTCAATTTTGTAGGTTCTCTTTACAGGTTTGAAACTGTGGACTTGTAGCATTAGCTTGTAGGTTCTGGAGGTTATATAGGGAAAGTTGCTTTTCCATAATACAATCTAAGTTTGTCCCATAAAGCAGTATTAAGGAGAGTAATTATGAAATATTTACACTTGGTAGTATTACAGCAGGTAAGCAGTTTGAGGGCTCCTGTTGGTGGATGCACGTGGTGGCACAGCTGATGCAGGAGGTGAGCTTTAGCTTCCAGCCTGTCCTGGATGATGAGCTGTGATGCCACAGCCAGGAGAGAAACTCTACTGCTGAGCAGTTGTTCTGTCACTGCTTCAGGGGTATCTGCCACACCTTCGCAAGCTGCAGATGGTTTTGCTGGAACAGCTCATCTGTCAGACCTTGCTCTCCTCTTTCTAAGATCCTCTGTGGCCAAGGTGAGCTTCCCCTTAGGGCTGTGTGGCCTGTCTCTAGAGACTGAACGAATTGGCACTGTCAGCTAGAACATGGCAGAGATTTGTCTTAGAGAGAGTAAAATGGGTGTCTACCTTCCAGGAATGGGAATAAAGCCATGCATGGTATTGTTCTGAGTTAAGAAACTTTATTCAGGCCAGTAACTACTTTAATAGTTTAATAAACTGAAAGTTGTTTAATCCTCTGGAATTTTTTATGGTTGATTTAACTAAGGTAGAAGCATATAGATGTCCTCTTAAGGGATATACAAATCATAATCTGTGTCCTTTTTTCCTTTTTGTTTGGTAGGACTCCTGGCCAAAAAAGCTGTTGAGGCTGGCCTAGTGGTGAAGCCCTACATCAGAACAAGTTTATCACCAGGCAGTGGCATGGTTACACATTACCTCAGTTCCAGTGGAGTATTGCCATACCTCAGCAAGCTTGGGTAAGGCTGTCTCTGTTGGTGAGTTTGGGCAGGTAGTACATAGGGGGGTTGTACAGGCTGATAAATAGGATTGCTGTTCATTTGGGATTGGCTATTTCCTAACTTAATAGGTTGCCATCTTACTTACTTACTGACTTAAAATTATTTTGCTTCACTGTATTCCCACTTTAAATTTATGATGCATAGCTCTGATATACCAGAGCTCTGTTTTTCCAGTCACAAATTACTTCATTTTAAGTGACTTGCAGGACAGGATGTACTTAATGATGTATTTTAAAAGTGGAAGCTGGATGCAAATTTGTCAGGACAGTCTGTGTTAGTCTTTTCTTATCATTGCTGCTGTCGAGGGTTGTTCAGTTTGTTTCTGGTTGCTCTGTAGCAGTAACAGTGGGATTATGTTCAATATTCTGTAACGGTGCCCAGCTGGTTTGCATCAGTGACACGTAGTGTCTTGCTGTGCATTCTCTAAAAAGAACTGTCAAAGGACAAAAAATTATTGGGGATTGTTAATAAAAGAAAAAGCAGTTGTTAACAAATTGCTCGTGACCATGTAATGTGTGACTTGATTGGTTTTTCCCATGTAGGTTTGAGGTTGTTGGTTATGGGTGCTCCACCTGTGTTGGGAACACGGCCCCTTTGCCAGAAGCCATCAGGAATGCAATAAAACAGGTAAAGCTCTGTCTGGCTTGTTGAACACAAAGGTATTTCACACCCAGTTAAGCAATCAAGAAATACAGTAATCCATGCAAAATACACTTCCTTTTTGGTTTGGACTTTGCATGATGTTGTTGGCGTATTTGCTTGTTAGAGGGAGACCATGCCAATTCATTGCTATGTAAAATAAATGTAATAAGTAGTATTTGTGGAATACAGTTATAAATGACAAGATAAATACACATGATCTAATCTTGCAGAGGATGTAATGTGTAGATTTTGTATCATAAGTGAAGAGGAGGGTTTTAAAGAGCTATGGGCTTGAGTCATTTTAACCAGCAGTGTCTAAAAGCTACAACTTTTTTCTCTTCTGAAGCAGAAGAAAAAGAAAAGAAAAGGCAGGAGAGGAGTTGACTAAATTGACAGGAGAGTGTATCAGAGGGTCTAAAGGGAAGGGGTCAAAATGAGAAAAGAAGGGCAGTGGGAGAGAGCAAAATGCCTTTCACTTGTAGTGTTAGAGTAAATTTTTGAAGTGGAATGCTAAAAGCACATCTGACTTAGTCAACAAAAATAGCATAAGGTGTTTAGGTACCCCAAACTGCTGCAACAGTATGTCTGGGTCTGCCTTTCAGGGTGATATCATTGCCTGTGGGGTGTTGTCTGGCACAAAGAACTTTGAGGGCCGCCTGTGTGACTGTGTCCGTGCCAACTACCTGGCATCCCCTCCGCTGGTCGTGGCCTACGCCATCGCGGGCACCGTCAGAATAGACTTTGACACGGAGCCTCTGGGTGAGTGTTTTCCTACAGCTTCTGTTTCTGCAGCTGGTGCACATGGGCAGAGATTCCTGCACGTGATTTCAGCACCCAGAGCCAATATATTTGAAGAGGAAGCACTGCCATGTTTGGTTTGCTCGTGGCTAAAGCGAAGCATTCACTTAACTGATCAAATTCTTTGCCTGTCTGGTACCATCTCTGCAGGCCTGAATATATACACATCTATATTCTAATACAAATCTCAAGTCTAGTATTTTATTCTTCAAAACTACTGTTGTGTTTAAAATCCTAGGCACTGGCTTTAACGGCAAAAGTATTTACTTACGAGATATTTGGCCCACCCGACAAGAACTTCACACAGTGGAGGAAGAGTGTGTGATATCATCCATGTTTAAGGAATTGAAAGAAAAGATGGAGGTAAGAATGGTCTGTTCTACATAATTTAAAGGTTGTGTTTCATTGTAGCTTTATCATATCTTGCAGTTGAATGTGATTGGTTTGCCATTTATTTCTGTTACGGTAATGGAGGGCTTAACTGAGATTGGTACTTGTATTTAAAGGTGATTCCTAAGTAATACCCAATGAGGTAACTTGTAATATGTAATAGAAAATTATTTACTAAATAATAGTAATTAATACTTCTTAGTATTAGTATCTTTAGTTTTTGAGTATAAAAATACAATAAACTAACTTCTTTTCAATTAATTTTCTTTCTTGTAGAAAGGAAACAAACGATGGAATTTACTGGAAGCACCAGAGTCAACTTTATTTCCCTGGGATTTAAAATCTACTTATATTAGATGTCCTTCCTTTTTTGATAAACTTGTAAGTACAGTGGATCTATCCACCAGATTATATGCATTGCTTTTAAGTAAAGGAATAGCTATTCCAGTAAAGCTTCAATGTTGAACTAACAAATTTAATTATCACTAATATTTGTCAGTCTTTTAAATACTGTTTGTGTCTCTGGAGTGAGTGGAGCCTGTACATCAAGGGGCCTTCCTATAGATACATTTTATATGTCTCTTTCTTGGAAGAAAATGTTTAATGTTCCTTTTCTTCCCTTCTGTTGTTCTTTCCCCCCGTCCTTCCCTGTTAGGCCAAAGAACCAGTTTCACCCCAAGCGGTTGAAAACGCCCATGTGTTGCTGTACCTGGGGGACTCTGTCACCACGGATCACATTTCCCCCGCCGGGAGCATCGCAAGGAGCAGTGCTGCTGCCAAGTACCTGACCAGCAAAGGGTGAGCACTTGCTGTGGCACACGACTGCTGCACATGCTGAATAATTGATCGGCACTGTCGCCTTCCTCTAGAAATGCCTGTCTGCAGAAAGGGGAGACTATATGTGGAAAAGCAAAATAATTAATCAATGTTAATAAATGTGCTGGTAATGGTAAGAGGATTAGTAAGGTGGGTTGTTTCCTAGAGCAGTCTCCCCGTAATTATTCTGTAAGTACCACACTGCTTGTAGCACTTCATAACGAATTTGTAGAAAATGAATTTAAAATTGCAGCTTTCCTCGTGAGTAACCTAGCAGTGATTTACACATGTTGTTCATGATTTTTAATAATTACATTTGTTGGAGGTCTAGTTCTTTACATCTTCCACTTAGATATGCTGCACTAATTATAAAAAAATCATAATATCCTTTTAAATCAGATAATCTTTAACTGATTTCTTTCAATTTGCTTTTTATTCCAGACTCACACCTCGTGAATTCAACTCTTATGGGGCTCGAAGAGGTAATGATGCTGTGATGACAAGAGGTACCTTTGCAAATATCAAGCTTCTGAATAAGTTCATAGGAAAACCAGCTCCTAAAACAATTCATTTTCCATCAGGACAAACGGTAGGAATATATTTGTTTGTACAGCTACTCTGGAATGGGGAGTGCAGGTTTAGAACTCACTCAAAATGTGTCACTTTGTCATTCCACAGCTAGATGTGTTTGAAGCAGCGGAGCTGTACCAGAAGGAAGGCATTCCTGTAATTATTCTAGCAGGAAAGAAGTATGGACTGGGTAGCTCAAGAGACTGGGCTGCAAAAGGGCCTTTTTTACTGGTACTGCTGGTTTGTTTGGGTTTGGGGGTGGTTTTGTTTCTTCTGGAAATACCTGAAAACACATTGTATAATTTCTTTGTTAGAATCTTCATGGGGGAGAATCACTATATTTTCAGGATAAATCTGAACTTCCTCATTATGTAATTTACTGTCTTGAATACCAGACTGAGACAAATCAGGCATTTGTCTATGCTGACCTCTGTTCGGTCTCCGTGGGGTGTTCAGTATCTCACTATTGGAGACTAATTTCCACTAATATTGAGAATATATTCTGAGTCAGCCATTGATTCATGTCCTGTTAACTCCAGCATGGCCGCTGTCTGTAACAAACTCTGTTTCACACTGCATGGGCCTGCTCTGGCTTGTTTGCTTCCATCTACCTGGAAAGCTAAAAGATGTTACCAGGGTACTTAAAGGACTCTGTGCAAAGCACTCTCTCTACGCTTGAGTTTGAATTGTGAGATGTTGGACATACTCTGTGTTCGAAGGTTACTTCTGTGTTTCACTCTGCCTGCTGTGTTTGTATTTTTGCAGGGTGTTAAAGCTGTCCTAGCTGAGAGCTATGAGAAGGTTCATAGGAGTCAGCTGATTGGAATTGGCATTGCTCCACTTCAGTTTCGTCCTGGGGAAAATCCAAGTACTTTGGGACTCACTGGAAGAGAGCAATTTTCTATATTGTTCCCTCCAGAGCTGTCGCCCAGAATGACTTTGGATATTAAGGTATCTTTGCAATATTTTTAATTTCTCTGTTGAATGTTCTGATGATTGAAAGCAGAGAAAGAAAAGTTAATTCTGGTTATAGGAAGCAAAGCAGGAAAAAACAAAATTTAATTCTCTTGGAAGGTAAGCTTATAGTCCTGCCTGAAGTTTGTCGTGGCGGTTGGAGTTTCCCAAAGTACACGTACACGTGTTCTTTGTACACAACTTTGTATGCAGCCTAATATTCTTGATCATTCTGAGTGGTATTTTGCCCATCATGGGCTCAGTATTAGGGTAGAATTGAGTTTGTCTCTCATAGGTGTGTGATGATTTGAGAGCGGCTTCAGCTCTCCATTTTCTGTAAACAAGCCCATAACACAGTTGGTGCCATTAGGGACATGGTGTTTTTTGGTTACCAGCAGGCCCCTGGCCTGCTCACAGCTGCATCTAAACTGTGCCCTAAAACAAGCCTTCCTTCCATCCGGCCCCAGCAGGCTTGGGGCTGTAGAGGCACGTCAGAGGGTTGAATTTGCTTGTGTTCAACAAAACGTGGGGTTAAATTGTTGACTGGGAATAAGTGAGGGGAAGTGAAAGCAAAGCTTAATTGGTTTCTCTTTTTTGCTTTTCTTTTGAAGACAAGCACTGGAAAAGTATTCAGCGTGATTGCCTTGTTTGAAAACAATATGGAGATAACTTTATACAAGAATGGTGGAAGTCTAAACTTTGTGGCTCGAAGATTCTTATAGTAGCTACTGACTCTCTGGGTACCCTGCATAACTGGTAACTCAGCAAATGCCTTGTGTGAACCCAGGAATCTGTACTGTGGAACTGCAGACAGTCCTAGTGTGCTCAAAGTTACTTCGTCCATGGATGTAAAAGATTGTGAATCATTGTAACTGCAACGAGATCCTTTCTGATTTTAAATAATATTCTAATGGTGCTATTAAACATTGCTAAAATCAACATGTGTATTGTGACAAGAGAGCTGTAAGTATGGAGGGGATGTTTTATCAGACCATTTTGTAAATAAACTATGCGAAATTGAAACTGATTGTGCTGAAGATTATTATGTAAGAAGATTTTCTGCAGTTGTTTCCACTCAGTTTTTGCACCTGTAAATCTACGTACTGCTGTTTGTTGGTTTAAGAGTAGCAGATGGCATGGAAACTTAAAGGCCAAACAGATTTTTTTCTCATCCGGAACTTAGAAAAGATGCTGACTTTTCAATTTCTTTAGGTTATGGGCTGAACAAAAGCAGTCCCCATGAGGCCCCTGGTATCCTGTATCACAGATGATGACTTCCTTACCTTTGTTACGGGATTATATTTCATCTGGATCCAGATTTAAACTGCTCAAGCTATGAAATATGTGAAATACTGTGTGCTTAGAAATATGGGAAACATTTCTGCATTAAAAAAAAAATCTCACAGTTGTTTCATTCATGCAGGTTAAGCTATGTTTCTTCATGCCCTTCAATTGAAGTTTGTCACATCTGCTTCAAAGGATGCACTTTGTCATTTGTGACATCTGTTTTTATTGTGCTCTCTGCAGTATCATCAGACAAAGTACCTCCCCATAATGTTTTAACCTCTAAAAACCTTTTAAAACGTTTACTAGGGTTGTTTAAATTCCTCTGCTTTAAATACAACCTATGTCAAATGTTACACTTGTCAGATGTTCAAGAGCCAGGTGGCCATACTGCCTTTTAATGCTTTCTCATGTGCTGGCAGTTCCCAGCTCTTACAGAGTGTCCCATTCTGAGGAAGAGCCCGGAGTACTGAACAAACCTGTCTCTTATGGCACTGCAGTAGCTGTGGATGGAATCGTCAGCACGCTGAGGGTAAAGCCTCTGTTCCATAGTTCATAGTGGCAGGAGATGCAGAGCTCCTGCAGAGTGACTTGTGTTCCCACTGCACTGAGCTCTGGTGGTGTCTGAGCTGTGCAAGTGAGTCTGCAGCTCCAGCAGGCTCTTCCTGTGCTCGTGTGTCTTGAAAAGCTTCGTAACTCCACTTACAGTTTGTGTAGAGATTAATTTCTGCTGGAGAACAAAACTGCAATACTTGCCTATAAATTGTCAAGATTTTGCTTTAAGATTTTTTGTTCTTGATAAATGTTGTCTTAAATATCAAAACATTCAAGAGGACTATATTAGCTTTATTTACAAGTGCTTTTCATTTATAACCAGACACTAGGATAGCTGACTTGTGAACTAACAGATGTGTTGTTCAAATCTTTAAATAGTATGTTTGACATTCCTTAAAAAAAAGCCCCAAAACCTCTTCCATAATTATATCAATACAATGTATTTTTGACAGTTCAAAGGCCAAACTAATTTGATTGACATAAGTTTGATACATATTTTTCTGTTTTGTCAGACAAAGTTCACTAAAGTTTTAAGTTCTGTATAATCTGTTTTTATATTTCACTAGTTTGATGTGGTTTTATTTTAGGTGAGATGAAAACCATGCCAGTGACTCCTACCACTTCTAAGGGGGATAAGTCAATGCGGTTTTGAATGTTATATTCAACTGAATGCTGAATGAGTTCCTGTTCGGTGGTACACTTCCATTAATTCTATCCAGAGTGACTGAGCAGATCTTACTTTGTGTACCACAGTGTCTGATACTACTTTATCCCAGCTCAAAGGTATATTCTTGATTTAGTTCAAGAAAACAAGTGTTTGGGGAGAAAATGGGAATTTAGTGCTAGTACATAATGATGCCTCATGCAGATGATAAAACTGCAACTCTATGCCTATTTACAACTTGTGTAACTACTAATGCTTGAAGGGAACACAGCCCCCTGCCCTCTCTCCATGCTTCAGGAGCCAGGGATCCAAGCCATGTCAAGGCAGACTGATAGGGTGAAGTGCAGTTTCAAGGCATGTGACCTACCTGCAAGTTGTCACCAGTAAAGCAAGTCAGCTGTCTTTAGAGACACAGGGGGCTTCATTACCTTAGCAGCTACTTTAATTCTGCTGCACTACGGCGTCTTATGTCCATGAGAGAGAGGTTCTGAGCAGTGCTTGGGCACGGGGGCTGCTCAGCTGGAGGCTCCTATTGTTGCCGCAGTAGGTCCACCTCTAAACAAGCCCAAGGCAGTGGCATCTGCGAGGTGTGCAGGCTGACCCCTACCTCGGCTCCGTGCCCCGCGGTGTGGGGGTGCTGCGTGGGACAGCGCTGCCCACGTACCATCTGCTCAGTGGTGGGGAGCTGCCCGTGCGGGGAACACCTGGCTCGTGATCCGTAGGAACAGCCCTTTTCCCTCTCCCCTGTACAAAGTGCAGCTCAAGAGCCCAGCAGCGAAGGGAAGATTTAACCCTGGACGCTGCTAGGACTCGGAGAGTCTTAGGTGGGCAGGAGTGACAGGAGCCCTCTGGCAGGGGCAGGGCATGGGACAGTCAGGATTGCTGTGCTCACACACCAAACGCTGTTCAATTAGACCTCTCTTCAGTATCCTAAAACAGGAGGACATGTACTTGTTTGAGAAGTGACTCAGTGTGTTAGATGTATTTAACCTAGACCTCTCTTGATTTGGATTTGGGGGGAGAATCATGTTGAAATTTTTGTAAATTGCTTCCCTCTTCCTCCCCATCCCAAACTACAAAGCTTTGGGATAGTGTTGATGTTTGTACATTTTACACCTAAGTATAAGGACAAGAAGCTATGTATATTAATCATATTTAAGCAACTGAAAATCATTGTCTGCTGTTTAAAGCCAACAGAACAGTGTAAGTTTTAAGTTCAGTAAGTATTGTATAGATATATCTTAAGTTCAATTGATGAAAATTGTGCATAAAATGTTACCAATGCTGTAAATTATTTTTAATAAAGAAAATTGTATCACAGTTCTTATATGTTACTGTCTATTTTGAATAGATAGTATGGAATACACTTAAAATGGTACTGTGTGTGAAGGGGCGGGGTGAATAAAGAAAGGAGATAATATTATGTGTTATATAATTATGCATGTTTCATTTTCTTGTTAGGAGTGTTTGAGGTGGGCTCACAAAGCATGCTTAGCTGATGTAGAAGGATGTTCTCTGGGTTAGCTGTGCTCCAGATACGGGTCTGGATGTTGTATCAAATGCTTTTTGAATAACTTTTTCTTTCCCTTCTGAAAAATGTCTAATTTAGAATCTAGATGAAATCCTGCATTAAAGCAAGCTGTTGGCCAAGGTTACAGCTATGACAAGATCCTCAGAAGTGATTTGGGGATGTCCAACGCTAACCTATTTCAACCCTCACTTTCAGCACAGGCATTAGACTGGAGTTCAACTCATGGATGGTAAATTACTCAAGTCTATCTTTCTACAGATAATAAGACAGGCCAAAGTACAACCTTCAACCTCTGCCTTGCCTCACAACCGCAGTGGGCTTCCCCCAGAGTACCAGACAGACAGGGGAAGCACAGATAGGTCTTCAGTTTTGGCACTCCAGTCTGGCAACTGAAGCAAGAGTTACAGATCTGCAAAGTGCACTGTAATTTTGTTTGCAGAGAGCAGGAGTACATTTCTGTAACCAGCTATGTTAAAGCACAGCAATAATGCTTTCCCACTGAATCAATTTTGTAATTTTGTTCCAATGAGCTAAAGCTTCAGGGCCTCAGAAATCAAGAGAAGGAACCCTAAATATTTTACAGAGCTCTTGTCTTTTTGAAAAAACCTTAATTTTGTGATTTCTAGTGAGAAGAGTTGGTCGATTACTTTTAGTAATATCTGTTCTGAAACTGGAGGGAAAAAAAAATGTTTCTTGGGGAAATAGTTTCTCTTTTCTAAATTCCCTATTTGCTTAAAATAATGTTTTCAATTTTGTGTCCTTAATATTACAAACAATACTAAAATTTTATGATAGAAGATTCTTAACTGATTTACCTAAAACCAAGATGCTTTAGGGTGTTGTTGTTTGGGTGGGGGGNNGTGGTTTGGGTGGGTGTGGGGGGGGGGGGGGGGGGGGGGGGGGTGTGTTTTTGGTTTTGGGGTTTTTTTTCAGCATGCCTTTCCTAAATTCCTTTTCATTCCAGTTCCTAATTCTGTCATAGCAGAACGTCAACTATGGCAGATTACTTTTTTTTTTCATTAGGAGTTTCACAAGAGATTTCTATATTTATCTTGAGGTTTGTCATTAATTTCATTAAGTGTAAAATTTTCTAGGACTGGATCCATTGTCCCAGTCTGATCTCTGAGACAGTCTAAAGGAGATCCTGAGCTGGATGCTTCAGGTGTGTTTTATATATATATTTATATATGTGGTCTTCAGGCTAAGCATTTGGCAGAGATTTTGATCTGGTGTGCTGATAAAAGGGTTTAAACAAAAGAGTAAAACGGATGTCTTCCCTCCTGCTCGCTGTGGGCGCAGGGTTTTCTAAGTGTTCTTCTGCCTTTGTGACAGGAAGTCGTAGCTTTCCTTCCCTCTCGTGCTGTTGGGAAACAAAGCCCGTGCCCTGGGGCAGCGCTCCTGCGCCGCGGGGAGGCTCCGGCCGGGCTCGGCTGCAGCGCTGGGCCCCCGGGCCTTCCCTGCCCGCGCTCGGGGCGGCCTGGGGCGGGCGCAGCCCCGCGTTCCGCTGACCACAAGGCGCTCCGGCCGAGAACCGGGCTGGCGGGGGCTGGGCTGGCCGGGCCCCCGGCTGACGGCAGCTTCTGCAGCTCCTCGGCCTCCCCGGGCTGGGCAAAGGTTGGCGCGGCTCCCGCCGAGTCCAAGGGTTGCTCGTCTGGGGAGGCTCGAGATTCCTGCAGCTGCGCGGGCGAGAGACGAGCGAGCGTCTGCAGGTTTGTGCTGCCTTTCTTAGCATAGGAATGTGGAAGGCCGTGACCAAGCCGAAAGATTTAATCTGCTTTAACGTTATGATTTACTAAAATACTTCTTGCCTTTTGCAGGCACGAATTGAAGACTTCCTGATCAGGGATTCAGCAACTCTGTTCCTTAGGGAGTCATTCCTACCTATCAACAATACCAGGTTAGGCTGCTGCTAGAAATGAGATAACAAAAGCTTGGTTAATAAGCTTTTCATGTCTGCTATTCTGAACAGATTGAGTGCATCTCTCTAACAGTCCTCCTTTGAAGGGACTGCAGCATAAGTAGTTGATAAGCTACAATGTAAGAAACCCGAGCTGGCAAGGGAGGTTAGTTTTCTTTGCTTGTTTAATAAATGTAGGAAGATCTTCTCCAGTAGCTGAATGCATTTTGTTGCTATAATTACTGCTTCTGATGTCAGAATACAGATCAGATCATCCAGCTTTTCTTTTTCTTCTAGAGACACGATGTCTTCTGAAAATGACTGTCAATCCCGGACCTTGACCAAACCAGCACTTGGTGAGAAAGAGGCAGCTGAATTAGTTGACAGGGTGTTTGGACTGAAGGTGTCTTGGGTCAGGCCACTCCCCAGCTATGATGATCAGAACTTCCATGTGCGTGTCTCAGCTGAAGGTGCTGATGAGTATGTCCTCAAAATCACCAATTCAGAAGACAGCCAGGAGCCTGACCTCATTGAAGCGCAGACCCAGGCCATGATGTTTCTCAGTGCTGAAGGCTTCCCTTCAGCTACCCCTTATCTCACAAAAGATGGTAACATAATGTCTCTGGAGTCCGGAGGTGAGCCATTGTAGGCACCTTTACTGCCCCACTCTCACCCTTAGCTCGGCAGTAGCTTGGTATATGTATGTGCTAAAGGGAAACTCTAGGCTTGTGTTTCAATAGTAGGGGCATACATCAGGTGACCTGTATTCCAGCCATAACAGTACAAACTTAAAATACCAGAAGCAAAGCAACTCAGAGAGAGTAATAATTAACTAGGAAAACACTTAGGAAAACACTTCAGTTTAACAAATTGGAAAAAAAACATTTATCTGACATCTGTGTCCATGCACAGGAAAAGTTAAAAAATGCCTCATTGATTATGTGGTGCTCAAAATTATTTGCCTGCAGAGTGGTGTAAAATACAGTTCTAGCCCATCTCTGAAGCCAGAACAAATTGCTTTAACAGTGTTTGGAAGAAAAATTGTGTTGGCATTTAGCTTTTACTGTCACTGTAACTTCCATACAACATTTGGGATTCCTGAGACCTGTTCTGCTGCAAAACTTTACATGGGTGTGTGCGGGCACTGTAGGAACCCTGCTTGGTGCTGAGCTGGGTCCAAGCACAAGGACTAAAAATCCAGCATAGATTTTGTAAGTGTGTTAAGATTTGTACATTATTATACAACATTCTGGTAAATCAAATCTTTGCATGAAATCTGTTTTATGAGCTACATCTGACAACTTCTATACTGGGATAAACCTTTTTTGCCTCTTGCATTAATTAATACTCAATAGCACATATTGGAGTGACTGACTGCATCTGTCCTTGTCAGATACTAGACCTGGGAGCAAGAAGTACATGGTCAGACTGCTGACTTACCTGCCAGGTACACCAGTAGCAAAAATTGCTACCAATGCTCAGATTCTGTATGAGATCGGAAAGCTCGCTGCCAGGGTGGATAAAGTGCTCTCAGAGGTGAGTTCTCATGCTTCAGCCTCAAACTTCTCTCTTAATCAATGTCTTCAGCGTTTGCTCACGTGCTTGCTGCCTGCTTTTCTGACCTGCAAAATGCAAGTTGGTGACTGCAGATGTCAGTTTGACTCATGGCTCAGGTGCCAGCTTCCAAGCTGGCTGCTACTTAAAGCCTTTCCCCAAGTACATGGCAAGTGACTTGGTACTGATGATCCTTCTGCAATGCATTTTTGTACTGCAAACAGAGAGATAAGGAGTTCTTTTTACTTATGCAAAGCTCACCTTTTGTGTTTCAAACCTGGCAAATAAAGGAGAATGAACCATAGGTGCTCAAATTAGAAGAATGCCAAGCTCGTTTTAAAGGATTTTTGCTCAGTGCACAGCTGGCTGATCTATTACTTTGAATTTCTTTTGACTTGTTGACTTTCTCCTCATCATTAGCACTGTGACCATTTCACATTGATAGCAGCTGGTACCCTCCCTACAGTGCCAGCTGTGCCAACAAACAGAGATCTGTGACACTTTTCATTTGCACTGCTTCCACTCAAATAGTCTTAATGCAAAGTAAGTATTGTCTTTACTCTGTAGTTATACAGGATAATAAAGCTGATCAATTAGCCAGTAATTAAGTTTGATGCATGAAAGAACTCACATTATTTATTATCTTTATTATTTGATAACCTTTCATGAACCTTTGCTTCTCATGTTCTGCCTACCAGTTTCAGACAGTTATGAAATGTGAATTGCCAGTTTTACTAACCACATTCTTCAATTACAGGAGCATTTTTCAGTTGGGAAAGATAACTTACTGTTGCATTCTGACACACTGGTCACACTCTTATAATATGATTAAAATAAGTCTCAAAATATGCCTGTGACTGATCCTGACAAGGAGGAAGTAGTTAATGAGAAGCAATTCTGATGGAAAATGCTCTTTATTCCCTTAACATAAGGATTATCATCCACCAAGGTGGTTTAGGCTCAATCTTGTTCTTTACCTGTTCATACACTGTCCACTTTTGACCATCATCTAGTGATCTTTAGGCGCTTTAATTACAAGCATAGTTTTTGGTTTTTTTCTTAGAAGGAAGCCAGCTACTCTTGTGGGAAGTTTTTTTTTATTTACCCTAGGCACTGATCAAATCTGGCCCAGAGGTGACCTTAATAAGCATCTGAGGAGTCCAAGTGCAGTGGGAGAGATGCTTTTCCTCTCTGAATGTCACTTTCCAAACAGTCTCTTCCATTTGCTAGTGAGAGAGAGGTTAAGGACCTTGTTTGTTTACAGTAGTGAGGCCTGGATGTACAAAGACAGATTTCCATAAGAATAAAGCCATGGTCAGTGTCTCCATAAACTACTGTGCTCAAGATTTTTCACGCACCAGCTGTTCCTAAGGCTTGTTCCCCAACAGTCCCACCTTTAAAGGCACAGAGTACGTCTGTTCCCAGCACACTGGCAGGCTTTGTGTCTCTGGTGCTCCCACAGCTTTCTGCAGCACCAGCTGTGCAGGCTGACTCTGCCAGAGTGGGACTCTGGCCTTGGCAGAGGCTCAACGTTGCTACATAACATCACCCTATGGACAGTCAACAGCAATTTTAGATTATTAAAGTGACAAGTTACTTAAGATAACCTTTGTACCTAAAACATGGGGAAAAACCATTCAGGCTGTATGTCGATACTAAGATGCTTGCCTTAATCATTCTTCAGGTTATTCTTTTACTGTTTACTATTAAAGCAATAGTCCAAGTCATGGTGTTTTTCAGTCAGTCTTATTAGAAACCTGTTAAAATTAATAGGGGTTTTGAATCAAGCCCTTTAATCATAAAGTCAGCATTTTTTCTTATGGCATATATTATTGTGTGCTTTTTCCAAAGAAATTCCAGCATCCATCAGTAAAAAGTCTGCATCGAGGTCAGTTCATTTGGAACCTGGCAAATGTTCCTCTTCTAGACCAGTACATTTATGCCTTGGGCCAGAACAAATACCGTGCAGTGGTGGAGCAAGTTATTGAGCAGTTTAAAAGCAAAGTAATACCCAAGCTAAGCAGTTTCCGAGCCTGTGAGTATTTTATTGTTACTGTAATTATATTGAACTGAGACACAGAAATTTCTTACAGGAGTTTGGGTCTGTGGAAAAGGAAAACAAAAATGGCAAAAAAAGTAAATCTCTTTTCCCTAGCCTAGACTTGGACAAATATTGTGCTGAATGTGCACAGCACAGAGTAAGCAAAGAGGAATGTTCTGTCCAGTCAGGGTCAATTCTTTGTCTTTCTGATGAATTTGCTCCCAGTTAAGGTTATGATTTTCATGCTGTTATATATATGGAATACAGTATTACCTTTCATAAAGGCCCAAATAAGTACTTAATCGTATTTTTGGAATTCAATTGACGTTGATACTGATGATGATGTGACAGTTCTGTAGTTGGAAACTACTATTGTGTGTTTGCAAATGTGTAGTGTATTGCAGGTCACACCAGCCTGGAGTGAGATCTTGTAACACTCCCTCTTATCCGTTACTGTCAGTCATCTGGCAGTGCAGTGGAGGTTCATGGGAAGCAGTAAAGGTGTGAAAGGCAGCGCTCTATGCTGCAGGGGACTAGTGTGGTTTTGTAGTTGAGTGTTAGCTTGACATGCATCTTCCCAAAGCTGTTTCAGCTGTTTAATAATTATTAAATACTGTTTCTACTTCTTCTGTGTTTAGGTATCAATCACGGAGACCTTAATGACCACAACATTCTAGTAGACTCCACTTCTGCTTCCCTGGAGAATCCCCAGTACAGAGTGTCCGGCATCCTGGACTTCAGTGACATGAGTTACGGGTATTACGTGTTTGAGGTTGCGATAGCCATCATGTACATGATGATTGAGAGCCCAGACCCTCTGAGTGTTGGGGGACATGTTCTCGCAGGGTTTGAGAGTGTCGTGCCACTCACGGCCGAGGAGAGAGGTGCCCTCTTCCTCCTGGTGTGCGGGCGGTTTGCACAGTCCCTCGTCATTGCTGCCCACACAGCTCTACTGTACCCGGAAAACAAGGAGTACCTCACAATCACGGCCAAAACTGGCTGGAAACACTTAATGACAATGTTCGAGGTGGGCCAAGAAGCTGTGGAGAAGATGTGGTTTGAGACTGCCCAGGTGTACATGCACCACGCACCTGCCCCGTAGGTCCGTGGCCGCTGAGGTACTGGGGTGACACTGGACTGAATAAAGGCAATAAAGGCAGCGCTGCCTGGACTGGATGGGGCGCGTCCGCGGGCAGGGCCGGGGCCAGGCTCATCCCCCTGGGAGACAAGCAGGAGAAGAAGCCCTTACTTGCCCTCACACGGCGGGAGCAGGGCCGTTACTCGCCCTCACGCCGGGGGTGTGGTGTGGCCATGACCTGCCCTCACACGGCGGGAGCAGGGCCGTTACTCGCCCTCACGCCGGGGGTGTNCCCCCCGCCCGGCCTATCGGTTCCTTCCGGCCCGCCGTGAGTGAGGACGGGCGGCAGGTGGGCGGTGAGGCGCGGGACGCGTCTCTGCGCGGCGCGGGAGGCGGCGCGGCCCTCGCATTCTGCCTTGCTGAGGATGACTGTGCAGTGCGGGCGCGGGAGGCGGGCGGCAGCGCCCCCTGGGGCCGTGCCGGGGTGCGCTCGGTGCCGGTTCCCGGGGTCCCCGGTTCACGTGCCCTGTGCTCTCTTGCAGGCCCAGTGCCGGTTCCTGTGCCCTCCTGCCGGCCCGCTGCTCTCTGCCCGCGGCGCGTCCCCGGCACCATGGTGAGTGACCCGCCTTCCCCGGGGCTTTGCTGAGCCGCGGGTCCTGCCGAGTCACGGCCCGAGCGGGGGCGGTGGGCGGCGGTCACACTGCAGGGACCGGGCTGCGGGCACCAGTGACCAGCCCGAGGTCACCGAGTGGCTGGGTCTGTTATACAGGGGCTTTAGAGCGTTGGTGACAAGAGACTGGTGGTACTTACTGAGCTATTCCTTTTACAGTCTCGAAGATATGACTCCAGAACTACCATATTTTCTCCAGAAGGTATTTTTTAACCCGACATTTTCAAGTAAACTGACTGTTCTAACCATCTTCTCAAAACTATCAAAACATTTGCAGAAAGGGTAGTTGTGTGTAGCATGTTTCTGTCTGAATATAAGTTACAGAAATCATATTTATCCACACCCAGTCCTGTAGGAACAACGAGGGTCCAAAGTGGACACTTTCAAATTCGTTCTAATTGAAGCAATAATGAGACCTTGTCCCATTAGTAATATCACCTGCCATGTTTTTGAAATAACCATTTATCTCTTGTTTGAGTATGGTTAGATTATGTCACTATCCCCTGAGAATGGATAATATCCTGCTGGTGCAGTCACGCCTCTCCTTGTTACTCTTGCACATGCTGAAACAAGTACGTACAAACCATGTGTTCTTACTTCTTAGATGGGATGAACTCAAGAAGTCCAATATAAAATATTTTCTTTGCTTATTGAAAATTTGTCTTGGCTCATTCTACTGCAGCAGAGAGTTCTTTNTGGTGTGGCCATGACCTGCCCTCATACGGCGGGGGGAACCGTTTCCCGCCCCTTTCGGGGGAGCGCGGGCACGCGCACGTGACGCTACGGGCGGCGCNTGAGGATGACTGTGCAGTGCGGGCGCGGGAGGCGGGCGGCAGCGCCCCCTGGGGCCGTGCCGGGGTGCGCTCGGTGCCGGTTCCCGGGGTCCCCGGTTCACGTGCCCTGTGCTCTCTTGCAGGCCCAGTGCCGGTTCCTGTGCCCTCCTGCCGGCCCGCTGCTCTCTGCCCGCGGCGCGTCCCCCGCACCATGGTGAGTGACCCGCCTTCCCCGGGGCTTTGCTGAGCCGCGGGTCCTGCCGAGTCACGGCCCGAGCGGGGGCGGTGGGCGGCGGTCACACTGCAGGGACCGGGCTGCGGGCACCAGTGACCAGCCCGAGGTCACCGAGTGGCTGGGTCTGTTATACAGGGGCTTTAGAGCGTTGGTGACAAGAGACTGGTGGTACTTACTGAGCTATTCCTTTTACAGTCTCGAAGATATGACTCCAGAACTACCATATTTTCTCCAGAAGGTATTTTTTAACCCGACATTTTCAAGTAAACTGACTGTTCTAACCATCTTCTCAAAACTATCAAAACATTTGCAGAAAGGGTAGTTGTGTGTAGCATGTTTCTGTCTGAATATAAGTTACAGAAATCATATTTATCCACACCCAGTCCTGTAGGAACAACGAGGGTCCAAAGTGGACACTTTCAAATTCGTTCTAATTGAAGCAATAATGAGACCTTGTCCCATTAGTAATATCACCTGCCATGTTTTTGAAATAACCATTTATCTCTTGTTTGAGTATGGTTAGATTATGTCACTATCCCCTGAGAATGGATAATATCCTGCTGGTGCAGTCACGCCTCTCCTTGTTACTCTTGCACATGCTGAAACAAGTACGTACAAACCATGTGTTCTTACTTCTTAGATGGGATGAACTCAAGAAGTCCAATATAAAATATTTTCTTTGCTTATTGAAAATTTGTCTTGGCTCATTCTACTGCAGCAGAGAGTTCTTTAAATTTTTTCTTTTTTTCTTTTTTGTTTTTTCTTTTTAATAAAAAGGGTTTTTTTTCCCCAGTGGCCATGTCCAGTATTACCTTATTTTCCTTCTCTGACTCCTTCCTCCTTTTCAGCCAGTTAATTTACTATTGACTGGTAACAGACTGAAGAAGTAAGAGTAGATGGTACAATAAGCACTTGTCAGATTCTTGTAACTTTAAGTCACCTCGCATAGTTGGTCTTGTTCAGTGTCATTTTTTGATGATAGGAATTTCAATCCTTTCCCAGGTCGCCTGTACCAGGTTGAGTATGCAATGGAAGCCATCGGGCATGCAGGCACTTGCCTGGGAATTCTAGCAAATGATGGAGTTCTGCTGGCAGCAGAGAGGCGCAACATTCACAAGCTTCTTGATGAAGTGTTTTTCTCAGAGAAAATATACAAACTTAATGAGTAAGTTGAAATGATAATTGAATGTCCAGTGATGTTATTAGCAACAAAGCGCTGATTAGCATGTAACTTGGTCTTACTTTATTTGAAGTGTTAATAATCTTTTTGTTTGGTGTTTTAGACAAGTAGGACTATTTTGTCATTGTGCATTTCAGTAGTTTTTTAAAGTAGCAGTATTGCTGGTTTGTTTTTTTATCTCTAGGAGAATTTTTTAGGTGGAATAGCCTGTTTGTTGGTACTACGCCATACAAAGTAATGGTACTGTAGCATTTAAGAAAACTGGGAAATCTCAGTTTTACAAAATACCATTGGGAGGCAGAATAAAGAATGCACAGAAAAATGACCATGCTATTTCAGCCTCCCCTTCTATGTTTCTGTTTTTCTCTGGTGACTCAAAAAGAACAAGATAACTGGGTAAAACATGCCTTAGGCTTCTTTGCCACAATTGTCACAGAGATAAAATGTCTTTCTATTACCATTTCCTTTCTAGCTCTTGGAAGTTAAATTTGTGATGTCAGAGTAAGGAGTTTTATGGATTATGCTTTCTTGTAGCAAGGGAGGTAGAGCTTCATCCTTGACAGAAGCTGCACATGAAACACAAATAGTTTTCCATCCTGGCAGCCTCCCATTCCACGTTGATCTTGAAAGCATCTAGAATGGCAGGAAGTAGTGGATTTTCAAGGAGGCAGTGTAACAGCACACTGGAGTAGTCACCTAAAACAGCCCTTCCATCTTTTGGAAAATTCCTAATTTCACAAATGCTTTTTGTGTAGCGAAAGCTTTGTAGCATATCAAATTGAGCTACAGAGATCCTAAATTAAGAGCTAACAAAACAATCAAGCATTAAAGTGTTTATTTTTCTTAGGGTCCTATCAAGACCACTAAGTTTCAGTTACACAGATGCATGTGTCAGCCAGCAACTCCCACTGAAGGCCTGTCACATCGGTGTGGCTCCTTGGATGCTGTGGTGTGCCATGTCAGGTGGCCTCCTGAGAGGCACCTGGATGTGCCTAATGGCTCTTGTAAAGCCACTCAGAATTTATTCATCCTTGGCACGACCCTCTTCTCAGAACTGTAACTAACATACTGACTCGCTGACTTTTGCTGTCCCCCTTTGCTCTTAGCAAAAGGTTACTGATATTTTTGGTGTACCCTAAAGGCAGGAGCTGATGAACCTGTTTTGTATGGCATCTGTGTAGTTTTGATCAGAAAAGCCCGACAGTAGGTGCTCTGCTTGAATCCCTGTATGAAGCCCTGACTGTTGGTTGGAGATTGACAGGAATTCAGTTAATTTGTATGCTTTTCTTGCAGGGATATGGCTTGCAGCGTTGCAGGAATAACTTCAGATGCCAATGTTCTAACAAATGAGCTGAGACTGATTGCACAGAGGTAGGTCTGCTGACAGCTAACATGGTTTTACTTGCCTGTGCTGTCACATTCAGCTCTCTTTATGCATTAGATCAGAATGAACATGCATTAGTAGATCAGAAGTAGATTGAAATAGAACAGCTAGATCAAAGAGGCTCTAACTTGGGAACTTGTTTCCTCTTAAATGTGGTATAGGATACGGTCAGCAAAACAAGTTTTGAAAACTGTTTTTTTTCCTCTCTGATATTAGGTATTTGTTACAGTATCAAGAGCCGATTCCTTGTGAACAACTAGTAACAGCACTGTGTGATATCAAGCAGGCTTATACACAGTTTGGAGGTAATGAAGTGTGATGAATCATGTTACTAAATGTCTCAAGAACAATTCTCTTACGTAATATGAAGGATCTAAGTCTGTGGACAATTCTGCTGAATTCTTTTCAAAAAGTTATACTTCGAAAAAAATAGCCTGATTTAAGAGGGGAATGGGTAGTCATGGTTACTGTTTTTTGCTGCTGAGGCTTCTACTTTTTATTGCTTGGGAAATTGATGGTTGAGATGCTGGCCCATTGCATAGAATGCTTTGAGTGCTCTTGCATTTAATGAATGCCTTCAAAAGACCAGCAGAGAATTGTTTAGGCAACCTTTCAACATTTTGGGCCCATCCAGCATAATGGCACAATGAATCAAAAGCAAGGCTGTATGTAGTGATATCAGTATTGTAACACTTTAAAAAAAATACTGTTTCTGTGGCTCAAGCAACATGTTAGAAAATGATACTGTAAGTAGTGTTCCTTAGTATGTGAACTGATGATTCTGTTGTTTTACATATATGTAGTGGGAGAGAATTTTAACTACCTTTTTAACTACCTGGCTTTTGACACTGCTAAGTTAAATGCTTTAACAGCTAAGCTACGTACTTGAAATACTAAATTGTGATTCGAAGTCCTGAGATGATAAATTACAATTTGTGGAGACGCAAATGAGCTGCTCATAAGGTTAAATGGAATAAACCTCTGCTGCCTCCCACCCTGTGACTTAAAAAGAAATGCTGGCGTGCTTATCTCAAGCAACAGAAGTGCAGAACTGTCTGTTAAATCCTAGTTCACAGGAATAGATTGAAAAACGAAATCAAAGAAAATAATTGTCACTCATGACCAATCTTGTTACTAAATTTAGGTTGCTAATAGCCTTCTTTTCAACAGGAAAACGTCCTTTTGGTGTTTCATTGCTCTACATTGGCTGGGATAAGCATTATGGATTTCAGCTGTATCAAAGTGATCCTAGTGGAAATTATGGAGGGTGGAAAGCCACATGCATTGGGAATAACAGTGCTGTAAGTTCTGGTTTTTTTCTTCTCAAAAAGACAAGTTAAAAAGTGTAAATTGTACTGTATTAATTAAGCAGTTGTTGATTATTAGTGCAGGAGAGATTTACAGGTAATTGTAGAAATGCTGCTGTTAACTCATGTGTTGGTATTATCTGGCAGAACCCCAACCGTTTGGTTGATTGCCCAAAGACACCGTTTTAATTCCTGTGACGTTTACAGGCAGCCGTGTCAATGCTGAAGCAAGACTACAAAGAAGGGGAAATGACCTTAAAGACTGCCCTGGCATTGGCCATTAAGGTTCTAAACAAAACCATGGATGTCAGCAAGCTCTCTGCTGAGAAAGGTGAGCGTTCGCTGACACGGGACGGCACCCTCTGCTTAAACAAAGGGAACAGATGTGGCTCACTGGAGTTTTAGTTGTCACAGAAATACATTTTTAGAAGATGCAGCAGTTCTCAGCCTTAGCCTAAGAGGCATTCAGATAGCTTAGTCCAGGATGATCCCTGTTGGCCGGATGCAGAGGTGAGGCTGCAGTTTGGGGATTGAAATGCCTGCGTGTCTGGGAGCAGAACCCCTGAGAGGAGCTACCCTGCTGCTGTGCTCTGCTGCAGGAGGGGACTGCGGGCGGCTGCCTCCAGCCAGGCTGCTTGGCAGAGGGAGGATTGGAGCCTTCTGCCTCACTGTCACTTGTAATCTCAAACCTTACCCTGCTGATGATTGCTCTGCCTAAACACTGCTGTCTGTTCCATGTGTTTCAGTTGAAATTGCAACACTGACAAGAGAGAACGGAAAGACAGTAATAAGGGTTCTGAAGCAAAAGGAGGTGGAACAATTGATAAAACAACATGAGGAGGAGGAAGCAAAAGCTGAACGTGAAAAGAAGGAGAAAGAACAAAAAGAGAAGGATAAATAGAATATGAAATCAAGTGTTCTCTAGATAATAAAGGACCTGCTTCAGCAAAAGATAATCTGGATTTCTGTTCTGTAGAAGCCTACAACTATGCCATGGAGGACCCAGAATTAGTTTTGATGAACCAGGTCCTTAGTCATCATTTAGATAATTAGTTTACTGCTCCTTACATTGACCAATAATTGCTTTAATTCTTGAACACTCTTTTCTTTCATCTTCTATTTTTTATTATGGAATAAAATTTAAGAAGAATAGTGATGGGTGTCTTTATTTCCTCAGTAATGCCTGGATATGCACAATCTTGAGGAATTTAATTGCTTTAAACCATTAAAACAAGGTATATGCTAGTTGGTAAAGAACAAATATGGTGTTAGAATTGTTAGAATTTTGTGTGTATGTGTGGGTTTTCCTTTTAAGGTAGTGAAAAGAGCTCCTAAGTTTGAAAAGTCATTTCACAAATACAGAATTAAAGTGTGCTGGCATGCCAAGTTTTAGTTTTGGCCTATTTTGTTCTATAGCAGGCTCTGTCAAACTGATGGTCTTGCAAGCAGTAGTGTTTTAAAAATGCCCTGTAGCAAATGTGTTCAGTTTATCATAGCCTTCACAAGTGCATGTGTTTTCTAAGGAATTAATCATACAACACTAGTTATATTCACACAAACTAGAAAGACATTTTACAAAGGCCACGTGAAAATGTTTTATCTTGTCAAAATACAAATAGGTAAGTAAAATAGTGCATGATTTTAGGCCATGTTGATTATTTCACATTTTATCCTGAAAGGAAATGGAGATGTTTTATATTTAGTGTAGTGTTGCTGATACTTCCCCAAGTGAATTTGGTTCCTTTCTCTGACACACCAGTCAAGAAAACTAATCCGTTAACCACCGAGAAATCATAATTGTGTATGAATTGGAAGTTACAGTAATTTTTGTCCACCTTGCCCCTATACTGAATGCAAAAAAGTATGATTGTCAGATTAGCAGAAATCTCTTCTACTTCTGAAAAAAAATCATCTGGAGTGAACAAAAGAAATGAAAACAAGTTACTGAAAATTACTGTGCACCCATGCAGATATCAAAAGCAAAGTGCAAAGCCTGAGTGACATGCTTAACTGTGAAATTCTTGCTGAATTTCGTACTATGACAGTAGTGATCCAGCCCATTTGTGCCCACCCTGGATTGTAGTGATCTTGTAGGTTGGTTGGTTTGGTTTGGTTTTCTTACCCCAAAGGATACCTGATGTATACAGGATTTAATATGACCATTTAAAGAAACTGAGTGAGTCCATACAGTGTTTTGTTGGTTTTAATCCATCTCAGGCATTTTTGACTAAAATGTACTTTGTCAACATGGCCAGAAATGACCCTTCCTCTCGACTAAACCCATTTTTGAGCTCACTGCTGTAAGAGTCACTGTTGAGAACAGAGAGAAGGAATCTGACTGGAGATGTCTGTGCTGCAGCTTGTGTAGTTGTCCTGCACTCTCTGGCAGCCTCTGCACAGAGAGGGAGGCTGTGGGTTCTTTGCAGGACTTGCTTGGTCATTATCTAAGTCTCGGTGCAGACCAATTGCTTTAGTCTTTTGCACTGAACTTAGATTGCACTTTGTTTATACTCAAATTTTATAGCTAATTATTTACACCTTGTGCAACAGTAGGTCTTCCAAATGACAACATAGGAATGGTATTTTGTGTAACAAGTCCTGAATAGTTGCAGACAACATGCAATGGGTAATATTTATTCGCCATTATAAAGGATTGTATAAATACCTCAAGCTCCATTTTTATGTAGAAATCCAGTGCTCAATCTTTCTATTTTTTGATACCATGAATGCAATATATCAGCATCTTTTGCAGATTTCTGGATCACTGATGATGGTTATACAAGTACTTGGAATATGCTCTAAAAGCAGCAATGCCAAAATGGAGTTTTTTTCTCACTTCTCAAAGATTACTTGCAACAATACGTGATAGATTCCAGCAATGCTTTCTGTCTTCTAGGAAACTGTTAGAGCATCTGAGCTTGTGTTCATCAATGTATATAGTTCATAAAAGGCAGTTTGTTTAGTGTAGTAGTGTAAGTATTATCAGATAGCTTAGAATATAGACTTACTAAAATATTTTTCTTAAATGCATCTTTTTCTAACAAAATGGGGATAACTCATATGCATATCTTAGTTTAAAGAATTAACAATACCATTTCTTTGCCAAATATGGCATCATTTGCTGGTAAAGGAGAACTTTTTAGATACTGTAATAATAAAAAGTTGGAATGACTTAAATAATACTCTGAACTGTAGTGCATAATGTATTGAAGCATTGTGATAAATTTTAAAAGATCTATTTATTTAAAGGTTTTGTTTGCACAAAGTGGAAGTATTGTCTAATACTTCGTGAGTATAATCTTTGAACAGTAATTACCAATTTAATTAAAAAAACTATCATCTCTCCTGAGTGCCATTAATAGCTGATTGTGAGCTGAGCCTCAGTACTGCCTTGGAATAGGCAAGTAACTCTAGCTGGCAGTCATGTCCAAGATGTACAGCCAAGTTCTCCGAACCTAAATTTAATTTGTGATTCTTTTCTGCATTTGAGCCTAGGGCAGTAAGCAGATGCTGGAGATCTTTCATTATTAGAATCTTCCTGAGCCATCCGGACACTAATGAAAGTTCCTGGAAATTCCTGGAAATAAGTTCTGTTCTTCCTGGAAATAAGAATAGTGTTTGACTGCATTGGCCTACTGTGTTGATTCTGGCTTTGTGTGTTAAAAAAAAAAAAAAAATCACCACCAACTGTGCCTTTTCTGGGAGTGGTTTGGGGATAAGTCGTAAGAACAGAAAAAATGATTCTGGCGATACATTTGAGGTATCTTTGCTAATCAAAATGATCTTCCTGTTCTTTGTATGTTTTTTTGGTGTACGTAGTGTTTACGTAGAGTTTACAGTGTATTACATAAGTATTTAAAATATTTAGCTATTGCTGTGGATTTAATGTTATTTTAAAACAAGAACTTCATGTGGTGCTGTGGAAGGTGACAGATTTTTCAAATTAGGTAAAAGTATTTACTTAAAATTGTTTGCATAATACAATGTTTGTAAACTTAAAAAACTGGATAGCTTATATCTCACTTGAGTGCATGATAGAACTTGTTAGGGCAAATATGCAAAAATATTCACAAATAGATTGTCCTAAGAAATTGTAATGTGGTTTGTTATTCTAAGTAGTTTAAGAGATAATGAAACTACCGCTTCTCCAGTAATTACCTGTGCTGTCTCTTGCATCTGTCAGTGTTTAAAAATAGTTAGCTTGTTTTCTAGGTGACTGTATTCTGTTCAAATAAAGTCAAATTAACTTCCAAGACTGCTTGTTATATGACCTCCTTTAGGTATGCTTCCCTCTTCATCCAAATATTTTACTTGTCAGCTACAAAAGCACCCAAATTAAGATGAAAAACAAAAGACTCTTGATGTTAAATTTGACAGCTACTTCTGGTTTTTTACGGATTTCCAAGGTAATTATTTATTCTTTCTGTTCATAACCTTAAAATTAGGAATGATACTTCTCCACTGTGTTGTGAAAATGAATATAGTGATTGAAAGGTGTTCAATGGTTTTAGAAGCCACAGGACTGTATGTGATACATAGATAACACAGCTAAGTATACAAGACATGTAAGGCAAGAAGTTGGTGCACTCAAATACTTCATACATGAGAGAAATTGCCTCGTTTCAGACTGGATGAGATTCTAAGACTTATTTAAATGTCTTTCACTTTCTTTACAGTTCTTCTGTAGTAAAAATTGTCCTCATTTTCAAGTTTTAATTGCAGTTATTTCTACTACAATATGAAAACCCACTAAAGTTACTGGATCTAAGAGAACCCTTCACTGGCTTTAATCTGGAGAAAATTCAGCTTCACAAAGTTTTTAGAATATTTCTTATTTTACAAATAGAACTGAGCAGCTGGCTATTTTTATCTGTGTTTAATTTGGCATTTGGCTTTCCAGTTAAACTACTCTTCAGTGCACAGTAAAAGCTGCCATCAGCCAATTTACTGGAGATTCTCAGAGCCTACTTTAGTAGGGACCTTCAGATGTCACCTCCTGCTGCCAAGGGCCCTTTGAAAGACAGCATTACTCATGTAATTGTTTAGGCTTTCGCTTAATGATAAATATTAAACTTAACATGCTGCTGATATTACTAACATTTTGCTCCAAGTTCAAAGCAGCAGGAAAAAACAGCTACTTATTTGTAACTACTGTTTTCTAAAACAGTAACAATACAACATAATTAACGTGCCAGATGATGCTACATAAAATATTTAGCAAAACGTTAGGCATGTAACCCCGACAGTTTAATCCTTTTATATCTTACAGCATCTGTTTTGCCTAGTTAGGACCCAGCTGCACACAAATCCACAGTTATGTAATAAAACCAGTTTCCTATGTCCTGCACGTTCTAGTGGCAGCTATGTTCAACATTGGTAGTGACACATTATGGCTCTAAAATGCATCTACTGCAGTGCACAGAAATACAGATTTTACCTGATAACCTCATGTTAGGAACACCAGGTGCAGTGCAGCAGTGAACCAGCTTCCATCAAAAACTACGGAGTTGCAATTTCAGTACAAATATTGCCCAGTAATTCTTGAAGCACTCAGAAAATACCAGAACTACAATTCACATAAAGAAAAAAAAAAAACCTGGGGGTTTATGCCCTGTTTTGGGCTAAAACATATTTTTCATTTACTATAAAATCTTAGGTTGACCACTGCATATACACTGAGCATTTCAAAATAAGAGTCATGCTGCATCCTTTACACAAATATTTTGATTGTGGAAGATATGGCATATACAAGTGGATTCTCAATATATTAAATGACCATATTTACTGCTGAGCATTCAAATCAACACATCCTGTCACTAGAAGTGTGCTGGAAGAAACTCCTGTGTAAGCAGCCTTTTTTTGTCTGCTTGTACAGACTGCATTATGTCTTGCACAGACATGCACAACCCAAATATGGCTGCAGGAAAAGAAAATACAGAAAAACACAAGTTCAAAAATTAAGAAAGGGATTGCTCCAGTTAATTAACTAATTAAGAAAGAAATGCTCCAGTATTCTGTTTTGGTCATTGAAAAGAATCACCATTTATACTGAGAGATGCACTGTTTTTCTGTAAAATGAACAATTGGTATGAAAGAATTTTGACAATATACAACATGCTTAATGAAGTTGCTGTTTGGGTAATGCTCATTTTAGAAAGGTATAAAGTTGCTAAAATTATTTGAGTGATATAAGGACCATTTTCCTGAGGAATCCGGTATCTAGCACTTTTCAGGTAGAAGCTGATTAACACTGTAAAGTCATTTAGCCCTTCTTTCCATGTCCTTTTCTCTCTATAAAATATTAAATACTATTTTAGATGTAAAAAATGCATTAATGCTAGCTGCTTCTATTTTTTGTGGCAATGTGTACACTGTACATTTCCATTAGGACGATTTAGGAAAAATCACTAATTAAATTTCACAGTTTGTGTGTTGAAAGTTGTCTTTTGTAACAGATTTTGTTTATCTGATATAGAAAAAAGTGGTATTTTGTACAGAGTATTTATGATATATGTTGTATATCCATAAGATACCTAAAGATGTGGAAATATCCTAGCTCTTTTTAGCTTGCATCAGTTTATCTATTTCAGATTAAAAGTTCCAAAATATTCTGATTTAGAAACTTTTAAAAATCGTACTGATTTAAAAACTTAAAAAAAAAACAAAAAACCAACCCTACTGAGCGTTTCCTATGGAACGGAAATTAAAAGTTGGGGTTTTTTTCGCTAGANGTCCGCGCCGCGGAGCTCGGAGGCAGCGGGGGCCGTGCCCCAGCTATGGCCGGGCGCGGAGCGCGGCTGCGCTGCGGCCGCCCCCCCTCGCTGCTCCTCCTCACCTGGCTCTGCGCGCCCCTGCTCGGCCAGCCCGGAGCCTCGCACGCGGGTAAGGCGGCTCGGGGCGGCCCCGACGGGCGAGGGTCGGCTGGGCCACTGGGAAGAAGAATGAAGGGTAAAAGGCGCTCCGGTGAGGAGCCAGGAGGGTGTCGGAGTGGAGGGCACGGCCGGCCGGGGGGTTCCGAGCCCTCCTGGCGCTGTGCAAGGACGCCGGGGATGGAGCGGGTGGTACCGCGGCCCGGGGGTCTGCGGGCGCCGCTGCCCCGCCCGGCTGTGCCCGGCTGGGAGCGCGGGCAGCGGGAGCGGTTCGTGAGGGGAAACGAGGCGGGATTTTGCGTGTGGGGGGAAACGCTGCCGGCAGTGGGGTCTCTGCGCACCAGCATCGTTTGCCGCGCCATCAACTTTTTCCCGGACGAGGTTGGAGTAAGGCTGGTGCCGGGTCCGGCGGTGGCTGCTGAAGGAGGATCGCAGAGCTCCGCTGGCTTTAAGAAAACGAGCGGGACCTCCGGAGACCGCGGTCAAACAGGCTCACCAGGGCTGCCCCCTCACAGAAAAGGGGGAAAATGTCTTTGCTAAACTACGGCTTTTCAGGTGCGTTAGCAGTCTTGACTGACTCACATTTCGTTACGCAGTGGGTACACTTCCTTAAATGTGTATATATACACATTTTTAAAGATCTTTAAAGATCTCAGCTGCCGTAGCTTTCGGGGTTTGCTCCGCTCACTTTTTGAACGGAGGTACAGTTGTAGGTTTGTGGTGCGTGCTCTGCGTCTGCAGCTGGTACAGAGGTAAACTTGCAGAATATATTTTAATAACTGTAATTTCGCATATGAATATGACTGCACATGAAAACAACCCTCTTAAGAATTTATAACAGAACTGTCTTTAGTTTGGTCATGCATTATTTCTTTGACTTCAAAAGAGTCAGTCTCATAATTCAATCAGGATTTAACTTTCCGAGTCGAAGGATGTAAAATTGCATGTGAAGCTGGAGTGTTTATAGAATTACACAAAGATTAAAGGAGCAAAATCACTGCTCTTCCATAGATTTATTTAGAAACAGTTGTTTTAAAAGGTTGCACTTACATAATTTGGAAGTACATTGCCAAGAGTTTTGCAGAGTGTCTTGAAACCATAACTGCGATAATTACAGGCAGAAAGAAAATTAATGAAAGAGAAATTTGACCTTTTTTTTTATATTAACTGAAAATTGAAGAAGTGGTTGGAAATATGGTTTATGGAAGGTTGATTGTATCAACATCTTGGTTTTAATTCAGCCTACAAATACTCAGTCTGTTATTGCTGAATGTGATTTAAAAGATTATTCTTTGTCTCAACATTTGGAAAAGTAGTGTTTTTCATGTTCTTCATGACAGAAGATGCAAAATCGTTATGTTACATTTTATGATTTATGTGACTGCATGAAATTACCTGCAGGCAGGTTAAGCCAAATTTTGCCTTTTGGCACAAGACAGCAGTTTTGACTTCACGTAGAACTGGTTGTATATAGTGAGGCTGAAATTTTCTTTTCACAACTTGTTTTTTTGTAAAATAAAATTAAATTTGCTGTAAGAGTGCTTGTAAATTAATTTGGTGTTTCCTTCAGTTAATAGTGAACTAATGTATTATCTTGGGTAACTCTGAATTGTCAGGAGAAAATAGTTGCTGATTTAAAATACAGTCAAAGTATAAGTTTTGGTTTTGTTCTGAATTTTAAACTAACAGGTGAGACTTGAATGCCCAAAGGGAGCTGAGGTTAACAACAACCTCTAGCACTGCTGTGCCGTGCTGCACCCAAACATTTTCCACTCAGTTTAACGGATCAAATCCTTCTCCCTACCCAACAGGAAGCTGCAAACCTTCCTGCTTGTATGGGCTTCTTGTGATTTTTCTCTTAAAATGTTTTGTGCTTTCTTTAGAGATTTTTAGGGGGATAAACGTGAGCATTGATTTGGGGAGAAATGTCTGTGTTGATTTGTAGAAGGAGCTCTGGAAGGAAGTACCTGCATAGTTTCCCGCTTTTTAGAATGGTAAAACCTGGGGTTTGTGTGATGTTATAGGTTTTGAAATCTCCCACTCTTTTATCTGGTTTTGAGCAATGTAGCTGATTTCTGTGAGCTGTAGGGTTGTATGTTCCAGTGCATCCAAGACTGGAATGGAGCTGAGTGGGCAAAATGCTACTGAGGCAGAAGGTGAGTCCAGTGCCCAATGTCTGCAGCACCCAGGGCTGCGCTGGCAACTTGTGAGAAGTCCCGGCCTGTTTCTTATTTCCATAAGGTCTTATTTATGTATGTTTTGAATTTGTGTTTAATTCCGTGCCAATGGCCTCTAAATTTATAAACGGTTCTTCTTGGAAGATTCTACATACTTGTTCTTCCTTTTGCTCCTTGTGCTATCTGCACTTCTATACGCCCTTTTTGCTGCTTGCTTTCAGCATTCCTCGGTGCTGACTTCACAGTCCACCTTCAGTGTTTGCTGACAGGTCAGCAATCAGTGAAAATGATGCAGTGATTAAAAATGGTACAAAGAGAGATGACAAAATCCTGGATCTGTTACAGAAAAGCCCTCCTGACTTCAGAGTGACAGAATTTTTCCCCACAGCAGGCTGATGTGAGGCAGCCCTTTCTTGTGGCCTGGCTGTTGGGCAGGGAGAAGGATCCCAGTTCTGTCTGTGGGAAGCTGAGTGGAGCAATTAGTGTGTCAGTGAGCTCGGGGGAAAGTGCTGTGGCAGGGCACAGACCTGCAGTTACAGCTCAGGTGGCTGTCACTGCTGCTGGCAGCCGTGTCACTGGAGAGGTCAGGAAGCTGTTTGGCACACGGTGTGTACTTACCCTAGAATCCATAGCACAAGTGTTCAGAAAGGAACGGTTTGTGGTGCAATTAGCTCTTAATCTAAAGACTGACTGTCAGTTCACATCTATTTCTTGGTTAATTTACAAACTACATGGCAGTCTATTACGGTTCCTAATCAAACTTGTGAATGTATTTAGAAATACGTGCCATAATTATACCTTGTTGCTAAGCTGTTAGGGGATAGCTTCATTCTACTTTACAACTATCAAGTTGTAACTTCAACCTTTTGAATTTGAGTTGAATGTAAGAAACGCCTTCCCTTCTTTCTGTCAGCAACTCTTGTACCTCTGTGCATACTGCTAAGTACTAAGCAGTATTGCAGTTCAAAATTCCTCATAGTTTCCTGTCCAATAGATGTCATTTTATTTTGCTGCTGGTTGGCCGGATGTTGATGTCTCGGTAAGAGAGAAGGCACAAGTCCTCCCAGTAACTTTAAAGCCACCTTTTCTGTGCTTGTAGTTGTGGTGATGGGGTTTGCCTTTATTTTTTAAACAGGGGAGGAAAAGATAGTTCTGGGAAGTTCAGAATGTAATAGTTAGCTTTTCTGACTTTTGTTCAGTAAATGGAATAGTGTTAGTATTGCTGCTTTGACTCACAGAAATCCTAGTTAAGATGATTGTGATCTTTCTAAATGCTTGCTGTTAATTAAACGCTTGACTGTGATTGGATTCTTGGCAATTGCTAATGCATAGAAGGAAAAGTAGGCCAAAAAATTAAAGACCATGCAGGAACTATGGCTCGTGATCCTTTTCAACGGGGCAGGGGAATCGGTACAAAAATAAAACTTCCATTTAATACATTACCTGTCTTTTCTACCTAATGAAGTAATGGTGGGAGATAGACTTAAATATACTAGAGTACTGAAGGCAGGTGTGCTGTGTATATTCATTTACCTTCCAGATTTCTAAGCAAATTTTTAGTTTTAGTATGTAGTAGTTAGATTTGTGGATAATAGTCTGTGTTATGATAGCCTAGAGTTAAATAATACAACGTTAACCACAAAGTTTGGATATTTGGCAATGTTTATTGTCCTTAGTAGTGGTTTTTATTCGTTACAATGGAATATGATTATAAACATGCATTAGTAATATATATTACTTCTGAATCTACATCTTAACATTACACTTCCAGAAAGTGACCCTTTCCCCATGGGCCTCCTTTGAAACCTCACCCAGTAGTGATGCAAAGAAAGCCTGAAACTCAATTTCATTAGCACTCAATTCTGTCAGTTAGAAAATGCTTTGAACTACACTGTTTAATGTGTAAGGACCAGCTTTACACCTGCAATCCTGATCTGGCCCTTAGACACTTTGTCTAAGGAAATGCAGAGGAATACAGAGTTCAAAGAAAGCTTATGATTTGGAGGAACATGGACTATGATGTTCTCCTATTTCAAACCAAAGATTTATGAAAATACATCTGAGATCAAGCTGTAGCACTAAGTATTTTACTGGTAATTCTTATAAAAGTAATAATGTTGCTAAATCATTTTAAGATGCTAGGAAATTTAATCCCATAATGGTACAGTAAATTACAAAAGTGTTATTCTTTAGTAAAACTTATCTTCTGTTTCTTGTCTACAACATTTTAAAAGTCTTCCATTAGCAGCTCATGTGAAATTTTGACTTGAGAATGTTAACAAGATAGACATGTACAGGTTTCATCATGCTATTCATGCATCTGAGGCCCATGTAATGCTTCATCCTATTTTCTAAATAGTTCTTCCAAAGTACTTTAACAAAAAAGTTTGTAAAATACTTATGGAGGAAACGGTAGAAATGAATTTTTAAGTACAATGTTTCCAAGGTTAAGTGTTTAATTGGAATTTTTACCTAGTCTTTTGTAAAAAGTGTCCTCCAAGTACTTCAGAGTTTAAAAGTCTGCTGTGTGCATAAACATTTGTCTCCTTTGTGCCGAATTAAAATTTAGGCCATCCAACATCATATGTGATTTAGGTGGGGGTTTTTTTGGGTTTTTTTTGTTGCTTAATATGAACTCATACTGAGGGGCAGTGAGAAGAGTTTAAGATGCAAATAATAAACGTTGTCATTGGAAGTTACCACTGAACAGTGCAGAGAGCTACCTTTGATTTAAACTGCAGAGGTTACCCAGCCTCAATAAAAATGAAGATGTACAAATATGGGCAAGCTTAGAACTGCCCTTCAAAGGGTACAGATCTTCTAAGTATTTTTTAGTGCACTGAGCTAGTGGCAGGGGTGAGTGTTTCCGTAATCTCTTGCCATCTGATTCAGTATGAGATTGTACTCTGAGTTGTTTGTTTGCTAATCTTGCTAGTCATAGGTTTTAACCTCTTTCTGTTTTTCTCCAACCAGCATAGCTAGTCTGCTGCCTTAAGCCACTAAAACTGTTTTTACCTGTTTTCTTCTCTACATTTTTTCCACTTGTCACCAGCTCTTCACAATTTTTTTATTGATGTTAATACAAGGAGTTACTAAGAATCACCACCCTTGTTGTAATCTTAAAATCATACAGATATGTGGAAAAGAGATCTTAAACATATGCAGTCTGTGTAACAAATTATTTGAATGGCCCTATTAAATAAAATGTACAAGGTAGGGGTGATTACTTATTTTTTCTTTGCCAACTCTTAATATAATGTTACCATTCCAGCCTCCTCATGGAGCTCTCCTTTGTTTAAGATGTCTTTTATAGACTGGTTTGCCCCAGCATATTAATAAATAGAATAAACTAGAAATATTGAAAAGTGTGGATACATGCATGGTCAGAAAAAAAAGAAAGAAATAATTGGAACTATATTGTTAGTAAATAATGGTCATTGTAATAGATCAGTGAGTATACTATAGGTCTGAGTATAAAATATTTGAAAAATAACCTGTAAGTATATAAAAGCAGTAAAGGAACATGTCCCCTTTTAGCATAGCAGAGGAGATGCTGTGTTTTAAGAGAAGCTTAATCTGGAAACAACATGTACCCTGAAGATGCTGTTGCACAGGAGGTCATCTTACAGGAACACAGAAATGGTGAAAGTGCAACTTTGCTTCTGCATTGCTTCAAGGTCAATTAATGGAGAGATAATACCCAGCTGCATAGTCAGTCTTGAATTGTACGAAAAATTCAGTTGAGGGTTGTAACTGGAGGAGGGAAATGAAATTAATGCTAATATAAAAATCAAGTATTTATGAAATATTAGGCTGAAATATACACAGAACCATTCATAATTCAGGAAATAGGGATATAGAAATAGAGAAATTAAGTTGTGTCTTCAGGAAGTGCTCTTTTGGGTGTCTGTAAAATGTAGGGCTCAGCAAATCTGTATACAGTTACAAATAAAAGAAAAAATCCTTGGCTAATGAGGATATACTGAACCAGTTAAATATATTTTTGGCACTTTTACATTTACAAGGTAACTTGTACATGTGCAGCGTTCTGTTGCTGGATCCTTTTTGGCAGCAATTCTTATGTCCTGTGAGTTTTCCTGTATCCACCTGAGGTATCTCAGTGGTACAGTGTAAGTTGCCCATCAGTTCTTTGCACATCCCACAAGTCAACAATCTTGAAATGGAGATGTGTCAAATTGTAGAACATGTACAAATAATATATCTCAAAGAACAGTAGGTTTATGAGGAAATGAAATACACTCTAAACAGATAGATTTGTATTTTGGAACGGAAGGGTGACCTGTCTTAAACCCCAAATGTTGATTTGGCCCACAGCAAGAACCATTCAGCAGCAAGTTAGTGTAGGGTAAGATTTGTAGGAAGAAGGAGTCCTGCTGCTCCCACTTTGTGGGTCCTATTTCTTAAGCTACATTCTGCTTTTGCTGCTACTATGACACTTCAGAGAAATCTGGCTAGTATTTAAAACAAAAGTTCTACTGGACTGCCCCACAGCTGCAGTGCCAAAGGAGGGGAACTGCCTTGTTGGGCTCTGCAGTGCTTTGGGTGTTTTGTCCAAAGGATCTGTACATTAAGCCTTTTGCAGCACAGCAGAAATCCACTGCTGTCACACGTGGATGGATGGGAGGGAACTTAAAACTTAGGCTGCCCATCTTAATTTGTCTAGGCTGCAGTCCCATGGAACTGGGTTAGGTCAGTTCACATTAATGCCTTAAATGGTGTTAGCCGAGCCTCTGCCACAAGTGCCAAGTCATGGAACTGTTGGTCAAACTCTGAGGTAGCTTTTGCAAGTTTTGTGGGAATGAGAACTGATACCCTGTGCAGGTATGACACTACCTGACATACAGTGTAGTCATCCCAGGCAATTCTAAAATTCCAGTCCTCTTCAGCATCTATGAATCGCTGGTTTACTGAGTGGTGATGGTAATGAACTTGAAGTAAACATTGTTTGTGCTGCCTTTAATTGCTACTTTGTTTCCTTTAGCTTCTTTTATGAGAAAGATTAAATACCAGCAATGTTTTTTCTGCTTGTATTGTTCCTAGTTGATCTACTTCTGTTGTGTTGACTAAATTCACCTCCTCTCCAAACAAAGTAATGTTAATCTTTTCAATCTCTCCTTGTATGGATGACTGTCTCCGGTTTTAATCTGTTTATGACATTCTCTGGTGCTTTTCTGCTTCTGATACATCTTTTTTTAGATGGATGCTGTTAGTGAGCACGATTTCTAGAGAGGTCGTGCCATAGATTTATGTAATGGCATAATATTTTAAGTCTGCATTAAAAAGAGATGGTGGTGAGGTCTTTTCTTTTGTATATGCTGTCCCTTAAACTGATGATAATAGTTGCTGTGTCTTTTTTGGGCAGTAGTTTCCTCTTAAATCTCATTGGTAAGCAGTAAAAATCTTTATCTAGAACATATGTCTGTGTTTTCTGGTGGTCACCCTAACTTATATCTGGGAATTGGAGACCCTTTTGTGCAAGGTGATGTGTGTAGTTTGTGCTTCTCGAGGCAGTGGCCATCTTCAGGTCTTTCACACCATCTTTGAAAGCTGTTCTTACTCAAGTTACTTAGCTAGACACTGATCTTGCCTTTTTTCTTTCCCTCTCTCTCTGTCTTCCCCAAAATGACTCCTTGAGAGCTATGAAAAAGAACTAGAAAGGTGCATTCCAGTCAGTATAACATTAGAATAAGATACAAAACAGTGTGAGGGAAAGTGCTCTACAAGTGCAGCAAAATTTATACATGATAAATGTTCCCAAACATTAGAAGAAATACATTAAAACATGAAAAGACTGAAGTTTCAAACTAAATTGCAAGTTATGCAATATACTACAGACATGTGTAATGTGGGTGTAGGTTTTTTAAAAGTACCACCCTGTTTGAGAATGACAGAACTTCAGTCCCTCATAGGTCGGCTTTCAGTTTCAGAGAAGTTCCATAATTGCATGGCATTGGGTAAATGATATAAGAGCTTTTTGCCTGCTGAGATTATCTCAGTGTTCTTGAGTCATCAATTTCAGGAATGTGATAATGGTATGAAGATGCTAATCAAACCAGGCAGCTTTATAAAAGTCTACTTCCAGGACCTTGGCCATGCTTCTAGGGAGAAGGGGATGAGATGAGGAATTGAACTCTGCATAGCTGTAGCTCTTTGGACACAAGAATGTACACTGCTCATTTGAATCCATGTTAATAAATTCCTTTTTTTTTAATGTAGCTGTATCTGAGCCTTCTTTTATTGCTAAAAGTGAAGATCGTTTGTTTAAGCATTTATTTGAAGACTATCAAAGATGGGTTCGTCCAGTGGAACGCTTGAATGACACAATAAAAATCAAGTTTGGCCTTGCAATCTCTCAGCTAGTAGATGTGGTACGTACAGTAAATAAGTTGTATTTTTCCACTAACTTTAAAAGGAGCATAATTTCATGTGAAATAATGGTGCCTGTTTTAGCTTAAACACAATAGATTAAGCATCTAAAATTATTATCTGTGTAATAAAAATGCACTGTAGATGGATATATGCTGTTCTCATATAAACATACTTAGTGTTTGGAATGATTTCGGCAGGTTTTTTTGTGTTTCAAGTTACAGACCTCTGTGAACTAAAGTCACTATTTCCTATGGATAGATTTTTTTTTTGTGATATATGCTTTATTTTACAGGATGAGAAAAATCAATTGATGACAACAAATGTATGGTTGAAACAGGTACGTGTAAAATATTGATAAAAAATTCTGAAGCTTCATAACTGCAAATCAAAACTTGGGAGAAACTTTACTAGTTAATTGTATATTCAAAAAAATTAGTTCTTGCATGAAATTTTATTTCACATATTATCTTTATAAAATGTCCCTGAAAATGCTTTAAAGGATTAATTGTGGCAAACCTCTTAAAGAAACCATAACAACAAGATAAATAAAAATTCACCAAATTAAAAGAAATCTGTTATGGCATTGCACGGCCATTTAATACATCAAGGAGTATATATCCAACCATAAATTGCTGCTTCAGTACAGAAGTTTTTGTTCAAAAGCTTTATTAAGAAAAGTATGGTTGGTGTATTCTTTTGTATAATAGTTTTGAGGTCTTTTTCCTGTGGGGTGTTTGAAATTATTGGATATACATTACTGAAGAATTCCAGTTTCAAAGTTAAATATGCTTGCTAGAAGGATATACTTTTTCCTCTGAAGAATATTTGGGTTTGGGCAGGAAAAAGCCTCGAGCTTTGTAATTGTAAGAGTCTGGTGCTAAACTTATTTGCCACTATTTACTTGGGTAATGCTGCTCACAGATCGTTTTTGATGTAACTGAGAAGAATCTTTGCAGATGCTGGTTATACTTCCTAGCTTATGGAATTATTTTTGTTTGGGCTAATTCCTTTCTGTTTGTTTGTTTGATTTTTTTTTTTCCTTTTGCTTCCTATTCCCTTCTTTTCCAGTAACTGTAATTTTAGGCCAAGTTTTTATTTTTAAGAAAACTTTGGGACTAGTCACCAAAAATGAGATAGCCATGTGGGTTGATGATGCTTTGTGCCCTCTTTAATAGTTTCTGCAGATCTTCTTGAAGTTGAACCAGTTTCAAGAGTTGGAGCATGATGAAGTTTTTTGTATAATGAAAATGTCTAAATTGCTTCTGATTAGCTTCCAGTCATTGGTATTCATCCAGAACAAGCTTTTTTTCGAATTTAATTTATACAATTAAATTACATTATAATAGCTCTTACTTATAAATACATGCTCAGAAAAAGGAACATCATCTCTTAAGTTCTGTACAGAAACATTGTCAAGTGGCTCTTGTAACAGAAAACAAATACTGAGTGAGGTAACTACATGTCTGTTCAGGAAATTCATTGTTTTATGCAAATTTTAGAAGCCAGTTTGTTGTTAATTGCCTTGTTACCTATTTTCATGTGGTATCACCCTGCTTAAATCCACTTCCCAATAATAATGATTTTTACATCTCACATATCCACAGGAATGGATAGATGTAAAATTAAGGTGGAATCCTGAAGACTATGCTGGGATAACATCTATTCGTGTCCCATCAGATTCCATTTGGATTCCAGACATCGTGCTGTATGACAAGTAAGATTTGAATCTTTTCATACAAAATGCATTTATGTTATGACTTCACTGGCCAAACTGCTTCTAGGAGGCTCATGGGATAGACATAATGTGTACATTTAGTGGGCTGAGAATCTGTGGAAGAATTTGCCTCTGAATGCAAATGGACTTTGTTGCCATGTTAAATGCTCCAAGGTTTTGCTTTACTTCTGAATGGAATTTCTAGTCCCTTTGTAAAGGTTATTTTCATTTTGTTGTGTAAACTTTTTTCTTAATTAGAAAAAAATGTCTTGCACAGTGCTGGGTACAAATAGTGTAGAGTGATGGGAGGGAAGCAACTCATTTATGCTGTTGTAGGTCATATTCATGGAATTAAAGTCAGGTGCATTTAACTGTAAGGGGGGGTTGCCTTGTTTTTCGGTTGTTCTTGGGTTTTTTCTTTTGAAAATTAACAGATCTCAGAAACAATAACTTTTGAATTAACCCTTCTGCACAGCTCATGTGCACATACAATGCTTTTACATTTCCTGACTTGTCGAGTCAGGATAAAAGGCTGTTGCAGTAATTGTAAATTCAAGTTTGGACACAAGTGTTACTTTACCTGTTTCGTGACTCTTTTTCTTCAATAATTATGATTTGGCCAAATTTAAAAGTAGTTATTCTGAATTACTAATAGAAACACCAGAGCTGGGTCATGCTATTAAAGATCAGGATTTTTACAATCCTTTCATAAGTCATTGGGACCATAGAAAGTTGCACAGATCTTTTCAGGTCTTGAAAATATTCTTCAGTCTTCCAAAGCTGTTTACCTATGTGAGATTCAGATTTGAGGAAAGAAAGTTGACTATGAAGACAATACAAAATTTTGGCTATCAAGGCATAAACAGCTGAAATGACAATAACAAAGCATAATTTCTTATTTAAATACACTCCCGCACTCCATTGTAATTGCATGCATTTATCTCTCTTCTTCCAGTGCAGATGGACGTTTTGAGGGAACATCTACAAAAACTGTGGTAAAATATGATGGCACCATTGCTTGGACTCCACCAGCAAACTACAAAAGTTCTTGTACTATTGATGTAACATTCTTCCCCTTTGACCTTCAAAATTGCTCAATGAAATTTGGTTCCTGGACTTATGATGGCTCACAGGTTGATCTAATTCTTGAAGATTATGATGTTGACAAAAGAGATTTTTTTGATAACGGAGAATGGGAAATAGTGACTGCAACAGGGAGCAAAGGAAACAGGACTGATGGATGCTGCTGGTATCCTTTTGTTACATATTCATTTATAATTAGACGTTTGCCACTTTTTTACACTTTGTTTCTCATTATTCCTTGTATTGGGCTTTCATTTCTAACTGTCCTTGTCTTCTATCTTCCTTCAAATGAAGGTGAAAAAATTTCACTTTGCACTTCAGTACTGGTATCTTTGACTGTCTTTCTTCTTGTTATTGAAGAAATTATTCCATCATCTTCTAAAGTTATTCCACTCATAGGCGAGTACCTGGTGTTTACTATGATATTTGTGACCTTGTCCATTGTGATAACTGTCTTTGCTATCAATATCCACCACCGCTCCTCGTCCACACACAATGCCATGGCACCCTGGGTTCGCAAGATATTTCTTCACAAACTGCCCAAGCTGCTTTGCATGAGGAGCCATGTCGATAGATACTTTGCTAAGAAGGAGGAAACAGCAAATATGAATGGATCAGAATCATCTAGGAACACCTTGGAAGCAGCTCTGGATTCCATCCGCTATATTACAAGACACGTTATGAAGGAGAATGAAGTTCGCGAGGTGGGTGTGATAGTCCTGCTACCCTGATTTTGTACAAGTGGAAATTAGAAAACCAAGTAGTGGTTTACTGTGCCTTTGCATATTGAAGATGTGCTACAGATTTCCAGCTTTTGTACTTCACTGGAAGCTGTGTAGTTGTTTCCACTGGAAAGAAGTGCAGCTATGTTACAATACTGAGACTATTTGGCTGATACAGTACAGTCTTTGGGTTCTTTAGAAGTCTTTTGCTTTCTTCTAGAAGTAAGTTCTTGTCATTAGTTACACGTAGTGAGACACTTGTCTGTTACAAGAGTATGTATTGTAACTGTTCCCTACAGCACTGCTGAGATGATGAGAGGAGGAGCTATTTTTCACTTTAATGTTGTACCTGAAGATATCTTGAAAAATTCATTTGCCTTATATTTTCCAAAAAAATACTAGCAAGACTTATCTTGCAGTTTTCAATTCCAAATAAGTGCTCTAACTTACATGTACTGTTTAAATACAAGCTATAGCCATATGTTGGTCATTTTGTGCTGAGATCAAACATGGACTCAATGACTTCATAAGTGTTCTCTTCTACCCTATTATTTGTCTCTTAAGTCATATCAAAAGATGTCAGATGCTTTTTTTCAGTCTGTGCATTTGCACTCTGAATTATCCTTAATAAATGTTTACAACATTTGTGTAAGAGCATTAAAATATGTTTTCTTTACATGCTTTTTAAGCTAGCACCGTTGGTACATCAGAGACTTAAATGCTATTTCCAGTCTAGTGTAGAAGTTTGTAGAAATATACAAGTTTGTTGTGTGCTGTCTGTTTCCGATGGCAAAGGTTCTTTCAGTTTACATAGGAATTGCTGTCTTCAGAAGGCTCTGGTTGCTGAGAGTGTGTTCTCCCATACTAGACTAGGAGTAATGTGCCTCCTCTAATGTGCCTTCTCAGGACTTGATTCTGACATTGTCACAAGGGATGCGGCCTAGATTTTTAAGAAATGTATCTGCTGTACTGTTAAAGCAGCATCTAATAGCCCTGCATTGTATGAACTACAGAAATAGAACAGTTTGCTATTAAATACGTAATTTCCTGTAAATTAAAGGTTGACTGTGAGTGACAAGTGATAAGTATTTTGTTTTACAAGTGTAATGTTGTTGTGACTGTAAACCTTGGAAATTAATATACAGCTGACTGGGGACTCACTTGTTTTATTATTCCTGGGCTCCAGAGAATGCAAGCTTTAATTGCAAAAGTTGGTAATAAACACTAGACACCTAGTGCTATTGTAGCCTTACATTTTAGGAAGCATTAGGCTTGGGAAATATAGATAGCTCCAGTTCAAATCCAAGACAATTGTTTGGCAAGGTTTTAATTTGCTTGCACAATTATATCTGCAATACTTGCAAAACTGTGTGTAAATATGAATAATTTTATCAAAAAGGAAAGTAGTCTTGAAACTACTGTGAGTATTCTCCCCAGTGTATAATTCTGTGCAGCAGTAACTTTGCAGCTTTCAGCTCTTGTTTGTAACACAACAGCTGCTCTGTACTAACAATTAAAAAATTTTTTTTTGTTATTACTATTTGGGGAGATCTGCTTTTGGTTTTCTGGTTAGTTTTTTGTTGTGGTTTGGTGTTGTTGGTTGTTTGGGGGTTTTTTACAACTTTTGCTTCCAACTCCTGCTTGGGAATTCCACTTTATGATGTCAGGTGCCATGAATCCTGCAGTATGTTAGAAGATGGCAGACCAGTCTCATCTCTCTGTAGATGAGGATGTTTGGTGCTTGTCAGGGTCAATTTCTGCATCAAAATCTACATAGCTTATCAATCTTCACAGAGGGAAGGTTGCTTCCGTTCTAACTCACAATATAATTATAAAATGTTGTTCAAGATGGTTATCATATGGACATGGTTGAAAAAAGTGTACTTTGAAATAGCAAAGAATTGCAGGATTTGGTACTGTGCTTTTACTTGTTCTTGCACCCACTGACCAACTCTTGTGCTCTTTCTGTTTTAGGTTGTTGAAGACTGGAAATACATTGCTCAGGTGCTTGATCGAATGTTCTTATGGGCTTTTCTGCTGGTTTCAATAATTGGATCACTTGTGTTATTTATTCCTGTTATTCATAAATGGGCAAGTATAATAGTACCTACCCATATAGGCAGTACAAATGCATAAAATATTTTTGGAGCCATGTCCTACTGACATGTCTCTAAGTTTTACAGTAGTCTCTTTCCATGCATGTTCTTTGTAGTCATGTTTCTGATAGAGTGAAAAAAAAATTCCAAAACTAGAAAATTAGGTTTATCTTAAAGCATGGCATTCCCAGGACACATAGAAGTCAATTTGCTTATTGCCAGTCTACTGAATTACTGCTAAGCCAGGTCAGAATTAAAAGAACCTTCTCAAGCCATTGCATGCATGATTTATCAAAAAAGCATACACTGACACCTACTGTGAAATAGAAGGATTTAGGTTTTTTTTAATGATAATCACTGTAGTCCAATTATTAAATTACTATATAAATTGCTATACTGAATATTAAATATTTGCAGTTACACAGTAGAGTTGCTTATTTCAATTTAGTATACAAAGGAGAATTTTTATCAGCTCTCTTCAGTGTGTTGTAGAAGTATTAAATTTCGCCAGAGTAGTTTAAAATAATAATAAAAATACAAGCTAAACTTCCTGTATATCTAATACACAACTAAGAACAGGAATTTGGCCATGATTGGCCTTATAAATTTTCAGTGGAATTTGCTGCTAAATTTTAAAGCTTGTTAATTCTGTGATACCAACAGGAGCATTTAATAAGCCTTAAAATGCCTAAAGCATATATGTATATTGATGTCTCCATCAGCTTTGGAAAGGAAGGCAAAGGCAGTTAACTGAGTTCCCAAGTTGTATTCTCAGGGGCTGGAACATTCAGATTTCTTTACTCTTGATGAAGAATTTGATACATTTTGTGGGTTTGCAGATATGTTCATTATTTCCTGTCTTTGGGGGTTTCTCAGAATTAAGAGTTTAAGCACAGGCAGAAGGAATTTGTGGAGTGTCTTTCTGAAGGAAATGGGTTATAAATTATTATGCTGTAGAACCAAATACAGATGATTAATGATTTTCACATTTCTTAAACTGAACATAAGAGAGCATCTTTCTGAAGGAAAAGGGTTATAAATTATGCTGTGGAACCAAATACAGATGATTAATGATTTTCACATTTGTTAAACTGAACTTGAGAGCTACCTTAAATTAGTTCTTTCACTTTCAAAACCATATGTAACTCTAAGCAGCAAGGACTTAGAGTTTTCCATATTTCCTTTTTCCTAAGATTGTTAAAAATGAACTTGCAACTTTTCAATTACTCCATTAAAATACATTCTTTACATTTATTCCAATGCCACCTTTCTTCCTTTCTTAATAGCTTTATTTCTGGAAAAGACTCTAAAATAGTTGGGTGTTTCCCTACACCAAAGTTGTTTTAGTGTTGTTCATAATATAGTTGCATCCTGTAGGGCTAATACAGGAATGCCAGGCTAGAGCAAATCTTAGGAAATTTTTGTTTGTTTAAATTACTACATTAATAACAACATGTTTAGGTGAGAAGTTTTACTGTAAACTGTGATTCAGTAATTTCAATAATTTTATGTTTTTATAGTGATTATAAATTTAAATAACAGATACTTATTTCTCTCAAAGCCCCTCCCAGATCTCCTTTATAATAGCCCTGTACTGATTATAATAGTGATCACTTATGTCATAACTTACATGTAATTGAATATTTATTTCAAAATGTTTTAATCTGCAGGATATTCTTGGTTTTGTGTAGCTTTTAAAGGCTCACAGCTAGGGAAATGACGTCAGGCAGGCCTTTTTTTTCTTTTTTTGTTTTTTTAATAGCAGTTAGGGAGTCACTCTTATTCAGTCACAATTCAATTACATCTGACATTGGATATCCATGTTTCCCCATGTTTCCTCTATTCCCATCATAATTTTAAAAGTGAATTTGCAAAGGTTATCTGATTTAATTCATTAATGAAAGACCTTTGAATTTCTCAGTATTACTGAGGTTAAACAATGCATCGATGACTTTCTGTGTGCAAGTTGCAGATACTTCAGGTAGCTTGTTTCCTTTTCAAATACATTTCTTTTTAAAGTCTTCCATAGGTTTGAATTACTGAAATTTACTCTTACCTGAAGAGAAAGGAAAGTGTGTAAAAGTGTAGATTAAATATATATCTTATTTTTCTAACTCTCCTTTTCATCTCTTTCCCCTTGTTAAATGAGGTCTCCAGGCTGCCCAGTTATATCATGATGGGCAGCACGTTGCTCAGTGGAGTCACTCTCTTTATTATAGTAACTCACAGTTTTTGCAAAGGCATGAATTTCTTGTAGTGACTTCTAGTCTGATCATGGTAGATTCAGGTAACATAGCTGACACTGGATTCCTTGGGGTCTTCTGCTTATCAGGTGTGTCTGAAAAAAGAATGTTAATATTCTCAGAAGCATGGACTTTTACTTCTGTAACTTATTGCTGAATGTATTGAACTGTAGGTAATGGTACCTTATATAGATTTCTGTCACTTGCTTAAAATAAATGAAAAAAAAAAAAGGCACAATTTTCAACAGTTTGATTCTCTTTATTTTCATAAATGCTATATCACATGATACACTGTATTTCCAGAAAGTTTTCCATTTGGTACAGAGAGAACAGTTCATATTTTTACAAAATATGGTTTGATTACAATGTTTTGTTGCATTCTTTATTCATGCTCTTAAATAATCTACAGTTACTGATTAAAAAAAAAGAAAGAAGATATGTATGCCTAAGCAACAATTTTAGCACACTTTACAGGACTATTTTGTCTACCTGCCTTCTGTTGGCATAAAACACTTTGCTATAGCAGGATGCCTCTGTATCCAAACTGTCCAGTCAGAGCATTTTGATCCTTTGCATCACTTGCAGTTTGTCTCAATGCGTGTTTCACTTGTCCACAATTCTAAACATCATTAGGTTTGAGCAGCTTTTTTTTCCTGATGGCCTTCACGTGCATTGCATTCTGGGGATACACAGAGTTTACTTTATGGCTGCTTTACAACCATCATCTATGATTTACCTATTTGTTTTCCCTTTGTGATAAACTTCTCCTCAGTCCTTCCTTGCCACTGTGTGGGTCAGTTTGTACAGCAGGTGGCAATGTCTGCATTCCAGCAGTTTGGTACTTGTGCTTCCCACCATTCCGTCCTCATGAGGGTATTCATGGAACTCACTATGAACTCCTTCCAGAAGATCCTGTCATGGTCTGAAGAGGCTTGGCACCAGACTAGGAAACAAACCTAGCAGCCCGAAGCATTCAACCCATCTTGACATTTCAAATATTCATGTAATTTTCCATTTCATTATTAACCCCTTCTTAAATCACTACTGTAAAGTTTAACATACTGCCTCCATCTTTTCCAGTTATTGCAAGAAGTAGCTGTAAAGCATAGCTCGTATTACTTTGAGATTAGCTGTCATAAAGGTTCAAAATAATTTCTTTTTCCACATTTTGAACAAAACTGCCTTGGTCAAGCAAAGTTGACGCCAAGAGAGATCCTTGTTCTACTACACATGGAAGAGACATGAGGTGCTGGGAGGGGATGCAGAGTTGGTTGGCAGTTTTATTTGATTTCACAATGTTTTATTTAGTCTTTACATTTCATCTCCAGCCATCAAAGGTTGTAAAAACAATCCTGCTGTTCCTAGAATACATACCAGGATGAAAACCCATAGAAAAATACGATCAATTACCATGGCAACATATTTCCAATCATCCTGAATCTGAAAGAAAAAAAAAAAAAAGGAATAGCAAGTTGGCATGTTTATTAGGTGAATAAGTTGCATTAGCAATAATACCATTTCAAATAGGAAGTGCAGTTTTTTCTGTATGTAGATATCTTTATGTATACACAACTTAGACATCTGTTTTCACTGACAAATTCATTCATTCTGAAGAAGCTTTATCTGAATATGCTCTTTGGAGCAAAGCCAAAAGCTGCTGCTTCAAATCCAAAAGGTTGATCACCAAGACACTGGACTTGAGGAGATACAACTTCTCTATTCCAAAAATGAAAGTGTAAAGCTTTACATTCTTAGATGAACAGGTTTGTCCAGAAAACATTACTGAAACAGACTGCTCCTACTGGTCTTTGGGTAGTATGTAAAAAGCAAAGATTAATTGGTATGTCATTATTTGGTACATTAATTATGTAGTACTGAAATTTGACTGTTTTCATGCATGATGTAAAATTCATCTCTGTCCCTTTCATGTAAAAAGGGAACCAAGTTTCAAAAAAACAACAGATTTTTCTAATTTTCTTTTTTTACAGTGAATGTTCTAGCAAGAGTGACACTGAAGTATTCTATATGTTATATATTAATAGTAATTTGGTGATCATTTTAGTTACTATTGAGATTACAATTCAATTTTTTTGTTTTTCTCCAACAGTGATAAGAAATGAATAATGCATTTGTTGTTTTTGAAATGTGTTCTTCTTAGCCTAGAACTTGTTTATTAAGGGAAACTTAAAAACCCAAAGCAACCCCGTATTTTCTGTACCAACTAAATCTAAATAGAGTTCTGATTTCAGTATAAACAAAGTGAAGTTAGAATGAAGTGCCAGAGTGTGGGGATTTAAATTCTGTGATAATTGTGATGGTGTGGCTACTGCTCATAGTATTTTTGAGGAATATAGTAGAAAAAAGCTTTTAATTTTTTTTTCTCCTTTATTGTGTTAAGATGCAGCTTTATGAAAGATGCTGGTCCCTGTCTTGCAGTAGTTGCCTCATTTAGCTACAGCACTTTAATCTGCAGCAGCAACAGAATGAGCACCATCATCACTGTGAGGGACATTCACTCTTACATTTCTGTTGTTGATGGTAAGCTGTGGGAGGGAGAATGTGACTTTCTAAAGGCCATAGGGTCAGCAAATTCCACTATTAAGATTATAACTTGGAAAATCCTAACTTCAGCTCTTGTGGGATGGGTTTTCTGGTATGTTCCCCTAGCAGTGGTTGCCTTAACATGCCTCACTCAGTATATATATTGTCAATAAAGAGGTCATTGTGCAGCAGAGCTGCTTCTCAATTATGTAAGTTCAAAATTGCACATACTTGTAATACAGCTTGTGTAATTTACTTGCATAAAATCATGGTCTCTGTTATCTTTTTTGTCTGAGATCTTTTTCGTACCAAACATTCTAATGGCAAAAGGTATCTGCAGTTTGAGTAACAGTAAAATATGTTCTTACCTCTTTTGCTTCATTCTGCATTTTCATATTTTCTGCAATGTATTTCACACTTTCAATAGCATCTCTCATTTCTGGTGACAGAACTGAAAATGAAAGCATAGGATCTACAGACTCAGAGCTTGAACTTCTAGTGAGATTGCCACTGAAATCCGAGAACTTCGTGCGCTGATACTGACAGCAGCTACATGCCGTATCTTGACATACAAAGCCATCTTTGCAGCATTTGGTTTCAGAACCGTTGATGCAATTTAAGTTTGAAAACTCAGAAGTGAATAACGGTTTTGGCTTCTGATTATTCTCTTCATCACTGGCAGGCCTTGTCATGAACATGATCCGGGGAAGTAAGTTCAAGAAAATGGTTCTCACCCACACGGGCATTGTGTGTGTCTTGGGTGTTCTGTAGTGCACATTTAGTACAAATACTGTTATGACAATTGATAGAGTGACAAATATCATGGTGAAAAGGAGGTATTCCCCAATAAGGGGAATTACCAGGGAAGTAGAAGGTATGGTTTCTGTGATAACAAGAAGGAACACTGTTAAAGAGAGAAGAACTGATATGCAGAGTGTCACCTTCTCACCACAGTCTGAGGGCAAATAGAAAACTAATACAGTCAGGAAAGAAATCAGCAGACAGGGAATAATCATATTGATAGTGTAAAATAAAGGTAAACGCCTAATGTAAAGAGAATATGTGATGTCTGGATATATCTCTTCACAACAGTTGTATTTGATGTCGTGTTTATACCCAGGAGCTTTAATTATAGCCCATTCTCCACTCTCCCAGTAATCTTTCAGGTTCATTGTAGAGCCAATTAAAACTAAGTCAATTTTGGCTTTGTCATAAGACCAGGAACCAAACTTCATGGTGCAGTTCTGATAATCAAATGGGAAGTAGGTTACATCTATTTTACATGAACTTTTAAATATAGCTGGAGGTATCCAGGTCACATCACCCGTGTATTTTAAAAGGGCCTTGGTCTTGTCATCAACCTGGAAATCCCCAACTGCACTGTAAAGCAAGTAACAATAACAAAAGTTAGAATGATCTACTCGAGGTAGTTCCATACATTTAGATCATATACATTAACTCTTTAATCTATTTTGGGGAAGTCAGCAATTATATGTTTACTTGGAGCTGAATTGCTTATGCAAGACTGAGTCAGTGACCATCATAAATTTGCACAGTTAAACTGAAACAAACAGCTCTATAAACTCGTCAGGGAGGAGTTGGAAGGAAATATTCTCTCTTATTAATTAGCAGGACTTGGTGCAATCAATATTCAAAATGGCAAATAACAGACTGTAAATGGAAGTCTGACTAGATGAGTATTGTAGGTCCCTTCCAACTGAACTATTTCATTCTATTCTATTCTAGATCGATCAAGCACATCAGAACTCAAGGGATGATAAGAATATTACTGGTATTTCCACCTCTTCTGTGGACAGTGCAGGTAGTAACCATGGGAAGAGGGATTAGGTTTGGGGTGTATCTTTGCATAAGGAGTGTATTTGGTAAGAGGTTTTTTTAAGTCCCACTTTGCTATCTTAGATGATCCAGTTGAGTATATGAAAAAGTAAAATTAAAGGGTAATTTGAAATTTTAAGGCCCCAGTTAGAAAAGGAGTGTCATCACTGTTGATCCATAGACCTGAGTTTTGGATCTTGTAGCTGAGTCCATTTCTTTGAGAATTGCTTTCTTACAGATCCATTTAGTTATGGTTTGGCTCTTCACAGTCTCAGAAACTGACATGTAAAGTAAAAGGTGTCAGATTGTGAATTTAACTGCTAAAAAGCTAGAATTTGCATTTCTTTCAGTTAAAGTTGTGACTCACGGGGGCTTGTGAAGGGGAAAAGCCAAGTTCACTTTGGCCTGCTCCCTTGCAGCTCCAGGTTAGAGCTGGCTCCTGCCCAGTGATGCTGACGTGGCTGGCATGAAGGTGAGAACAGCACTGGGGGGATGCAGGACACAGGTGTGTTGAAAAGCAGCTTTTCAGTGCATTCTGTGAACTTGCTGCTGATTTTTTTAGAACTGGTAACATCAACCCCTCTCCCTGAATTAAGAAGTTAAATATGCAAGAGCCTTACTTGTTATATAAAACAATATCTGGTTTCCAGATCTGGCCAGATGGAACTCGGATGAATTCAGCACCTCCATAGTCTGCTGGATTCCACCGAAGCTTGTAATCATTCCAGATCTAATTATGGTAGAAATGAGTCTCTGTTAGGTTTGTGAAGAAACTGAAATTCAGTGGACTAGATCTGAATTGAGTGCTGTCATATCACTTCCAGGGTTGATTTATTTTGGATACTACAGTGTTTAGATGTTTCCTTAACAAACACATATGTGTGGTGTTTTTACATATGCAAATTGTAGGTGGGCCTAGATAGCTAGACCTTGTTGGTCCTATCCATGTATGACTTAAATATATGTGACTCTGTCCCAGGAATGTCTACTCAGTAGCTGGAACAAGGTGAAAGAAGGACTAAGATATAGTCCTACACTCTCTGAAAAGAGCAATAATAACTTTGATCTCAAAAATCCAGGTATCTGTGGGACAGTGAAAAGAGATTCCTGGAGGCTGTGGTGCAAGTTGTGAGCATCAATCGAGAGACCTTGGGTAGATGGGTCAGAGAGAGCTCCAGGGTGTTAAGGCTCAAGTCTTTGTCTCTAGGATTTTTTAAACCACATTTTAACAAAGTTGAATATCAAGCTAAAGGTGGGAACTAAGTTGGTTACTAAGCTGACTGCAACAGTGAGTAACTGCCTTTTTAAAAAGCCTTTTTAACGTGAAGTATACATTTTTGGTTTGTTCTCACTTTACGGGAGCTAACCAGCACCAAGTGGCGCTGTGCGGGACCTCCGTGCCGAGACGCTTCCTTTGCCTTGGTGTCTGCCAAGGCAGCGCGTTTGGAAGTCTCCAGAGATGAAAAAAAA